>JAODLD010000002.1:7040635-7061956 GCA_026781065.1 Mormyrops boulengeri
ACTTCAAATTAATACCCTTTGAGTCAGAGTGAGATGCTGGACAAGCTGGTGTCCAAATACTTTTGTCCATATAGTGTATTATCTTCACAAGTCTTACACAGCTTCCATTGCAATCACATTTTTGGTATAATGAAGATATTTGTTCATAGCCCCTTATAGTGCCGTTCTTGCATTTGGTCCTGGGCCTATCGAAGCTATTGTTAACCGTTCAAGCATGTCCAGGGTATAGCAGCAAGTATGGCTTCTGCTGAAAGACACCCACCAAAGAAATTCTGGTGGCCAGCCGTGGCCCAAGTCAAAGAAGAAGGAAAAAAACAAATATCTTACCTTAATGCCGCCGATCCGGTGCTCGCCTCTGAAATCGCGCCCATTTCTCAGCCAACGAATGGTCGGAAGCGGGCTGCCCATGGCGGGACACCGGAATTTCACCGTGTTGCCAGCAGGGACTGCATACAGCTTCTTCTCCATGCGTTGGATATGTGTCCAGTAAGGTCCTAATGCAGCGATTGACGTCGAATATTATGTCGAATGAGGCCGGCATAAGATGCAAAGAGTAACAGAATTGTGTGCCAACAGACCTCGTGTGAAGTAGACTTCCTCATCCTCGGTTTCGGAATCTGCATCTTCCAGATCATTGTCTTCTTCATCAACCATGTCATCGTCAGCTTCTTCATCCCCCGATCCTAGTGAGTCTAGATCATATGAAAAAAATGGACTTTTGTCGAATCCATTTATAGCTCAAACCTATAAGGTGAATAAGTTGTTATGGAGTGTAGGTAATCTGCTCCTGTAGCTCAGCAGGTTAGCATTGTGCTAACCAGGCAACGGTTATGGGTTGAAATTCCCATAAGCACACATAAATTATAACCCTACCCTCCACCATAAGTTGCTTTGGATAAAAGTATCAGTTAAGTGGTTAAATTTAAATGAATAGATGGATGAATGTATACTGTGTGTTATCTCCACTGTCAGACATGTTGTTAGTCTTACCAACAGCGATTCTGAAGCTACGGAGTTTCTCTTCCGTGCCACACAGCAGACACACATACAATCCAGAGTCTTCGTAGGTTACGTCTGTGATCTCCATGGCGGCAGGACTGAAGAGCACGTGGGCGCTCTGCTGTATGCGATTGTTGTCCTTGTGCCAGCAGACATTCCCTGTGCGGTTGCCATCACAGTGCAGCTTGAGGATATCGCCTGGCTCCACCAGTAGCTCCTCCACAGCCTCCCTTGTCTCTTCACCTGATGCATCTTAGCCATGCAAACAGTGGCGTCAGCGTCTTTCCAGTATGGCAACACTGCACACTTAAACAGAAGGCTGCGCTTCCCCCACTGTGACATTTTGAATCATTCCTTGACTTATTTCGCGTGACAAGCCAACAGGGGTTCCTATGGTGACTCCGGACACCGATCCCCCCACCCCCCGTTTGGCCTTTGGCTATTGTGGTATTGATAATGAGCCACACAGCCTGGCAGGCTGACAAAGACAGTAATGAAAATGTCATAGCGTGACAGAAGCTGGGGTTTTGCACCAGGAACTGGAGCGGATTTCCCGGCCAGCGAATGGCCAGATGCTAAAGCCTAAATCGTCTCAGGCTACGGAACTATACTGGAAGTTCATAGCCTTTTATACACTATGAAATCTTTCACCTAAAAGTCTACTTGTAGACCTTACCTTCTGACTTCAGTCCTGAAGGCCCGGCTGCTCCAGATAATTGCTCTGAAATATACCAAGAATAACTATGTATGATGTACGCCTTGGCTACTTATATCAGGCATTTTAAAAATTCCCAAGTTTCTTTTATAGCTTACAAGGTGCAAAAGTGCCCACTGTGACCATTTCAGATCTGGCCTCCTAATCATCCCCTGTATCTAACTGGTGAATCCTCTCCTGCCCCTTCACCACCTTAGCTACTGTGTGGTGAGCGTACTGGCACAGAATGGCTGCCGTCGCATCATCCAGGTGGGGGCTACACAGTGGGGGTGGATGAAGTGGCTCCCCATTAATTATATAAATGTAACATTCATTCATTAATATGTGGTTAAATGTCACAGGTAGGGAAAATGCGCAACTGAAAAAATTCCTGCCATTGCCTTAGAAACACATATAGTAGGTTTACCTGGCAGAACAGTCAACCATGCTGACTGATAAGAGAATCCAAAAGAATTTTCTGCTAGACATGTGTATTCCCCGCTGTCTTTGGCGGTTACGTTGGATAGATAAAGAATCTCCATGTCTGATATTTTGATAGTGCCATTCTACAAAAAAACAGAAGAGAGAGTACTTACAAGAAGCTACAGGCAATAAACAGAGAATAAGAGGCAGGTTTATATTTTACCTTTATAACTTGCCCAAAGGGGAAACCATCAAGCCTGTACTGGCTACCATTCTGTCCAGTATGTTTTAGCCACTGCATGCGGATCAGCATGTCACTCTGTGAAGCTCCGCTGACTTTGCAATAAATCCGCACGTCACTGCCCAGCACAGCTGTGGTGTTAGCCGGCAGGCCCTCCTGCAGGACAGGGTGGTGTGAAGGAAGTGCTGAAACCAGGAGAAAGGAAATTATTCAATATATCCAGGGAAGGAGTCCCTTGTCTTTGGATTTTGCTCGATAAGTGGAAAGTTTGTGGTGTTTATAAATTTTTTCCAGCTGTAGTAAAGTGTTTGGTGGAGCTACATAGACCTAATGGGTTGGAAAACAACTGTCAATCCAAAAAACATGGAACCTCACGTGGTAGAACTTCGACCCAAGCCGACCGAAAGGACCGTCCTTCAGAATTCTCAGCTTTGCACACATATTCGCCTGCATCTTCAAGAGTGATGTTTGTCAGAGGGAGAATGGAACCTTGGGTGAGGCTTCTGAGAGATGGCTGAAAGAAAATCATTCGTGATCGGCAGAAATAGCCGGTTTAACCTTGATGGTACTGATAACAGAAAATGAAACATCAAGCACAGACCAAAAGTCGGATCATCTCTGAAGTTCTCACTTACAGTCAGTGCCCTGAGGTGAGAATGATCATCAGCATTCAGGTGAACAGCATTTTGCTTGAACCACTGCACATAAGCTGATAATCGCTTTTGGACTTTGCAGATGAGTTTTAGCTCTCCTCCTACTGACACAGTGGCATTTTTGGGGTATCCTGGCTGAAGGAGGGATCGTGAAAATGTAAATTCTGGGAAAAAAGGCAATGACATGTAAATATTTCACATAGTGTCACCTGGGTCAGTATCTTCACTAACTGCTTCCTATGAGTATTCATATGAAAGATAATCTGTTCCTCTTCTATTAAATGCTCTTTTTCCTTTATGGAGTTTACTTTAAAAGAAAAGCAAGAGAACAGAATCCTCCCATTTACTTAAAAGCATTCATTATCACAAACACTTTTCTTTATGGCAATTTTTTTACAGTACATCCTGTGTTTCCAGAGTTTGCATGAACAAGAATGTTTCTTCAGGGCGTTCACAGAAAACCGAGCAAAGTAACACATGTGATGTCTGCACTGGATCAGCCAATAAAATAAGCACATGACTTTTAAGAACCGTGTTTGACTGTGACTCTGTCCAATGTATGACGTTTAGGAGAGGTGTGAACGCAGACCTG
Source organism: Mormyrops boulengeri (assembly GCA_026781065.1). Taxonomy (NCBI): domain Eukaryota; kingdom Metazoa; phylum Chordata; class Actinopteri; order Osteoglossiformes; family Mormyridae; genus Mormyrops; species Mormyrops boulengeri. The sequence continues at coordinate 7,044,238 of JAODLD010000002.1, forward strand.
TGGACAGGAATAAATTTTGCGGGGTGTCCAGTGTAGGTCTGCCTAGGTTAGGCATCACCGGCTGAGCTCAGGCTCTCATCCCTGAGGTGCTTTGTTGTGCGGTGGGTGTGGCAACGCACTGTAATCAGCACATGCTTCTTACCTCTCACTGTAATCAGCACATGCTCCTTACCTCTCACTGTAATCAGCACATGCTCATTACCTCTCACTGTATCAGTGCATGCTCCTTACCTCTCACTGTATCAGCGCATGCTCCTTACTTCTCACTGTAATCAGCACATGCTCCTTACCTCTCACTGTAATCAGCGCATGCTCCTTACCTCTCACTGTAATCAGCGCATGCTCCTTACCTCTCACTGTATCAGTGCATGTCACTGTATCAGTGCATGCTCCTTACCTCTCACTGTAATCAGGACATGTTCCTTACCTCTCACTGTCAGTGCATGCTCCTTACCTCTCCTCTACATTGACTGTAAAAATTCTCTGCTCATGCATACCGAGGCAAAATTAAAACAAAAGGCAAATCTGACTAGAAATGCAACACACCCATTGTGTTATTCTCATTGTCTCTGCTAAATGTATTTATATGAGATGCATTTCTGTGTAGCATTAAACACACACACACACACATGTGTGTGTATATATATAAAACAACTGAAATTTCACGATACGTCTTTCATCTAACCTAGCTACCGAAATATCGAAAATATTCTAAGAGAAAAATGGTTCATAAAAATGGGAACCTTTTATACAGTCTAGAACAAGGGTACACAAGATGTCAAAAAATGACATTGTGGAGGCCCATGAACTAAATGCAGTCAATGTGCATTCGGCTATGGCAAGCTGTAACAGATATATACATCTCAGAGAATAACAAAGTCCGTAAAATATACTGAGGTGTGTTCGAAAGTCACAGTAATACAGAGAAAGTCACAGTAATTTTCCTGAGTAGGAGACAGACCCTTGAGGCTGGTAAGGAATAGATACCGGAATTCATTTGTACAGTATCAATGTGAGCCCCCTACCCCCATCAGATATGGCCTCCCCCTCTACTGGCATGCGTCCAGGCAGATTTACATTTCCGAGCCTGGGGGCTTAGGCGGGATCGAGTACAGCACGAAAGACGGGTGGACGGTTTCTCCTAAACAGATTACATCACTTCTAGTTCCTGTTGCCGTGCATTCCTCATGAAGCTTCATTCCAGCATTCCCCAATGAAATAAAACTTGGCATACGTCTAACCATACACCCATAAAGCCAAGCGGTACAAACGGGACGTAAAGATTCCCTGTGCAGAGGGCAAATGATGACTGCATGATACGCAGAACCTAAAACATCCTACTGATTTTTGTACAGATATCCTCACATTTGTTGTGCTTGTACAGAATCCCACGGCGGTAACTGACTGTGGCCGTCACAGAGCTTGGTATCGCCTACCTGTCACTGCATCCTCCTTGGCCACTACTTCATCGGCAAAAATGATGAGGAGACAAAGCTTGAAGACAAGGATCATCTTGAAAAGGAGATCTGAGTTTGTGAGCAAGTTCTGCGAAGGGTCAAGCAACTTCAAACCTACAAAACATTTTAGAGATAATTTATTTTAGCATCTAAATTTCACGGTTTCTACTCTGTTATAGCAGGACTGAAATAGAAATATATGAATAACAGTTTTTCTTCCACCAAATCTCATTTACAAAAACGAAACAGCCATTTATAAACAAATGCCGTATGGTATACTGAAGCACACATCCATTGATTGCCAGGTGTCTGTTGTACAGTCTCTGCTATCAGCAACATGACCATGATTAGGTGGGTGTAGATGTCTCTCTCCTGCTTGCTGTTGTGGCTAAATGAAAGTGTACTTGCCTGCATAATAAGGACATCACAAAAAAACTTTTGAAACTCTTGGAAACAGTAGGCCACAAGTGATAATTGTATTACACGTCAGTTTTCTCAACACACGTTTTCCGTTCTTATCCATAATGTAATGGGAAAACGGCCTTAATTTCACTCAATTAGGCTATAATTAACCTGTCACGAATGAATATGTTGAAATATTACGCATTTTATTTATTGGTTTAAAATCTATTAATTACATGTGTATGTGGAAAAAAGTATGTATTCTTAAATATAGACCACCTGGGCACTGGTTATAGCAAATCATCAATTCAAAGCTGGTTATGCTCTGCAGACGCTTCTGTGCAGCAGACGGTGCTGTTTTTGTAATACGGAACAGCTAATAGGCTGTCACACCACCTCGGTCCTTATGAACAGGGTTTCAAAACAAGTGGTTCTATTAGAAACCAAAGCGCTGGCGGCGAAAGCCGGCGCTTTATTCTGGGATCCAGCGACTTTGCCGGCAGTCGGGCTCAGACGGCGGACATGTGCGCAGCAGCGTCATTACAGCATCCTTATTGAATTAGCGCATGCAACACTTCGGAATAAATCCAGTGGAAGTCGATGTTCTTTAACCTCACCCAAAGTGCAATTTATGACGCATTTGATATTTAGTTAGCTATATAATAATATGTATAGGCTTGAGTTTTTTGCATGATGGTAAATGAGGGTTTTCATTTGATTAAATTCAATATTAATAGACTGCCGTTTCCCCCATTCACTTTAAAATAAGTCCTTCATCAGATCCAACAGTTCTGTCTGTCATGTAATCTTACATACATGTGGTTTGCCGTTTAATAAGTAAATAAAGGTTTAAATTAACAATAAAACAAATCTGAATGTAATACACGCCCGATTATTATATGCACCACCACAATGTTATTCATTACCTTTTTACGCTCCTCGTTACGTTGAGTTCTTGGTTTAATACAAGTTTGCGAAGAATCTCCGGTATCCCATCCGAGGCGGCAGAAAGATGTAACTCCCATGTAAGTGATACAGTAGGTCCCACTCTTAGAGTTTGCAAAAGGAAACCATGCCGAGTGTCCGCTTCGCGTATGACAGCCTTCTCACTTCTGCTATGACCTGGAAGATGCTTAAGCGAAAATGTTCAGAATCCACCGTAATGTTCATAAACCGAACATATGATTTGCACTTTCCTTCTGATAAACACGGATAGCAATACCTATCTAGTCTTCTTCAGGCAAATAGAAACAAAACCAGATTCGCAAGATGTACTTAGACTGTATTGAAAGTTAGGAGGCGAGAAAGCAGCAGATGTTCAGCCAGTGCCATGCCGCCTGACTTTCTCCCCCGTCCCCTGGCCGCTGTATAATGGTTTTTCCTGCAGGAACCCAGAGCAGCTCGAAGTCTCAATTAGCGACTCTCAGATTACACTGCAAAAACTGCTGGGCGCTGTTTGCTGCCAGTGCAGCTCGGCTCCGTGTGAAGTAGGAGTCACAACAATAGCGCAAAATGGGAGCGAATACGAGGGTCTGATACCCCCCCCCCCCCAAATGAAATCTCCCACCAGCAGCCCCCAAGTGACAAATGTAAACGGCAATGTACCCCGCAGAATCGTTAAAACGTGCCACGGTTTAATTAACAGGACGGGTTACGACCGTATATAACGATCGCGCACAGATTTTAAATAACTAATATCGCGTTAAAAATCTGCATATTTGCATATAAATAAATACATATGTGTGTATGAGTATTGAAAACACCATACTTTTTCCAAACTACAGGATCTTCCTCATTTTATTGTATTGAAAAAACAAAGTTTATAATGATACTAGAAAACTCTTTGGTCTCAGCATAAAATAGTTTTATTACATGATTAAATTACTGCAGGACAAACAAGGCGTGTACTCTCGAAGCATGTTATTACGAGCCACTCAAAGTCTCAATTTAATAGCCCTGAATTGAGCTTTCATTCCATTAAACCGTCGTTTTGAAACAGGGCCAGAATACTCACGTTTAAAATTTTGCTATATAACATCAAATATATTTTAAATTTTGTATTAGGCCCGATATGATGAACAAAAAACGATAAATATATGCGAATATATCTCCAGTTTGAGAGTATGTTACCTTTTTGAACCGATCTGGTCAATTTTATCTAAACATAACAGGCAAGTTTATTTCCTTCTGGAGATTCTCAATTATAACGAAATATTAGAATCTACATCTGCCAAGTATCAGACACATCAGCGGTGGTTTCTAATAGGATCAATAAAGCGTTCCAAGAATCCGGTTTGCAAGTTTGCAAAAATAGTCCTCCTCTTTAAAGACTTAACCAGCAACAAAGGGAAAAGAGGTATCCAAGCCTTCATCTACTGATTGTACTGGCAGGTGACCCACTGCTATGCCCACTTGTCACCGGCGTGTCACACTGCACAGTGGCTGCGCCCCAGGAGTGAGCGTGTGTGCGGAGACGCTCCACGGGACAGAGCTCAAGTGTCGCTCAGATAGAGTCCTTCTCCTTTCATTCCTGCTCCTTGGCTCTCCCTCCTTCAAAAACCCACCGGCATTCCTCTCCACAAAGGGACCCCCCCTCACAGTCACCCCCAGCTCGCCTCACCCCGCCATTAAGGCAGGGAACACCAACAGCACTCCCCACCGCCTCTGCTCCCAAATCCCCAAAGCGAGCTGCTTTTGTCGCAGCCGGGTGAATCAGAATACCCCATTAAACCCTATTATCTCTATCCCGTGTTTCACTCCACATCCCCTGCTGACCTTCCATTTCAAAGGGCATCCCATTTTGCGAGCCCTTTCTTGCCAGCCTAATCGTACGTATGTATTCTTTAATCCATTTTTAAGACTTCGCAACTGAAGACTACCAGCATGGCCAAAGAACCGACTAGCAGAAATCATTGAGATCATGGAATGAGCTTTGTGTCTCGTGCTTAACATTTTTCCATTGACAAGTCTTCCTAGCCAAAACACCACTGGGCTAGAATTCTTTATATACTTTCTAACCAGTTTTTTGCCACGGCAATACCTCTCTTTCACAGTTGAATTGTTCATTATTTCTAATTACCTCACAGAGAGTTTAAGGTTAGATATTTGCATGCTCATAATATTAAGCAGGCAAATTATTGAAAATGGAAGACAGAAAAGACCAGGTGACTGGTAACACGCCTCAGGAATCCTGTCATCTGAGTTTGTGGAATTATGCATTTATCAAAGCATGAAATGGTTTTCATCTAAAGTATAACACGTGCCTATCGCATGCTCATGGCTCTGAATACATTGCAGAGTACATTTATGATCTAAGGTTAATTCATTCAGAACTTCATGTGCCAGGTATAAAGTCACCCTAAATGCACATATAGGGATTTTTTTTCTCTTCTGGGTTATTGCATGCCGGCCGTGTTGATGTTGATGCAACATTATTGGACCTAATTGTTGTGTTAATTAGCTGCAGATGGACTGGCTCTGTAAGTAAACACGGAACAGCATAAATTAAATTTGAAATCTCAGTTTAACCTTTCAGTGACAGTGGGCATTTTCACCTAGCTGAATTATTTTCAATTATTATAGGATGGTGTGGAAAGTTCCACCCTTCAAAATACCCTCCTTTTTTAAAGGAAATGTGCAATTTTGTATTTTGAGTAATTCTGTGTCTGCCTGATTTGTGTGCCTGACCATAAACACCCCTGTCTTTAGAGAGGAAGGGTGGCCGTGAATTACTGTTTTCGGATAAGGCAATAAACTTGAGACATCTCAGGAATGTAACATTGGGCATGAAACTAGGGGAAGACACACACAGACAGGGCTTTTCCCGCAATGGGGGGGGGGGGCGTGTACTCCCAACAGCACAACAATATTTAACATTTTAATAACTCTCCAAAACAAAGGTTTGGCAGGGGTGAGGGGGGGTATTTTCAAAAGAAGATATTCAAAATGATTTACTTCAGGGATAAAGTTCTGGAGCAGCTTAGGCACAGACCAGTAGCTTTTAAAAAATATCAGAAAAAATACTATTTCATTAAATTTTGATGCTACATTACAAAATCAGGCATTTAAGTTACATCGTATGCCTTACCCAAGAAAAATATATAATGTTTTATTTGATAAGAAGCTGTGTGTTACTTTAACTCTCACGTTTGTGTTTTGTTCGTTTGGTTTTTTTTTTTGAGAGAACGTATGAGAATGTATATTTCTGCTCTGAAGAGATCTTAAGCAGATTCTCCTCCCAGGCTGATTGAAAATATTGGTTGGTGGGCTACATCAATGATTTACTGAAGGATCTGACCAATGTATAATAATGCAGTGTGAAAGCTGGGTGGGTCAAACACTTGGGAGCTCAATTGAACTTATTGGTTTAGAACTATTGTTCTCTGTTAGAGTTAATTATTACACAAGCTGCCTTGATAAAGAACAGTGGGAGAAGGTCTATAGTAATGCAAGTGGGGGTGTCACTACAAACACAGCCTGGGAGAGACTCTGTGTTCTCCAGCTCCCTGCTGTTTTTATAAAGATGGATATCACAGCTGTCACTGTTTTTACTTGCATCTTTTCTTAACCTTTCTTTGTGTTTATTCTTCTGTTCCCTTTGAAGTAGGGCCAGGCAGGCCATGCGTGACCTAACACAAGATGAAGCTACGTTAAACTCTGTCCTTGGGATTCACTCATTGGCGAGTACGAATGCGTCAAAGCCTTTGAGAGAACAGAATTTTAACATAATATAGCAATCTTCTAAAAGCAACGCCGGGTGCGTATTTGTGTGTGGGATTACGCAAACACAGAAGTTCATTAACACGACGTGCTATTGTTTTGGTGTCATTGTTTTAATGATTTTATGAGATTTAGCACCTGCTGTAATCACATGTGGCAAAGCAGTCACATTAAGACCAATAAAACTGTCACATGTTGCTTTTCAGTATTGTAAAATCAGAGAACATGGTATAAGATTACAGAAATTCTAAAATATCATAAATGTTCTGAACTGAGAGGTCCAAGCGGACATAAAAACAGACATTATAACTTCTTTATATGAAGTATGTTACACTGTTTCTCCGTATGTTTGTCTAAGATGGATTTAAATATGTAAATTCTTCTGAATGTTGCATTCTTGGGATCGCAAGAACAAAATAATGCAAAGTGCTTGAAGAGCACTTCGTTTATATACAAACTTCTTGTCGTTGTTGGAGACAGAATGATTGCTGCTGTGTCAGTAATACACATGCCAATGTGAAATTAAGCAAAGCGGTGACGTGTGTCTTTATGATGACATGGCTGTCCATACAAACCATTTCTATAAATACATAAAATACAGGCACTTGTATTGTTGGAAATATTTCAAAGCGGTTGTTCATTTAAATGAGACAGGCAAATGCTGAAATGCATTCACAATTGTCCATCTGGATCTGGGAGTACCTGTTCTTACCTCTTTATCTGTAAATTGGCTCCATTGCATCAACAATGTTTCACTTGACTCCTGTTTCTTCACAGATTTCTTCACTAATTACTAATGATAAGAATAATGATTCATAATGCCACCTTCTGGAACAGTAGCTAAATCATAGTGAACAAACATCTGGCACAATCCTGCAGATTAGCATTAAGTCTAACCCTAACCCTAATTTTATTTCTAAACGTGGATCTTGACCGCCTTTTGGATACACCTCCAGTAGTATTCCTGTAAACCTCCTGAGTATCAGCTCATACCCCTTGGAAAAAAGCAATGCGAGTTGTATCGTGTGGTTCGATGAAGAGCTCATGTGTGTGACTGGGGGATCGGGAGCCGGGACCTGAATCACTGCTTTCTTTTACACAGTGTTGCAACAGCTAAGGGCTTCTTTCAAAGATGGCTGGGGCATAAATTGCAGGATTTTGCAACATCAGTGTTTTTGTCTAACGATACTTTCTCCCTCGGTCTGTCCAACATTTTTACTAAATATACCTTGTCGATGAACTTGTAATTAACATACTCTCAGCTGGAATGTATTATTTGAATGTATCTGTGTTTCCTTTATTTGTATTCATTTATGTCTTATTAGTTGACTCATGCAATATCCGTGTAATGCTTATGTTTTCTCACTACTGTTTGTTTTCTATGCATTATCCATACAGTGTTAAAGGTAAAATGGCCAATTCATGTTTTTGTCATTACAACAAATATGCTAAAGAATTTAGATTTCTGACTTCAGCCATGTAAATGCCCAAGATTTACTTTTCGTCCATTTGATGCTATTTTATTGGTTTATCAAGATGGGAAAAGCCTGGTATCATATGGGTCATAATAGACAATCAGCCCAACCCATAAGCACATGGCTCTGCCAGGGCGAGAAAGAATTTTCTGCTTCCTTGCTGTGATCACTGGGAGCACCTTACAGTTAAGATGTTTTATTTGATGGTTTCAGGCATCAATATAAACTCAGTACCAGTCAAAGGTCTGGAAACACCTACTGAAAGTCATTTGATTTCCAACAAGATAAGGACCCTAAGTACACCTCATGTTAAGTTATGTAAGTACTGTTTTATCTTGTGAACAAGGAAAGAGACGGAGTGCTGCAACCCATGACCCCAGGCGGGGGTGTTCCATGAAGCAGGATTTCTCAGTTAGCTGGGTTAAATTAAGCTAGAAGTCATGATTGTCCAATAGGATTGCGCCTTACCTAAACTCTTACTGACCAATCATGACTTCTAACTTAAGTTAACCCAGCTAACGGAGAAATCCTGCTTTGTGGAACTTGCCCCAGGCCCCCACAATCCCCCAACTTAAACCCTATAGAACTGGTTTGGGATTAGTTGGATCAAAGCATAAGAGCAAGGTAGCCAACTTGTGCCCAGAACTTGTGGAAACTCCTTCAGGACCGTTGCAAAAGCATTCTGGGTGGCTACATCTGGAAGCTGGCTGAAAGAATCCCACAAGTGTACCATATTATCATCGAAGCAAAAGGAGACAATTTTGAAGAGTCTAAAATTTGAGAAAATGTTGAGATATTGAACACTTCTTTTGGTAATTGCAATATCTGATATGCATTACTTCATTGACGTTTACTATAAGGTGAATAACACAGCTAAAAGACAAATGCATTGAAAGTAGGTGTGTCCAGGCTTGTGCCTGGTACATAAATGTATAAAAAAGGGACCAGAGGAGGGGCGTAAAAGTCACCTGAGCTCAAATGAACACATTCAGCAAAGTTTTTTAACACCCTCTGCTGTATCTGTGTTCTATTTGAAGAAATTTGAGTATATTTGACTGTTTAAATCTCTTATAAAACTGAGAATTTATGTCTTCACTGATCAGATATTTCCATTTATGTAGCATGTGTGAGAGCTGACATATTCATCCCTGATTAACTGGCTTTATGCCTGGTATTGCAGTAACAGTGCAACTCATTTTGCTCTTGAAATTTACAATTAAGTCATTTATTTCAAGACACTAAAGTGACATGAATATTGGACGTTTTAAGCGATATATTTTTCAAACAGTTGTCTTTCACTCAAAATCATATTCATTTAATAAATACAGCGTTCATCATCTAGTTTACAAGGAACGCAGACTGTCTTCAGGGGACCAACATGGAAATGAGCCTGGTCTTCCCCACTGCGGAATAACGATTTTGCTTTCAGGTGAATCCATGGAGCCGGCATGTAGTTTTGTTCCAGCCAAAGTGTCCTTTCTGAAGCAGAGAGGGATTTGCAGCTGCCCCCATCTGTGCTTAATTAGCACAACAATGGTGTGCAGTGCTGCTCAATGAGGCCCAACTCGACACAGCATTCAGTGCCTTGTTTGGCTCAGCTCAGGCTTTCAACAAATACACTGGACTCTTGGAAACAATGCATTCATTAACATGCAAAAAATAACTATATATATATATATATATATACAATTTTCTTAAACATACAGTACAAAAGTATTAGGCTGCCACGGAGAATTACATTTACTGAGCAGTATGCATTTGCTCTGGGAAAAACACAATTACACATAACGTAACATAATTAACTGATCAATCAATTCCATCCCAGGACTAAATCCATCGATCAAAATCTATTAGTTAATTAACTTCATGAGGTGTTAATTAGCCACAAAAGATGTGCTAGTGGTGGAGTTCAACAAATGCACTGGTGTATTGTATGCTAAGTGGAACGACTTGAGGGAAGGTTTGAAATGAAAGTTGACTCACTTTGACAGACATAAAATTATAGTTTCAAACTCACATAAACACACACACACACATTTGTATTTGTGAGGACTGTCCATTCATTTCCACAGGGAAAACCCTAATGCCACCAAAGCTGACCTTAACCCCTACCCAGCCCTAACCCTAACCCTAACCCCTACCCAGCCCTAACCCTAACCCTAACCCTAACCCTAAGTAATTAAACAAAATATGAGACTTTTGGCATCTTACTTTTTTCATTGCATTCATCGAACTTTGTGGGGACCCAAAAAATGATCCCCACTATATATATATATATATATATATATATATATATAAACACACACACACACACACACACACAAACAGAGATATACATGTGATTGTTACTTGGCTGTTCTTGCTCAGTTTCCTAGGTCCTAAAGCACACAATAGAATTGTTTTCCTTTAAAAATTACTGGTTTGATTTACCATGTCTATGACAATTAATCCCCCAGAATCATGAAGGGCTTGCATAACAGTAGAGGCTTTATTCCAGGAGTCTTATTATAAACAAGGCTTTATAGTGAGTGCTTAACACAAGACACTAGTGAATGTGAAACTAGCTGATACCTAAGACTGCAATAATTGCTGTTTGCATTTATGCAATTACATAATTGGTGTCTGCAAATATATTTTCTTAATCTTTTAGGAATCATTTAGATTTTTCTCACAGTTTAAACACGTTTTAAAACCTTAAATTATATTATATCCCTCTCACAAGTGAGACAAACAGCAGACATAAGCAATATAGAAACTAAACAAAAGTTGGCCTTATCTGTTCACATATTGCATTACCAGGCAGATGATTCAGGATGTTCATGGTCCATTTCGGTCCATTAACAGGTTGATTTATTATTTTTCTCAACAAAACCCACAGTCACAGGTCTTTCAAAGCTTCCTCAGTTACATGTTTGCTAAATAAAAACAGCAAAGCGTGTTGAGTGTAGATGGCAGAAGCACACTGTGTGGTCCTTACCCTGAATGTTTACTTTATGAGTTGCTTAACCCAGTAGGTATTAAACTGAACAATTATCTGCTGTCATAAAAGCTGGGATTTTATGGCATTCACCTCAGCCTCCGCAAATTGGCTAAACCACTTGGCGGAACACTACAATGAGAGAGAAAAGGAAAAAAAAAGAGTAGAACATGCATAAAATGTTGTCTGGTTAATATGATGAGAGAGAAATTCCTTGTCATTTTGCATATAACACATTATCCATTTTTTTAAGTACATAACAGGTTAGTAAGATCTGATCTAGATTATATGTCTGGGCTTACTGCAGTGCAAACCCTAAGTGTGTATGTAGGTAAATGACAAACAGGGCACAATGAAGAATGTGTTGTGAGATACAGAATTAAGGCAGTTATCACTGTAATTACTGACTTATGACAGATACAGACAGGATAGGCTGAGGAATAGGGCTCACTTTGCCAAGCCTCCATACTAGAAAGATGCTCCAATTATAATACTATGAATGCTGAAGATGGTTTTCTGGGATCCACAAATCTAAACAAAGTTTCAGTAAAATTTGACATAGTTTCAAGAAGAAAAAGATATATAATTTAAACACTTTACTGCACTGATGTTGAGTGCGTTAGAATGGCCCATCTCAAAGTGTGCACTATACTGTAGTCCCACCATGTCTGCGGGTTCCGCTAACTGCGAACCGAGAATATTCTGGAAAAAATGTCCATAAAGTTCCAACGAACAAAATTTGAAGTTGCCGTGCAGGCTGTCATATTTTTCAGACGGATGTGTGGGCAGATTTCTTTCCGCTGCTGGCGTTCTGGTTTGCCGTGTTGGGGAGGTATTCTCCTTTCCCGTTTACCTGCTCTGCTTTATCGTGCTGGTAACGAAGGACGCTGGTTAAAATTCAGTAAATGATCCCATGGCAAGTCTTTAGAGTGAAGGCAGAAAAAACATTTTATTTTGCATTATTTATTAAGTTGCTGTATTTCCCCCTGTTATATGTGCTGTATCAGCAATTGTAAGTAACCTAGAGAAGATGTAACGTATACAGGAGGAGCTGCGTTGGTCATATGTAAATATTCCACCATTTTTTATAAGGGAGTTGAACATAAGTGGACTTTAGGGTCCTGGAACCAATCGCCGCAGACACGGAGGGCTGACTGTATAATGAACTTTAATTTGGTGCATGATGTTTGGTTAAATTCAGATTTAACAAGGTTTTATTAATGAAACAGCCCTCATACACTCACTCTCCATCATGCAGATCCCTGAAATGTGGAGTGTGTAGACGAGAAAGCAAACTAACCAGGCAGGGTCTGGTTGGCAGCCATACAGAGGGACTGTCTGATGGGTCTGATGGGTCCAGGAAATCTTCAGTAGTCAGGACTAAATATAACAGGCCACATTCCACAACATCAGCAGTCCCTTGCTCACTTGTACTCTCCTCATCCGAGGCCTAATTCAGAACTCGCTCCTGTCGTTACTCCATAAGCAACCTTCATCTAACCCTCCTCCAAAGTGGAGATGCAGTCTGGACAGCAGTTGCTCATCATATGTTAAATAAACTCTGGGCACTAGCATGAACGGCTTGGTAGTCTTACCCTGGAGTGGGTGCGCATTTATTTAGTCTTATTGTGGTCGGACTGACGTATCACAAGGGATTTTAGTGCCTGTGTTATTGTGAAGCTGGCACTTTGTTCTGGGTCTGTGTGTTTTGTAAAGCATTTCTGTTGTAAGTCTTGATATTTTTGCTACCTTTGCATAGCCAACACAAATGGCCATTTTTGTCAGGAAACAGGAAATACACTCTACACTCCTGATTAAACCTACTTCTATGTCGCTACTTTTGTGTAAGTCATTGTCTGGCATGGTACTTGCTGCTAAGCAGGCAAGCTTCTAGTTAGGACGTTTGGTGAGGGGGGGATCAATCTATTTCCACCTAGAGATAATCACGATTTATAGTGGGGTGAAGAGAATAACAGCGATATTCACAGGCACCCTACTTGGGCTGGAGATTTAATCTGTACTTACTATTGAAGATGGTGTGGACAAAATAACAGGAAAAAAAACACAGGTAAAAGACAACTCGGAAGTAACTAAAATGGCAGTCACATGTAGGTGGAGCTGTGGAGGTGAGTCATATTAGGGTCTGACGATTATATGTGTATTGATAAAAAAATGGAAAAGTATTAAATGTCTGGGGGGTCTGTTTAAAAAATTATAACAGTATATGCCAAACATGACGCATAATATTAGCAAAGTGGAACAGTGACTGCAAGACAGTAATAGAGAGACTTAGCAGGGGAGCTACTAAATACCATGAACATTTTCAAAGATCACCACAGAACTGCGTCAGCATCTTTATTGGCCAGTCTAACCAAAACATTGTGAACTTTAAACTTCAGCCGATGTACAAACAGATTCAGCCTGGTGTAAGGCACATCATCTTTTATCCTTCTCCCTGCATTCAGCTGGGTTTACATATGAGGAAGGATGCCTTCAAACCACCGTGAATGAGTGTATGGGCAGCCATCTTGTGGGAGATATTCGGTGCAATGATTCCTCTGCATGGTTGCGTAATAGCCAGGATCAGGGGCACCCTACGGGGTAAATACTATGTACTTTTTACAAAATTCACAATGATAATCCCTGCAGATACACTGTATGACAAGAATGATCTTAAACTGTGTATTGAGATAGATAGATAGATAGATAGATAGATAGATAGATAGATAGATGTTTGGATGGATGGATGGATGGATGGATGGAATGGATGGAAGCTTGATATGTTTGCAGCTAAAATAAATTGTTCAGAATTAGCACCTACAAACTGGCAAAAGAAACAGTCAAATTGTGCATATTGGAAATATATAATTGAACTGATTTTGAGGTAAAACGTGCTCTGGTAAAGTAATTTCTTGCCGATGCTCTCGGTTACATCTGTTTGGTTAATAATAGGCCATATACAGCATAACCCCATGGGGTCCCAAATGCAGGCACATGGTAAGACATTTACATGGTAATGTCTGTAATGATGTGGTATTTGGTTCCAGCTTTAATCTGATGTTCTCACACAGGAGTAGATCAGAGAAAGGAAATTCATGAAGCATCACATCATGAAGAGGATGCGGCGAAGTGAATCTGCTTCGGAAGGTCGGGTCATCCTGGCCAATATCGCTCAGCTTTTGTGTTTTAAACTCAGCGAATATGAACCGCTTGCCTTCCCACCCATATTTATAATCGCCCGGAAAAGTCCCCATGAGATATTGTTTCTCAAAACTTAACCATCAAAGACCCAAAGAAAACAGTGCCTCGATGAGTGGACTCTTGTATTTCAGAAAATTATGGTTTGGCTATCCGTCGTCTTTTACATCTGAGTGCTCTGACATGTTTATGTCAATACAGATGAAAAACATGACTGTGACAGTCACATTTGCAGCATGTCTAAACGTAAACGCGAGGGCTCTCTCCAGCTCGGACTGTACTCTTTAATTTTTGCGTACTAATAGGTTGTTCATTCATCTCCCTAACTTAGCAGGGGGGAAAAAAAACGTTTTATCCAGCAGAAATCTGGGACGTGCTTCTGAGCAAGTTTATGGGCAGCAAGGATTTGTCTTAAATGCTACGTATAACAGTCATCATCAAACTGTCTCTTGAGGAATACTTCAAACGTAGCTCTGATGCTATACTGGCCCAACCGCAGGTTACCCCACACCCCAAAGCAAAACCCCTCACACAAACACAGACCTAAGAGAAAATGTGTGCCACATTTAAAATGACAGAGTTCCCCTCTCAGACCAAAAAAGCACGCGGCTGAACTTTTGGCACGTGTTATTTTCTCCTGCCTTTCAACCATAATAAAATATTAAAGTATTCTACAATCTATTTATAAATGAGACTTCAAAGTGTTACATAGTTAAAATAAATGATTTAAATTAATGTGCTAAGATTTTAATAACTTAGCAAGATTATTGAAAGTGGTTTTAATGACAGCAGAATTGCTAATGAATGGATTACATGGTTCTGTTTAAGAAATATTTCTGCTATGCAGATGACGCACAATGTATGTTTATACTGTAGTGTATATGCACTTGGGATTATTGGCATTCTTCTTCTTTGACAGTGGTATTGTAATGACCCGTGTCCAGCGAGCAGGCAGGACGGGGAGAATGACAAAGCAACCCAACAATAATCCAACGGACGGGGTTTATTTGGGGCAGACAGGCACAACACGGTACATACATTAATGACAGACCTGGGGAAACAGACTTGAATGTGGACTGAAATACAAAAGACGGAAGGCAGGAAACGTGGAACAGCTGGTAAAACGGAAGGATTCCACACGAGGTTAACGAGGTGGGCATGGCACACGAGAGGGCTGGACGGAGGGACGTGACAGGTATTTCCTTTTGTACATGACCAGAAGCAGGCAGCTTGCAGAGCTATGTCTGTCTGGCTGTTTACCTTCACTGGCTGGTATGGGCTGCAGCTCTGTTGTGGCTGAGGGACAAGCTTTTGTGAAGAATCTGAAACAAACACAACTGCTAGCCTCACAGCTGTGTACAGCGAGCCTCAAATTTTATTTTTATTTATGCTGTCACATATACATCCAATTCTGTATTACATGTGATATCTGTACTGTTAACTAAAGTGTTACAGTTGTAAAATAGGCAGCCATTTCTGTGATTTCTTTTCTGGCCCCTTATTGCAGCAATTTGGCCCCGAGCTCCGAGGCCATGCTAGTTATGGCACATCTGGCTCCAAACACCATCTAGAAAGAGGATCCAAAGACTTAGCACAATTTTGTTATCAGTTTCCTCTCTGTAGTATTTGTAGCTTAGCTACATGTAAAATGTACAAGCAGTGATCAAGATTTGGTAATGCTTTACGTTAACTGTACCTTCGTAATGCATTCATTATACATTCATAGAACATTCAGCACACATTCATAACACTTTCATCATCCGTAGAACATTCATGAGCAGCATGTAAGTATACCTTAACCAGGGGCCGTGTAAGGGGGCTGGGGAGGAGGTTGGACTATTCCAAGGCCACTGACTGACAGCATAATTGGATTGATCTGGGTTGGGGGCCCAATATGATATGCTTTCATGGGGCCCAAAATCTCTAGCGGCATTCCTGACCTTAACACCCTAACATACCCTAACATGTTACGTTATGACACTGGATATTTTAGGCAACTGGCTGCTCAATTGTGAACCTCATCGTCAGCGTTGGGGAGTAGTTAAGTACAATTAGCGATGCTACTAACTTAACTCCTTTTTTCAATAGATTATGAATAGTGCAGATAATTTTAAAACGCTGTCGTTTTTCCAGTAACTATTTTTTTATAAATAGCCATGTAGCATGGCAAAACGCTGCATCGTTAAAAAATATTACTTCAACTTACGACCTATGTAACTTATGACTGATGGACTTTATGACCGCTCCGAGACCGCAGATATGTGGCCACGACTGGGCCGCGTCTGGCAGCGCGAGTGCTGCCCCACGTGACTGTATGACAGGTTCCACCCTGTCTGCCAGCAGTGTGAGCATCTCAGGCTACACTGTAAAAAATCCCTGTAAAAAATACGGTAAAAATACCTTAAATGGCGACGGAAAAATACCGTAAAAAACAATCAGGTAAAATACCGTTTCAAATAAAGAAAAAGAGCTGTAAATGTAAATACAAAATATTTCTGTATTTAAAATGTTGACTGTACAATTTTTAAAAACACAGTAAAAAATACTGTAAAATACCGTAAATGAAAACAGGAAAATACTGTAAATATCAATCAGGTGAAATACTTTTTAAAATATATAAAATATTTGTAAGTATAAAATTTATCTTTATTTAATATGATTTTAGTTGTAACATGAATTACTTTTTTTTGCTTCAGTTACTAGTGTAATCTGTAACATGATAATGATTAGCCTAATTCATGTTTATTTGTCTTACACTTTGCATGTGTCCCAGCATGCCGCACTGTTGTGCTGAGAATGGCCGCTGTCTATGTCATGCATGTAGTTAATGTTCCAGGTTCCATGCATTATGTGTTCTGTACTGGTGCCCTGCTTAAGTTTAAGCTTTATCCCTGTGTGTTTGACTGTGTATAAGTTACCCACCATGTGTAGTTCCCATTGTTCTCACAGTGACCCTCCCCCTGTTCCTCCAGTTAAGGGAGCATCACTAGTATGCTCGTTTTTATATGTTGTTATGCAAGCAGGTGTTGTGGTGATCAGTGTGATTCACAATCCTGTTAAGGGCTTTGAATAAAAGAGCTTCTACCAGACTGCATTTGTGATGTGACATCATGGCCGGAATCAACAGATACTACAATATAGTAAAAAATCTACACCTGTACATTTTGCAGTTACAATTTGTAGTTTTTATGGTTTTTAACTGTTAGTTTTACATAAAAAAACATCATATTTTAATTTGAAAATGTTTGGAAAAATACAAATTTAAATGGTTTTTATTATACAGAATAATAATATGTACCGCATTACATTAAACGGTACCACTGTAATTTTTACGGTGAAATTCTGGATACTGTCACGGACTGCAAGGAGGGAAGTCGGGACCCAGAAGTGCGGGGAACACAGGTTTAATGAGAGCTGCCAGATGACAGTACAGAGCCCAGGAGATCGGGGTTTCCCCGTACGGAGAACCCGGTGTCGGGGAGCAGTTCCCC
>JAODLD010000002.1:7073909-7084325 GCA_026781065.1 Mormyrops boulengeri
TATCTTTGGTCTGTAAGAGGAAACAGGAGTATCTATAAAAAAAATCGGCACCGACACGGGGAAACCTCCGCATACCGAGATGAAGGCGGGCTTCAAACACCCATCCTCGAAGGCCCACTGAGGCACCATGCTGCCCCCTAGATTCGTACAGTAGGAGAAGACCATCTCCACTTTTCACTAAGCTGTGCTGTCAGGCAGCTGAAGTATGGATGTCTGACCTGTGAGGTCAGCGGGGACGGTAGAACACTCAGGAGCACCGGCGTTTGACTTTATTAGGGCAGATTTGAGCCTGGCGTCTTCGGCCGGGTGAAGGGAAGCAAGCCGACATGCAGATGAGGGACAAGGGGCGAGCCGACTCTGGGTAAGGCAGCCTTAGGTGCTGTGTATCTGGTTGCAGCAGTGAGAGGGTGGCACTTAGCACTTAGCACATAGCAAGGAGGGCCCAGAGACATCCGTCAGCTCACCAGCAGGATATTACACTATTCGACGCTGTGCTTTTAATAGACTAATTAAAATAGATATGAATTTCCATCAGCTGGGTATATACTCGTGGGAACCTGTGCCAGAGTGGGTGGCGCATTCTGAACTGCGTCGTTTAGCAATAGCATGTTTGCTAATCACTTAGCCTTGTCAGTGAAAGGTCTGCGGTAGTATCAGCGTCATGCTGTCTTCAGCGTGACCCTATGAACGACACACTTCAAGCAATAAACACTTTTAAAATTGTTTAATAATTTACACTTATATTTAACGTATCTAGCACTTTAGTACAAAGCAACGTACATGTGAGACAAGTAGCATGCTACAAACATACCGTTTGTATGTTTGGCTGTTGAGGTGACGACTAGGCATAAGTGCAGTAGGCCGAGCTTCTAGTGAAGGCCCAGGTACAGGTGTGAACAGCAGGAGCTACACAACCACTACTATCAAAGTAAGAACATAGTAAGACTAATAATATCATAACACCTTTCACTAACTTAAACTAACTAAATCTTTATGGTTCTTGTATTCTGTTCGCTTCCTTGGGGCATCTTACAATACAAATTATATATAATATGACTTCTTCCATGACTTCTTGCTATATGAAGAAAACGTTCTGGTCATTTTCTTGGGGCTGCAGGTGCTTCCGAGTCAACGAGCACCAGTAGTTTGGTCCAGAGGTCAGTAGTTCTCCTGAGTGTATGCAGTGATCAATGCCCATGGACACTCACGGGAACAGGTGCTGCTGGTGGGTGGGGGGTCTGCGGGGGTGACTTCAGCCCCCAGAGATCCCGCAGCCACAGAAGGCCGTAAGCACACAGCACACACGTACATATCTGCTTGCTAATCAAGTCCAAGTTCATGGGCGAGTTATCTGGTGCAAACTAGGGGCAGCACAATTATTAGTGAATGCTTGTGTGCCTGTGATTATCATCATACATAATTAATTAAGTTGCTATTAATTATGTGTAGATTTATAAAGCCTACAGAAATGTCACGGAGGGGGCTTCTTTGAAAGATTGTGCTCCACTCCCCATGTGTCTTACATCCGAATGAACAGCACAAAGGCGGGCTGTGACTGCGGCATGGTTCAGAGGAAGGGGGCACCGGGACACATTCTGGCAGGGGCTAATTCCTTCTGCGTGCCTTCATCAGAATTACCCCTCACGGGTTTGAGGCGAGCCCCCCCCCCCCCCCCCCCCCCAACCCCGGGGGGGGGGGGCCCCGCCGTTTGGTATTGTGGGTCCTGTGTGCAAAGTGAGAAAATGAACACCTCTCATCACTCTTAAATCCTAAGGAATTTCTCATTAGCACAGGTTTTGGCTCTCCTGAAACACAGCTCCGCTCCCGGAGGAAGCGACGTCCCTCTCACCCTCAGCCTGGCCGCTGTGATCCTTCGCACTGAAAATTCCCATCATCCATCTCTCCCCGTTTCAGGCCATGTGTGATTTACTTCAAAACTAGGCTTTTAGGAGGTGTTTCTCCCTCATTCTGCTACGTGTGAACATTCCAATGAAGGAACTTTGAAACAATTTGAAACAACTAATTAATAAAGGAGTCTGGTATTATTCTCTTTGCAAATTACCTGAAAGTAATGTCTGAGAAGCACAGATCATAGAGAGAACCCCCCGTCACTGAAAAACCAACCATAGTCTGCCAGTGACAAACCCACACCAATCAGTAGTGACAATGTCACAATCATTATCGATAAATTAAACTGCCTTGATTAGAATTTTGTACTTTTAAAAATTTTGCTTTGCCGCATAGGTCACCCTTGTCATAATAAGTGAATGAGACTGAGAATTAGAACACACCAGAGGCGTGGTCCTCACTGTACAAATAAAGTATTTTTTGTTGGCTTGTTCGTTTTTACCAACTGTTTCGGATTATTAATTGTTAATTCTTCACAAAGATTCCTATACTGAAAAATGAAACCTATCGTGCATATATTCTGGCAAAATGTGCTTTATAGTTAAGTTTTAATGACACTTACCAAATAAACCTCACCATGGAAAATATCTCAGAAAGAGCAGATAACTGTCTGTGGAGATATTAAGCTAACCGCTGTTGTGTGCTTGTGAGAATGGGCGGTTTTGGCTATAAAATAACCCAAGATGCCAGACACCATGTCAGATGGCAGTGATCTATAATCACAGGATTTCGGTCACTCTTCTGGATTATCGAGATCGTTCTTTATTTCCCTCCATCACGTATGTGCCTCGCTGTTATATGAACTTCCTTTGGAAAATCCTTTGTAAAACCACGTAATACTTTCACCACAGCATGCGTGTCATCTCCTGCTTTTTGTCGCGTTCTTCCCTTTTTATTGCTAGAATTAACCTGCATCCTCTTGTCTTCTTACTGCCTTGTTTCACACAATAGTGGTCTATTTCTACGCTGCTCTCGGCTCTCATTAAACAAGTTCTGTTTAATCTAAAGCAGACCGCTCATGTTTTCATATAAAATTATTTTATGCTCAAGCAAATCTACGAGATTTTTCTTAAAACTCCAAGACACCCTTACTATGCGTCATTTGTTCTGATGATACAAGTGCCATAAACTCACATTCATGAGCATGTGTCCTTTTTTTTCTTAGTTTGCCCCTTGATTTAAAATTGGCATGCGTGACTGCTATTTAAAATTAAACACTTAATCAATTAGCACTACCATCTGGTCACTTTACTGTCCCCTCTTAGACGAAAGAACCACTCATCGTGAACTCTTATCTTGCACAACTGCATATGCTGAGATGTTGTCTAGGAAACTGCACTACTGTAGACCTGGGCAACAAAGATGCCTGACAATTTCCCAGACAGCTGCTCCATGTATCCGCTCGAACATGCGTATAGAAAGGGAAAGAAATCTGTATTTTATGGACATGGGATTCTGCAGAAACATGGCAGTGACTGAAAGCAAACCTTCCCTATTCTACAAAAGACAGAACATATCATTGAAATGTCAGAGAAAAGTTCAGACTCGGTGAATCACAGACTTGCACGTAACAGGCTTCTACACGTAAAATGGTAAATATCGTTCCGATACCATTCTGGTGTTATGCTGCCCCCTGCCATT
This sequence comes from Mormyrops boulengeri, assembly GCA_026781065.1. NCBI lineage: Eukaryota > Metazoa > Chordata > Actinopteri > Osteoglossiformes > Mormyridae > Mormyrops > Mormyrops boulengeri. Next base: position 7,077,459 of record JAODLD010000002.1, read on the forward strand.
TTTTCTTAGTAATGCACTTCAAAAGGTTATTTTTCAGTCATCTCTTGGCATTTGAAAAGTTCAGTTGTCTTTTTTTCTTACCACCTTTTTTGAGACAATTTACACCCGTGTTGGGAGTACTTTAAAAAGCCAGACATACACCACATATACGAAATACAACAAGGCAAAATTACTCAGTTATCTGAAGAGTAAATGACACAATAAATAATTTGACATGTTTTTTTTCTGGTCAGAATCGCGGGGGAAATCGTATCCCAGGTAGTACAGGGCACGAAGCTGCAGTGCGTCCACCCATATTCCATAATTACTTATTCAGTACAGACACAGAGTCTGAGTCTAGGATTTATGTCAGGAAGCACTGGACACAAGAGAGAGAACATCCCAGAGGCAAACTCATTAGGGCACACACTAAAAGCCGCGAAGGATTCGAGGGTTCAACAGCTTTCCTGTCAACAGTGCATGTCCAAGTACAGTGAAATACCTCACTGCATACGTTAAACAACATATGACAATGAATAAACTGCAAAAACAAAATTACTGAACGATAACTTACATACAATATATGCAATATACGAAAAAAATCAATATGCATGCTATATACAATAACATACAAAGGGGACAAAAATGTGCTGATATTTAAAGTGGCAGTGGTTAATAAATAACGGTGGTGATTGGGATTATACTGCAAGTTTTCAGTGTATATTTGACATTCTTATTACTTTTGGGAAAACAGCTGTTCCTGAGCGTTGAAGTCCGGGTCCTGCTGTAGCGTTTTCTGGGGGGGGGAGGAAAGTGACTGTGCTTAATGGCTGGGCTCTTTCATTAAACTCCACAGTCCGAGAGCTCGAGGCAATAACCGAATCCACACACCTGGAGCCACCATGCCACATGCACTGCATTAGCCTTAGGCAAAATGGTAAATTTCCCCAGTGACCAGTAGAGGGAGTTAGCCACCTATTAACACCGACTTAGACCACAGAGCACACGTTTTGGCAGTCATTGAAGCCATTTATAACTTGAAATGACTTTTCACATTTTCTGCTCACACTCTATTGTTTTCTCCCCTTTTCTCCAGTCCCTTCTCTCTTTCTGTGTGTGTGTGCCTATGTATATATTCCTTTTTTTTTAGCAAAATAACCTCCAGTAATATAAAGGAAGCCGTTTACAAAATTCTATAAGTTTGTTAATGCAGAAATTTTTTATTAATAATTATACATTAACTATATAATAATTAGTGGTGACTCTGAGGCTAGGGATGTGTACTGGCAATCGGAAAATTGCCAGGTGAATCCCGTGAATGTCAGGAGTGATCCTACTCTGTCGGGCCCTTGAGCAAGGCCCTTAATCTGCAATTGCTTTGTCCTGGGTATGATGGTAACCTGCATCCAGCCCTGTAAACAGGTTCTCCAACTTACAGGGAAATTTGGGGGTTGGTGGCCGGATTGGCACTCCAGATGCTGGAATAAAACTTCACACTGTTCCACTCCACTTGAGCTAGTGTGGTGCTGAGGTCTCACCTGCCACACAGCTGCAGTCAGGTTCTCATCCCTGAGCTGCTTTGTACTGTGGTGGCTGCGGCGACGCGCTGTATTCAGCCTGTGTTCCTTACCTCTTCCTCCTGCTCTATACACCCAGGTAAAAAATTCTGTAAGCACGTGTGGAGTTAGAAATTGCATGAAAACTTCCCAATAGTGGTAGGCGTGGGCTTAAACGCCCAAAGACAAAGTTCATAGATATTTCAAGATTATAATTATTCCAAGTAAAAAGTGTTCTTTCTGAAGTTCACATTTAGTATACTGATAGGATCATCAAATACTTTTCATGGAAGGTCACACCAATGTAACCTGGCAAAAAAATTGGACTTTTGGGTCACATCTTGATACTGGACATGAGAAATGTACCCGTATGAAAACTGTGGTTTTACCCTTTGAATTTCTGTACATGAGGGCAATATATGCAAGACAGTGAGTCCATTCCAGGGGAAATACAGTTCTGGAATACAGAATAGGATGATAAATGATAAAGGGCATTTTTACAGTTGCCACTTACAGGTGACTTACATTATGAAATGATTACAGCCGTGTCTATGACGGCAACTATCAAAGGCCTTAGTCAGGAACTCTGGGTTAATTACGGCCAAATCATTTCATTACTTATGCGGACTCGTCGGGCAACATTCTGTTTTTCCATTAGCAAATGAATACTCTGTCACCTAAAATATTCGCACGGATATAACGTAGGAACAAAACTGTGCGACGTGTTATCTGATTATTATTACGTAATTTTGTGTATCTTCGTAAAACATTAATCCAGCACTTAGGGAAGTAACTGTACTACTAAACATGCATAATAGCCGGTGTTCAGAGTACTGAAACGCTCCCAAAACAGACAAATTAAGGTGGTTATAAATCCCTCCGTTTAGAGCGAAGCCAAAATAATGAGGCAGACTAATGCCGACAAACAAGATGGATCTTCGTGGGTCTCTGAACGGCGGAGGCAGGACTGGGGAGACATTTTGTGTTCTTGTCTGAAGTGAATAAGCCCTACAGGCTAAATATAGAACCGCATTTCCCAAACTAACAGTAATATCCACGCCAATCAAGAGCATTATTTTAAGAGAATAAAATGCACTGGGGCAGTAATGTTTATATAGTGTACTCGATTATTTATATGGTTCGCTAATTTAGCGTGAGTCTCTAAGCAAGTTCGATTTTTTTGAACAGATATTTACATTTACCATTACTAAAATAAAATGGCACGTTTAAAACACAAGCTTCACATCGAAGCGGCAATAAAACAATGTAATTCGAGGCTTTAACGTGGTGAAGTATCGGGGCGCTGTTTTATACAGTAAGTTCCGGCAGGCCCGGCGGTGTCGCTCACACGCAATAGTGAAAATAAAACGCTTGGCCGAGATGCACCATGATTTGGATTCACATGAAATGGCCATTAAATAAATAAATTAATAAATGAATAAAACCAGTTAGTTAAAGATACATGCGAAGTGGTTGCCGTGCCCAGCTTGTGTTGTACTTTAACGGTTATGAGTTACGGTAAACTCCTGCAGACGATTCCCCCTTTCCGCCCCCTTCCCTTTAAATGACGGACGATAAACCCACAACGGAATAAAATAAAAGAAGTATCTATATACCAGGGGGGGGGGACTGCATGACCAAGCAAATGAACGATCATTCATATGGCCAGCTCTGCCAAGTGTTATGTGTGACGTTATATTTAACCCCGAGTAATAAACATAAGGTGATATACACTAATTAGAAACAAAAAAAAAACAACGCAAATCCATTTGGCTGCGACTGTTTTTTCGAACACGGCTGCGTGATTTCGGTATAAAGTACGTGAGATATTTTTTGTAAAAATAATGAGCAACATGGGGTTACGCAGACATGGCTTTTAGCACGGCCAGTTTCCTTTCAGACGTGAATTTTGATCGCCAAGCCGCCCATGTAAAGTTGTGGCCTGTTTATTCACTTGTAAGCAGCGCAGAGCCCATTTTGACAAACCCGAGCAGCCGACGGCCCGGAAATCGCATTATCGCCAGGCGAGAAGATCATTACTGTAATTCATGCCAATCTGGTGATTTTTGACAAGTGCGGTTGGTTTTTCCTTTTATTTTTATTTTTTGGAAAATAGCATAAATAATCTTATCATACTTGTAACCTAAGATGGAGGAAGTCACGCCTTTGTTGGGATAAAGGACAAATGGCGCGCTGGTTAATGGTATTATGGCAGTCTCCTCGACACGAGTAAATAGGGTAATTTGCCGTGCGATACATGAAGCGAATAGCTGGTTGATCACGTTTAACTAAGTTAAAAGCTGTAATTTGTGGCTCTGATTTTTCCTCTTAATGCACTATTGTGAGCTGCTCCTAATAGAGACCGGGGGGGATGGGTGCCTTTGCCGATTGGCTGCTTGCAGATACAGTCAGGGCTCGCTTAAATGTAACCAGGGGCAGGTCGGCAGCAAGGAAACAATCATTTATTTAATGTAAAACTGTACATTTTAGATATGTATTTGGGGTGCAAACTTTTACAGCAGGTAGATACTTCGAGCTAACGGGGGGATCTGCTTTTGTTTTCTAAATTGATATATCCTTATTTTGCATTTTTTTGAAGGAACCGCCGGTGAGCTGATAAAGTGAAGAGAATGAGCACAGGGTCCGGGCCTAGTAGTGTTGCTGCGGCTGGGATTTTACAGATCCACTGTCACAAATTGGGAAAAAAGCAGGCTAGGCGGTCAAATTTGAGAGCGTTTCACTCCCTTTTGTTGTGACCGAGACATAAATGGTAAGATTTTGACGGATTTTCACCATCCGGAATGTTACTGTGTTTCACGTCGTGATATTCAGTGAGTAACCTACATCTGGCGATGTGTGTACGTTTGCATGTGTGTCGGTGACCAGCTCCGATCGCACAATCTTACAAGCTACGGTAGGCACGATATCGATCGACAGCTTTGTGTCTCTTAAGGTTTTTGTTATGTGAACGATATAATGTAGCACTTTTACACGAATGTCAACTTCAGTTGAGTCTAGACGGGGCACCACAGTGCGTCATTTTTTTTTTTTTTTTTTTTTTTGGTCTGACTACCTATTACTGTAACTAACGTGACCGGCAAATCGTAGCGATCTATCTAGATTGTGCTTGGAGAACGATATAAAGAGCGGTTTTCCACAGTGTACATGCTAAAGACAGGTCTGGTTCTCTGCCTGTTAAAATCATTGTAGTGCTGCACATGTTTAGTTCTCATTATTTGTAAATATAATTATATTGATCGCATGAAGCCTTTTGAAAATCGGCTGTATGTGGTTCTTGCCAGTAGTAGCTTTCAAATTTTGACTAAATTGAATTATTTTATAACGGAAGGGAAGGAGATGTTTTGAATATCAAGTGTTTTACTGTCCAGGTGTTTGAAATGTCATGATTTGTATGGTTATTGTACTGTATGTTTATAAATATATGCTTTTCTATTGTCAGGATGGAGCAATGACAGAATGAATCAGTCATATAAACTGACAGTTAGGGATCCCTTTGAGTGCTGCTCTAGCTCGCAGGAGCACCAGAGCGCCAGTGGTCTCATCCCTCCCTATGGAAAGCAGTATGGCGCCAACCTTGGGCTAGACTCTCCACTCTCCCTGCAGCTGTCAACGTCATCTACTTTCAGACCTGCCCCGTCTTATATGTACAGCCAGCACGGCTTGTCCTGCTACAGTCCCCTGAGAAGGCTTCAGGATCTAACTTCGATGGTGCACAGGCCAGACCTGGGAATGCCAGACAGGAATCTCCATGGTCATGCTGATTTGCACGAGTCGAGCCTTATAGGGGGTGCTGAATACATGACTGCCCTGAAGGACACGATTCCATCGCCTGGCAACCATGAAACAGGAGATTATTTGGCTGGCCAGGGTGTAGAAAGGACCAGCTTTCCCCCAGCCAGCCCGGTCTGCCAGGAGAACACCAGTCCAATTACCAATGGCTGCCTGCACTTTGAATCAACTTTATTCGAGAACGGAGACAGTAAAGATGGGGAGGATTTGCCACTGTTGAAACACTCATTGAAGAAAGACAGAGAGGCAAAGATCGATGACACAAGCACTTCTGAAAGTCCTGGGGTGGATTTCACTGCAAGCAAACAAGACATTGGTCTTCACAAGACTTTGGTGGCCAAGAGCATAATGGGCCATTGCCCCCCGCTGAAAAAGTGTCCATCGCCTCCCTGCGATCTGGCTCACGTGGAGAGTTGGGATGAGGATTCAGACAGTGATTGCGATGAGCTTGTGTCGGAGAATTGCTCACCTGGCTTTGGAATAGCTGCTGTTGGCAGTGGCCTGCTTCATGACCCCGCTGACCACTGCACCTCCTCATCTGAAGGCCCGAAAGTTAATCCTGTAAGATTCCTGGCACACAGTATATCCTCTCCGTTTTCCTCTATTTCGTTAAATCAGTGATTCCTATATTCTGTGTTTGTGTATCTGACTTCTATGCCTGGCATTAACCATTTTCACATGTGTTCTTTGTTTATCCTTGGTTCTTTAAGACAAGAATGTTTTGCCTTTAGTTTTTTTTTGTATGACATCAATGGAAATATCAAAAAAGTTCCATTTTGCAAAGCACTTCTGTTTGCCAATGACTTATTCTTCAGGCGTCTAACTCCTATTGTATAAAGCAATTCACCTTAAGAGCCTCTTCACCCACCAGACCCACTATCTAAATCCCTTATGAAATTAGACCAACAAGTAGATATTTTAGTGTTTTATTGGTCTTCTCCCTAATTCTGTTTTAAGTGTTTATTATATGTCACTGTTAACATACAGTTTAAGTTCTTTTTGAGTAATTTTGAACAAACATCGTTTCACTTCTTATTCAAGTAAATGCGAGTAGTTTATGACTGCAGTGTTGCAATTTTGCCTTTTGGGACTTACGGTAGCATAATGGTTGGTAACACTTTACAAAAACTGCACCTTCATAATGTCTTGATAATGCATTCGTAGAACGTTCATAAGCAGCATGTGGGTATATCTTAACATCCTAATATACATTAATAACTTCAATATACATTAATAACAAACATATGATTATAATATTTGTTATTAAGGTATATTATAGCTGTCATGTCTGTTCAGGGAATGTATTATGAATTTATGAAGTTAATGTAACACGTTGCCTAATAGTTTCTTGTCTCTAGTCATTCTAAAACCGTCCATCCATCCATCCATTGTCCAAACCGCTAACCGAAACTATGGGCACGAGGCGGGGAACAACCCAGGATGGAGGGCCAGCCCATCGCAGGGCACACTCACACACCAGTCACTCACACATGCACACCTACGGGCAATTTAGCAACTCCAA
>JAODLD010000002.1:7094294-7112400 GCA_026781065.1 Mormyrops boulengeri
TTTTTGTATTTTTTTTTTTTTTTTTTTGTTTTTTTGTTTTTTTTTTTTGGTATTCCGTTTTACGGTTTTTTTTTTTTTTTGGTTTTTGTTTTTTTGTTTTTTTTTTTTTGTTTCTCCCCCTCAAAAAACCAAACCACCCCCCACCCCTTCGCCCCAACAAACCCCCCCCCCCCCCCCCCCCCCGAGCATCCGCTTTGTTCTTTGTTTGTGAACTTTTCTTATTCGTGTCATCGCACATCACTGTCTGGCATGCGAGTGCGGCAACCTTTAGTAAATACAGATGTTTATTGCAGATTAAGTTTGCAAAGAAGGAAGTATCTGGATCAACTCCGTGCCATGTTGGCTTTTCAGGTGAGCAGAGTCTTGACCGTGATTTGTAGCATAAACCATGCGCACCTTTAGCTCATGGTCACTCATTTTCTAACTAGTCTGGGGGCCGTTGTTGTATTTTGTATCATCTGCTTCCTGCTGTCTTTTTCCAAAGCAATTACACTTTAACTAATTTAACTAATTTGCATTTTAATTTTGTTTAATATGTTTTGTTTTGTTGATTATTATATTATTTCATATTGTACATTTTGCATTTTCACCAGTTTTTTAAATTGGAGAATTTGAGACTAATCTTCTTTTGCTCAAGTGTAAAACATCTGACATTCTTCAGGAACCTCAAGCGACAGTATTTCCAGCCGCCAAGCCATCCGCTGCCCCTGCGCGTGATTAACTTGCTTTTCTGGCTCTCAGGCTCTCAGCAGCAGTCGCATAAACAGAAGAAGAAGCGCCCAAAGGCAGAGACCTCCACCCCATTTAAGGAGGCCTCGGACCACAGCAGTCTAGAGGCGGAGAGCGACTGGGATCTAACTGTGGTTGCAGCTGGAGAAGAAGGACCACATGAAAATCCAGAGGACGCTGTGGACCCAGAGGTCAGTTACAGCTGCACACTGAGGTCAAGAGTTCATTGGCTGTGTCCAAATTCAGGAGCTGCATTTCCCTGATGTTGCATTCGAAGTCTGGTTGCATCATGCCAATGTGACGAGGCTGTCCTATATCGAAGGCTCCTTCCAATGTGGTCTAGGCATGCGTCCTTCTTTTGCCGAGTTGTGAATTATCTATCCATTGAATATATCCCAAGATGCTTCACATGGACCTTTGAAAGACGCAGCTTACAAAAGCTATGTAGACTATGTCCCTCAAAGGATGCAAACCCTGAATTCGGACACAGTTATTGTGCATGAAGAATTGATTTGTATCACGGCTATGATGAACAAAGAACGCAGCAATACTATTTTATTTAGTTTCTTAGCTGGGCCTTTACTGAGTAATACTATTGTAAGTTCTACAATATTGTTTTGTAACTGGATAGTTAACCTGTCTAGTTAAGCTGAAGAACTTGTTAAAGGTTGCAAGGACAGGGTCCCTGCAGGACAGAGTGCCTGGTGAATGCTAATGGGAATTGTTGAGTATCCAGGAAACAGGAGCCACTGTTGGATCACAAAGACAGCTCCCTCTGTTGGCTTAGGGCTTTTCGTCTAGTAATGATGACAGCCAGTTATCATCCAAGGACAACCTGCTGGGCCAATCAGGGCTCATTGGGGGCAAGAAATCCATGGCGGACAAAGGGGGCGCCGCCTCCATGAAGGAGAACGTGTGTCAGGTGAGCCGTAGACGTTTCCGTCGCCCTCTCAGCCGGCCCATTGGTCGGCGATCCTGACCTTTGGCCCCGCCCACTCACCCAGGTGTGTGAGAAAACGGGGGAGCTGTTGCTGTGTGAGGGCCAGTGCTGTGGGGCCTTCCACCTGGAGTGCATCGGCCTGTTGGAGATGCCCCAGGGCCGCTTTGTGTGTCAGGAGTGCACGTCAGGTAGGTGTCCCATCGGCACACGGCACTGCAGCTACAGAGTTACAATGCAGAGGACACCATTCAGAGCATAATGCCTGTGTGGATATGCAATAACTCTCTGAATCTCATATAGGAGCTAACACTGCATATGAAGCACGTTTCTTTGTAGTTCAAGTCAAGTCAAGTAGGTCTTTATCATCATACCATCTATATAAAATCCACAGCATACAGTGGCGTGAAATAACATTCTCCCAGATCGTGGTGCAGTGTATATACATAAAGTGCAGACACTGTAAACAAGACAGGTGAAACACATGAAGGAGAGGTAAAAAAGGAGAATATTCATTCATTCATTCATTTTCCACCACTTATCCGGGGTTGGATCACGGGAGCAACAGTCTAAGCAGAGATGCCCAGCCCCCCCAGCCACCTCCTCCAGCTCCTCCGGGGGGTACCAAAGCATTCCCAGGCCAGCCCAGAGATATAGTCTCCCCCCGCCAGCGTGTCCTGGGTCTGCCCTGGGGCCTCCCCCTGGTTGGATATGTCCAAAACACCCCCCCAGGGAGACATCTAGGAGGCGCCCTAGATAAATGCCCAAACCACCTCAACTGGCTCCTTTCGATGCGGAGGAGCAGCAGCTCTACTTTGAGCCCCCCCCCCGAATGTCCGAGCTCCTCACCCTCTCTAAGGCTGAGCCCAGACACCCTGCGGAGGAAACTCATTTCTGCCGCTTGTATCTCATTCTTTCACTCACTACCTAAAGCTCGTGACCATTGGTGAGGGTGGGAACGTAGATCGACTGGTAAATCCATAGCCTTCCAGCTCAGCTCTCTCTTTACCACCACAGGATGGTGCAGCAAAAGAGAATAATAACTAATAAGTATAATTAATAGAGAATACAGATTCATAGGGGAGTTGGGATACCCACACAATGTACCTGATACGGTGGCGAGTATAGAAGTGATAAATACAACAGATGTAACAATACGACCGATATGATAGAGATGTGGGGACCTGTAGAATGACATTAAAGGCAGCCCACCTGTAGCTAACTGTATTAAGAGTGTAAAGCATGTTTGCTGAGAGATATGGCCCAGTGTTTTTTGTTTTATGGTTCTGGCCCTTTAAATTATAGAGGAAAAACTGCGTTTTTTGTGTGCTTTGTTCGGCCGCCTGAAATATCCCGAGGGCACTAATAAAATCAGTCCGTTCCACCCTCTCATCCCCCCCATGTCCTGACAGTCTGTTCTGGAAGAACATGGTTTTTCCTCATTGCACTGCCTAGATGTTTATTCCTGTGTTCTAAGTTACATCCTATAAAATTAAAAACATGTCTATACACTCGTATTTAATCAGTGAATATGCTTTTAAGTCAATTGTTAAACGGATGGTTTATTTATTTTATTTTAAGTTTTGTTATTGTATCTGTTATTGACTGACATGGAGGTAAAGATTCAAGAAACAAGATTTCTTTATTGTCACTGTACAAGTGCAGTGAGAGTGGCAAAGGAGCGTCCATTTCGTGCCCGTGATGAGTGGTGCCCCATTCGTGTACGCTAGCTGTCTCTGGTGGTGTGCTGCAGGTGTGCACACGTGCTTCGTGTGCAAGAAGCCGGGAACGGATGTCAGGCGCTGCATGATTCCAGTGTGCGGGAAGTTCTACCACGGCGAGTGCGTCGCCAAGCACGCCCCCACTCTGCCCCAGGGCCGCGGCTTCCGCTGCTCCCTCCACGCCTGTCTGTCCTGCTACATCGCCAACCCTGCCAATCCGTCCAGCACCAAAGGTGAGCCAGCCTATTGCAAGACTGCTACCATTTCATTTGTGTCACTGGCACCGGGTTTATCCTGTCGCCGCATACATATCTGTCTGATATCCGTCTCTCGATTACCTTCTGCAGGTCGCCTGACCCGCTGTGTGCGCTGCCCCGTCGCCTACCACGCCAACGACTACTGCATGGCCGCCGGCAGCGTCATCCTGGCCAACAACAGCTTCCTGTGTCCCAACCACTTCACTCCACGCAAAGGCTGCCGCAACCACGAGCACGTGAACGTCAGCTGGTGCTTCGTCTGCTCCGAGGGTCAGCGTTCCGTATCCCGCTCCGCCTCTCCGTCCGTCTAGGCCCCAAGCCGGTTCAAGTCCGTCGATTGATCCTGGCCATACCTTTTTTGTTCCTGCAGGGGGCAGCCTCCTGTGCTGCGAGTCATGTCCTGCTGCTTTTCATCGCGAGTGTCTGAATATCGACATGCCTGAAGGAAGCTGGTACTGCAACGACTGCCGGGCTGGAAAGAAACCTCATTACAAGGAGATCGTGTGGGTCAAAGTGGGCCGATACAGGTCAGACTAGCTAATTTATACCCAATGTAACGTTGCTGTGTACAAAAAGCAGTGAGTCATTTTACTGAGATATACGGTAATTTGAAGGTTTTTTTTTAAACCCAGTGCTGTTTTGCTAAATTTTATTCATTGGTGGGTGGTTTTATCATAGATTTTGTTTTACGATAAAACTTAATTTTTCAATAATTTTCCGAAAATTCGATGGTATACCGTATTACCGTAATATCACGTAAGGATAAGTCATACTGGGTTTTGTCTGTGACTGACTGCAGGGTTCATTTGCACACTGACGCATCAGCATATATGTCTGCCTTACTTGGTTAATCCTTGCTGTGTTCTGTCTCTGCGCAGGTGGTGGCCTGCAGAAGTCAGCCACCCAAAAAGTATCCCTGATAACATCCTCCGCATGAGGCATGACGTGGGCGAGTTTCCAGTGCACTTCTTCGGCTCCAAAGATTACCTGTGGACCTACCAGGCCCGAGTTTTCCCCTACATGGAAGGCGACGCCAACAACAAGGAGCAGATGGGAAAGGGCGCCGACGCCATCTACAAGAAAGGTACACGCCAGCTTCAGGCAGGAAGCCCCAGCTTGGGCATGCAACGGAAGATTGGTTTGGCTCTGCTGGGAGAGTCTGGCCTCCGGCATGACGGTGATTATTTACATTTACAGCATTTAGCAGACGCTCTTTTCCGGAGCAACTTCCATTTTCTAAATTCAGTCTCCCTGGAGCAAGTTGGGGTTAAGGGTCTTGCTCAGGGACCCAGTGATGGTAGTGCCAGAGGTGGGACTCGAACCCGCGATCTCTTGGTCCAGAGGCGAGCGTCCTAACCACCAGACCACCAACACCCTATTATGTGCCTGCAGCGCTGCATGAAGCTGCAGAAAGATTCCGGGAATTGCAAGCTGAGAAGGAGATCAGGCAGCTTCAGGAGGACAGGAAGAACGACAAAAAACCCCCCTCTTACAGGCACATTAAGGTAACAGATGATATCAGTTGAAGCTCATAAGAAAGATGGGGAAACAAATATCATAACACTAGCCTGCTTCGTGCAAGGTTGTTGTATTGGCTGAACGTCTGGTTTATTCTTCCTGTTTCTTTGCTTCTCATTCATCACTTCTCTGCTCATGCAGGTGAACCGGCCAATAGGTAAAGTGCAGATCTTCACCGCCGACCTATCAGAGATCCCCCGCTGCAACTGCAAGGCGACTGATGAAAACCCTTGTGGCATGGACTCTGAGTGCATCAACCGCATGCTGATGTACGAGTGCCACCCTCAGGTGTGCCCGGCTGGCGAGCAGTGCCAGAACCAGTGCTTCAACAAACGCCAGTACACCCAGGTGGAGATCTTCCGCACACTGGCACGTGGCTGGGGTCTGCGCAGCATCACCAATATCAAAAAGGTGTGTGAAGCCAAGATATATGACTGCAGGCTTACTGAACAAGATATTCACCCGAACGTACTGCAAGGCAATGAAACAGAAATGTTTCATTTTCCACAATTAAAAAGCAAAGTTTGCTTCAGAATACTACAAATCTAATTAAATTACGAATTAGTTGATCACTAGGAACTTATTTAATTAATTAAGCTTACACACGGTAGACTTTGTCCAAGAATTAAAGATTTAATGACCGAACTGTTTCATTTTTTGTGACGGTTTGCTGCACTTTTTAGGGGGCGTTTGTGAACGAGTATGTTGGCGAGGTGATTGATGAAGAGGAGTGCCGCACTCGGATCAAGCACGCTCAGGAGAACGACATCTGCAACTTCTACATGCTGACTTTGGATAAGGTGACACCTACTTGGCTGGCTTTAACAGAAGTGAAGAACATTGCCTGTATTTTGGTACTGACAGGGATTGTTGATGGACGTTGATGTTGTTACGTACCTATCAGTGAGTCTTATCCGCATCGTTTTGTTCATTTCACCTTAACTTCCAAGGAAGTCCTTGCACCACATATTCAGAAAGAACTCTGACTTAATAGGTTGCCTAATCTATGAAGAATGGTGGGGAAAATATACATCTGAAGCCTTAATTCATTTGATCTTGTGTTTTGTGTGTCGTGTCTGCAGGATCGCATCATTGACGCTGGACCGAAGGGCAATGAGGCGCGTTTCATGAACCACAGCTGCCAGCCTAATTGTGAGACACAGAAGTGGACCGTCAATGGGGACACGCGAGTTGGACTCTTCGCACTGGTGGACATCCCTGCTGGTGAGCCATTCTCTTAGTCTGACCCATAATCCTCTGCTCCTTCTCTTGTATCACGTGATGTATCTGCATGAGGGGCAATGTGGCAGGAGACTGGTGTTTTCTGGGTAGAGCGATAGGTGTATCTTTGTGACTTTTGCTAGGTGTGGAACTCACATTCAACTACAACCTGGAATGTCTGGGCAATGGGAAGACAGTCTGTAAATGTGGGGCACCCAACTGCAGCGGCTTCTTGGGCGAGAGACCAAAGGTAATGAATCAGCAAGCGCTGGTGACCTGAGGGATGTTCCTTGGCTTACTTTAAAAAGAAGAGCATAAGCAATGACCTTCCGTCTGTCTTCTAAAGATAGATTGATGTTTTTATCTGTACTTTAATAGGGAGTGGTTATTCCTAGCTGTATGGAATGATACTGCAGTGTTTAAGTTTGCAGAGGAAGCACACTGTGTTCCTCATTGTATTGTTTGAGGTGTTTCAGTTGAATTTTTGGCCACAGAACCAGCCCTCGGCAGAGGATAAGGCCCGAAAACTGAAGAAAAAGGTTGCGGTAAAGCGAAAAAGCCAACCGGAGGCGACCAAGGAGCGAGAGGATGAGTGTTTCACTTGTGGTGATGGAGGACAGATTGTATCCTGCAAGAAACCTGGTTGCCCTAAAGTCTACCACGCTGATTGCCTCAAGCTGTCAAAGAGACCAGCAGGTCCGTGTCTCTCAGCTTTTGTCCTAACGGGGTCTTATATCATTATCGCACAAAGTGTTTTGTGTATAATCTTAATAGGTAGATACTTTATTGATCTCGAAGGAAATGTAGGAGTACCTATCTCTCTTGCCTTTTACACATAACCCCTTTACAGCAGTATTTCCCTAGCTGCAGACAGTCCAGACTATTTAGTAAGGAGCTGGGGTGGGAGAAAAACCTGGACTGTCTGCGGGTCCCTAAGGAATGGGTTGGGAAGCCCTGCGTTACAGCGTTTGGTTGGACTTGCATGAACCTTTTATATGACAAGTTTTCTAATTGTATCGTCACCACCCATATTTCTGCTTGTCAATCAGGTCTGTGTAGTCTGAATTTGTTGCTGTTATGGTTCTGTCTGAAACATATTTCATTGGGTGTTGTAGGGCGTTGGGAGTGTCCGTGGCACCAGTGTGATGTGTGTGGGAAGGAAGCAGCCTCCTTCTGTGAAATGTGCCCCAGTTCCTTCTGCAAGCAGCACCGTGAGGGAATGCTGTTCATCTCCAAGCTGGATGGTCGTCTCTCCTGTAGCGAGCATGACCCATGTGGGCCTGACCCCCTGGAACCCGGAGAGATCCGCGAATACGTCCTACCGCCCCTGAAAGCAGTCGGTGTGGCTCCACCACCGCTTACCGCGGCCCCTTCGGTGGCTGCCGCTCAGCCTGCCCTCAAACCCGCCAATGGACGGCCTCCACCCGTGACCAGCTCGGCCCCCCTGCCTCTATACGGCGCCCCCAGCCACCCCTATGTGTCCGGTGCCCCTAAAAGCATCCTGGGTTCTTCTGCTTCTCAATTTAGGGACAACAAGGAAATGGAAGAAGATGACGAAGATGATGAGGACGACGAGGATGACGACGATGCTGGTGAAGAAGACGACCTTGAGGATGATGGAGAGATTGAGGATGGAGAGGTGATTGGGCTGGATGAAGAAGATGCAGATGACTATGAAGAAGAGGATGGAGAGATTGTGGAGGATGAGGGGTTGGACCTGGAGGTAGAGGATGGGCAGACAATGGATGATGAAGACCCTGAGTACTTGGATGAAGAGGAAGGAGAAGTGATTGAAAGTCAAAAGCCAAGGGTGTAAGGGGGCAGAGACTTTAGTGGAGCCAATGGAAAGGCCCTTCCTACATCCCTGGACTATAAAGAGGCTTTTCCAAGACCCAGGTCTAAAATGGGGGAGTGACATGTGGGGAGAACTGAAGGAGGCTGACCAACCAGCGGAGACCCGGTACAGAGTTAAACCTTTGCTTTCTGCATGCATGCAACACCTTCAGACGGTCCTGCAGAATGTCAAAGAGCTGCTAGTTCCATCAGTTCTTCCCAGACCCCGAGCCCGACCCCCCAGCCATCTTTAACGTCTCCTTAGGGGAGTGGACCTGGTGCTATGGAGTGTCTGTGTAGTCTCAAGTTTCTCATTCATACATTTTTAATATCTGGTGCTGTTTTATTGTGAGATTGGACTTTTGTATGCTCATCTTTGTTTACTTTGTTTACATTTAATCTGAAACTCTTCTGGGGGGGGAAACTCAAACACGCAAAAATTTAAGGCCAAAATCAGCACTGCAGCTACTTAATGACAGCGGGATGCCGAGATAAATGCATCATCAGCTAAGAAGGTCCAGAAGACGTTCTAGTATTTATGAATTCCCTTGTTAAGTAATCTTACATGCTTTAGGCTTGGTCTTAGCAAATGATTTCTTACCCAATTGCAAGTTATTTTGTTTTTAAAAATAACTTTTTTATACAAAACGTATTACTTGTCAGATTTTAACTATTAATAATAATGTCCAGACTTCAATTGATCTACTCAATTTGGCTCACTAAGAACTGTGTTCATACTTACAAGCATACAAATATAATCAATCATGTAGGGTATTTTAGCAGACAAAGGAGAGTGCTCTTTTAACAGGTGAACAAAGGCGACATATCGAACGTTATGCCTGGCCTCATTTCTTACTTACCGGAAACGTGACTTCACACCATTGGAATTACACCCCAAGCAGTTATTTTATTCCTTAAACTGCAAGCAGATCAACAAGCAAATGGTGAATAAACACAAATACGAGCGTAAATTGCAGTGTGTTAAAATAGACGTAACCCTCTTTGATATGCCACAACTGATCAACCCACCGCAAAGCTCAATGCCAAAGACCATCTAATAACAGACACCATGGTAGAGCTGTCACGAATGATTTTATTAACTTCCTAGATTGCCTGACGGAGTTGTGCTATGCGTGTGCATCACAAACTACATCCTCTCAGTGGATCATTTGGCGTGGGAGCAGCCCATCTAATGTTCTCTTCAGAAGTCTTGATTCCTGCAGCTTTCATTGCAGAATAAGTACTAACTGTACAGGGTCATAGAACATGAATATGTGCATTTCACCAGCCGCACTTAATTAATCTTGTTTGGTTGTTTTAGTGGCATAGTACACACCCCTTTAAACTGTGAACACTGGAGACGCCGTGTTATTACGAGTTCTAGCAAGAGTGAATATATTCTCTGTCGGATAATAATTAGCGTCTCATCTGCTGGTGAATTAAACCACATTCAGTTGTTCATTTGGCAAAAGTTAGAGGAATGACCTTAAATGGGATCTAGAGATACCGCAGTCATGCCCGAATGTAATCCACTGTATCCCAGTTACTGAAATCTCCCTCTCTTCTCTGAACTCTGCAGCAGTGTGTGTACACTCACGCACACACCACTGAATTCATGTTTTAAATCATTTATTCAGAACACCTGAAGATTTTAGGTTTGTTTATTTTTTTTAATTGTCATTGATTTGGGTGACGTATTCCGAAAGGTTGTTTGCTGTTCTATCACTGTATTCTTACATTTTCAATGATCAATCGAAATGCGATTGCACGGTGGAGACTGCTGTTTGAGGAATGAAATTCAGGCAGTTCAAGTCGCTGAGTCCATGGATGCTGCTCTAGACCTCGACCACAAGGCTGCATTTGTGAGTGTGTTGCCCTGAGCTGTTGCAGACACTGCACCGTTGTCTCTGATCCCAGCCTGGCTTGTACTTTGTATTTCCCTGTTCTGAAGTTAGACTCATCATTACTGAGCAGCCCTTAAGAATGTCCCTAAGTCAGTCATGAAGTCAGTTAGCTTCGTAATCATGGAATTGTGTGTGCACTTTTGTGTGTGAAAGTGAAAGTTTAATCCACAGCTTTGATCGATTAAACTAATTTGTTACAAGTACATACTGTATGTATATAATGATACTATCTTCAGTTATAATGCACAGTAAAATAATATGGATTTTCATCCATTGTCTAACATTGATGTTCTTTCACGTTGCCCTCTACAGTTCAACAAATGGACTTAGTTAACCAGGCTGTATGTTAACTGGGTGGTTAGAGGGTGTTTGAGTAATTGGTTGCTCTGACTGGGTCCATATTGCTCACCAACCAAATGCTAATCCTTGCACAGAGTGGAGTAGGTACACATCAAGTCCCGCACTGTACAGTTCTGTGCTAGAGAAGGCTGTAAGAATCCCCATTTATTAATGAACCGATGATATTAACTTTAAGAATTTCACTTCTACCTCTTCCCACCACACTTTTACCTTATCTCTATGTGACTTGGAAATAATAATTAAACAATATGTGGTCTGTTCAGCATGGAAAGACTGAATGTAATTGTTTTATGTAGAAAACCAGGATTTTCGCCCAGTATATTTGTTATACATATATCACCTGAAGGACAGGTGTGATGCCGTCTCTGAGCATATGCCATTGCCATGTGACAGAGGTAACATTAAGTAGTAACGTATTTAAAATTTGAATGCAAATCATGATTTTTTTTAATATATAATTAAATTATGTATTTTTAAGAAACTTTTGAGCTCCTGCAATATATTGGCATCTTAGCTTCCCAGCCAAGGCTTTGGATTGCCAAGACCATTGTTGGGTAGGCAGTTATAGAAAGTGGATGCACTAAAATGTTGTGATTCTAATGGTTAAATTATAACACACACACACACACATACAGGACACTACCTTTGTGGAGTGACTGAAGTTCTCATTTTGAGTGTGATCCATAAAGATGTAATATATTGCATATACGTTGCATTATGATAATTTTACATTTGGGGCCATCAATAAAAATATGTATATTTTGATGTTTGCCATTTACACATTTGAAATGATGAATAATTTCTAGGTAATATAGAGAAGAGGTAACTGAATTTCCCCTTGATTTGCTCCCGTATGCTATCGGCATTTATTTTGTTGGCATGTATCTTTGCTCGAACAGGACACATGAACATGGCTCAGTGTCAGATGTCGCAGTCCTGAGGAAAACGGTAATATTACAGAGTAACAATGCTTTAAATACTACAATTATTTTTCTACTTCCATATATTTACACCACTACCCATCTGATTGCATCTATTAACTAGATATATGTTTAAACTAATTGTGACGAAGCATAACTGGGAGTTAAGTGCATAGTGATGCTGAGTATTAAAAAGACAACACAACTCTCTTTGGTCACCTAACAGTCCTAGTTCATCTGTAGCATGTAAAATATCTATCGACCACTTGTATGTTCAGTGGGTTACAGAGGAAGTTACATAACTCAGTTGGGTCATTATGTTTTCGGCCGCGAACAAAAAGGAGCAAAACAATATTTACCACTGACCGCCAGTAGGTGTCATGCTAATGTTGTGACGATTCACGTCTCAAAGGTTCTGCTGGAACCCAGATTTAGATGGTTCAGCAAATTAGTATGAGTATCCTGAATATGTTTACCTCACATATTACATTAAATTGCCCTCCATTACTCTGATTGATTATTATAATTAACTCATTGTATGGGTTGCCTGAAATTATTTGCAGACATTTTTAGTTTCATACTTAGTAGTGTGTCTATTCTGTATATGTATTTTTCTATATTCCCATATAACCAGTTCATTGGCCTCTCACCTTTCCTTGTTCCGATGTCTTTGACTGATCTATAGCTGTTTTCGTTTGCTTTGGCTAGTTTTTTCCCCTCCACTGTAATTTTTGAAAATGTGTTCATGCCTTTTGTCCTCGAAACCCCACCATGTTTCTCTGCTCCTCGGTCCGGACAGGCAGAGAAACTATTCTTGCAAACTAGAAACACTGCTGCCTTGAGAGGATCCCCGAACTGTACCGTAGTCCTTTGTATATAATAAAGATTACTGTATGGAACAAGCTACCTCTTCAGTCACAAGTACCTTTATTACCACACCCTGTGTCTGACAGGTGGAAGTAAAGGTTCAGATTTCAAATTTACTTCCAACCTTGTTATGTCGGTTATTATTTTAACTGTACTTCATATTGTTTTTGCTTGGCTGCCTAACCAAACACTTAACTGTGGCCAATGAGATTTACGGTTTCACATGGGTGATAAACTGAGTCGTTACTGTTCTTAATTACCCTGCTACCTGCTGCACATGTGTAGTCAGTAGGTCACCATATTGCATCACACTGAGAAAAAAAATCCATACGTGAATTGTGGTGTTTAAAAATAATAATTAAAAAAACCTTTAAATTAATCCATTTTATTCAGTATTGAATTAGGTATTCACAACACCCCCCGACCTTAGAACAGTTCTTGCCATTGTGTGCTTCACAGAGTGAAATTAAATATATAACATTGTCAAGTTGTAAAATACAATATTGTGCACGGCAATATGGTAACAATGGTGAAAATGGTGAACACCTTGAGGTTATGTGCAGTGGTGCTGTAGTTTTCATCCCCGGAGAAAATCAGCTCGCACGCTGCCTGCTATCATCAATCTTAGCATCTTAATAGGTGTATAAATAAAACATGTAAACAGTTTGATATCAGTATTCCAATTCTAATACATTGTTTTAATACATGTCAAATGAATACTTGGTGTGTTCTGAAAAATTAAAGAAACTATATCAAGGTTTATTGAGAACAATGACATCTAGGTCACTTCTATCAAATGGCTACTGTGAAGCCTCTTCATCTGCAACCTTAAAGGGTGGCGATGCATTTGAGATTATTCATATCACAGAAATGGAGGCAATTTAACGTTCTTTCTTAGGATGGTAGTGGTTCAGAGAGAGATGGAGAACTAGCATGTTAGTCTATTCTCACCTGGTTCAGACATTTTTTTTTCTATTTAGGTCATAAGTATAATATTGACAAATTTATCAGTAATGCTACAATGGAACTCCAATCCAGTTTTTTCAGCTCACGCGTAACCCAGAGTGTAAACACTCAGCTTATCTTAAATAATTATCACATATGTTAGAAAGCTGTAAACATTGCCATG
Organism: Mormyrops boulengeri; assembly: GCA_026781065.1. Lineage (NCBI taxonomy): Eukaryota > Metazoa > Chordata > Actinopteri > Osteoglossiformes > Mormyridae > Mormyrops > Mormyrops boulengeri. The sequence continues at coordinate 7,107,691 of JAODLD010000002.1, forward strand.
AGACATTCAGGAAACTTCAAAAGTAGTTCTGTGACCAACACTGAACACATGTTGTATCAATGCACTTTCAGTCCAAGCAGACCACTTTAATTTACTTCCTTCAAGAACACTAAAGACATAAAATAGCATAAACAGATGATCATAACGCCGATGCTCTTAACATGCCCACTGTCATAGGAAGGCGAGCCTGTGCAGGAACCTCACTGGGATGATTCACATTATTCACAGCTGGAGAGCCTGAGGACAGGGACACCATGAGGCTCGTCAGTTGCTTAGCTCCGATTCCCCACGTCAGATCCGCACCATGCCCGCAAAACCTCAGCCGCTGAACCTACCTGCCCGTCAGTTTCACTCTTACCTTCACTAATGAACTTAAACTCCTTCACTAAGGGTAGACTCTCCCTCATTATCCGGAAAGAACAATCCGATCATTTCTGAGAGCGTGCCATGGAGTAGGAGATATGAACTCTCATCCTCATCGCTTCAAACTCAACTGCTGAAGTGAAGGGTGAAGGATGTGGTTAGAAGAGGAAAAAAGAACAGCAAATAGCAGGGGTATGACCTCTAACCCCTCCTACAGGAGCCCCTCCAGCCACAACTATGCCTCGGTATCCATCCATCCATCCATCCAGTTTCTGTAACTGTTTGTCCTATTCAAGGTGGCGGGGGTCTGGAGCCTATGGACACAAGGCAGGGAAAAACCCAGGATGGGGCTCCAACACATCGCAGAGCACAGCACAGGGAGAACAACATGTGGAGAACATGCAAATTCCACACACATGGAGCCATGGCAGAGACTCGAACCCTGGTCCCAGAGGTGGGGGGCAGCAGTGATAACCACTGCCGGCCCACCTCTGTATCCTGCCCATGAAAACAGCATACAGGAGTGGAGACAAGATGCACGTTTATAAAAACAACAATCAAACTACAAACCAATTCCAGATAGCATTCAGCTACAACATTCAGAAACAGACAGTGAATAAAAAATAAAAGAAAAATCAAGCAATAAAAATGGCATAAGATAATCAGATATAAAAGAAGATAATATAAGCAGTAATATCACTAAGATGAAGACTTCTAACCATTCCAGGTTTCAGGTCAAGAGTCTCTCAGCAGGGTCAGTGTTTGGTTGCTGTGTAGCTTCTGTCCAATTGGCCTCTGAACACAAGGCACCCAAACCAGTCTTTCTTCCCAGGATCCTACGTTAGATGATCATTTCCAATTGCATAATGCCCATTGTCAATTGTGGCAGCAAGAGTAAAAATAGGAGTTGTGTGTCTGTCCCAGATCCACCCCTTTGTCCTCTGAAAAGAAGCAGAGTATATAATTAGGGCATTTAAGCCAATGAAAAAGAAACTAAAAGCAAGAGTTGGCTTTCATTCACACAAGAGCCTTTTCCTGCTATTGACAGGAAACATTTGATATGCAGTAAGTTTCCCATCAATGAACAATTAAAAAGAGCCCAATTAAAAAGCATATGAAATCATAGAAAGGCCACACCAGAAGAAATGAAGGAGAACTCACCTGTCAGGAGCTGGAAGGTGGTGCTGTTAGAGATGTCTTCTGCTACTTTCTGAAAGAGTTCATCTGTAACAAAGGAATCAAGGAGCAGCTTTGACACGATCCGAGTCCTTACCGAAGACCGTTACTCATTACAGGTGCACTAAAAATGTATCATGTTACAGCACAGACTAAAATAAAACCATCATTAAAACCTTTATTGAGCACAATGACAGGAATCATGCATCGGAAAGGTAATATTTTACTCACCGACATTTTTCCCGGTTTTACTGGATGTCTCAAACAGCTCAGCCTTAATTTCTGCAGAGACGAAGAGAAATTGTTTTCAACAATGAATAGATAGGGTATGTATACTTCATGTATCCTTGGGGAAATTGTTGCTTCATTGTTGAATGTATTTAATGTCATGCTGCAGAAAAACAGTCACAAAAATAAAATAAAAATACTGAATACAATATAAAATATATACCTAGCACAACATTTTTTTTTTTCTAATTCACTATTAAAAAAATACAGAACTAGTTTGGTGTAAATCCACTCAGGGCAAGAGGCAGATGGCATTTGGACGAATGGAAAGGTAGAAATCCTTAGTGCACCATGGTGGTGTCACTTGCTTGTAATGGTGCCACAATCAGTGTATCTAGAAACAACCCTACCAGTGGTTCAGCCTTTTTTTTTTTTTTTTTTTTTAAACTACACAAGGATTTTAGGATATTAATCTTTTCTTACTAGAAGCTCTACTTTTTTATTTAATTAGTTTCTTTAAGTTACAATATGCAGTAATGCTCGCAGCAATGTTCGCAGCAATGTTTGCAGTCATGTTCGCAGTAATGTTTGCTGTAATATTCCTTAAAGGCAATAGTGAAATTGCAGTGTTTTGTTCATACCTTCGGCATAATCCTGTACATCATGGTAGTCCATTTGTCGCATGGTGCGGTCAGTTTCAATGAGGTCACTTTTTGTTCCACACAGGTAGATCTTGCAATGCTTAGATCAAGAGAACAAAAAAATAATACTTGTTTTTAAACATTATACAACCATTTATTCATCGACAATATCCTTGGATGGAACGGCATGCTTCACGCTCTTGGTATTCATCAAAGCATGGATCATCTGAGACCAGCACAGAAAGCCACATAAAGATGTTTCACAGAAAACAAACTTACTTCTTCACACTTTTGCAGCTCCTCTACCCAGAACTTCACGCGTATAAAACTGCTTCTGTCAGTCAAATCTGAAAGAGAACTTTATAGATTACAGTGCATTCAAAGATAAACAGTGAGGTTTTTACAATATTGCCGAGCTAAGTAGGCCTACAATGTAGTTACACTGAAGCCAGAAATCTTTCTGCCAGTGATGTCAATTCTTGGAGCTATAAAGACTAACTAAGTACAACACGGCGGCTGTGCAAATAACCAAACCTGCTGAAATAAAAGACCATTTTCTTGGTGAACATCTTAGTTTATACATGAAGACTAAGTGCTTCAGACTGACAAATGGTCTAGATAAACTACATCCAATCATAACTATCAGGGATTTGAAGGCCCAATCTTTACTAGCAGGTCAGTAACTGGGGATTTGAACAAAGAAATTTAATTATCAAAGTATTCTGTATTCAATGAGTATTTATCAATACTTTTGACCAATGGACCTTGAAAGATTCTGCATGAGTACATGATGTATGGCTGAAATCCGATGAGTACATTTTTTGAAAGGCTCCAATATTTACCGTAACATACAATGGCGGCTTTAGCTCCCCGGTAGTAAATTCTACTCATGGCTTCGTAACGTTCTGATCCAGCTGTGTCCTGGAGTAAACATAAGAAGAAGAGGTAAGCACAAGTTGATTACGGCAAGACCATTGAAAGACTCAGCTTTCAGTGGTATATAGCCATCACGGATTTTCAGATGCCAGTGACATGGAAATGTTTCCTTCACTAAAACTCCAACGCAGAATTTATTGAATACACAGTAGGTTCCTACCAACTAATAAAATTTACTGACTGATATGATGATGTCGATTTACCATTTACCACTTACCTTAAAAAAGGAGATAAATTGTGACAAAAAACAAGTGCAGTCTATTCTGTTTAACAAAATAGAACAAAAGAGTGACTCATCCCCATAGAGAAACTCTCTCTTCATCCAGTTAGGCTCTCCATGAGACACAGGCACATGGCGACGGCATGTTTAAGGGTCACAAGACAAGGTTGTATCTGTGGAACCTTAATATTGGCTGATATTTTTGGCCAATGTATGTATTGCTTGAGCCCCAATACAGAGAGGCGCATATATATATATATATATATGTGTGTGTGTGTGTGTGTGTGTGTGTGTATTTATTATTTTAGTGAAACCAGCTTGCAAAAAAATCTTACAAGAGGTCTTACCCAGATTCCAAGAGTCAATACTTTGTCTGCCATCTGAATCTGTTTGGCAACAAATGCTGCTCCAATAGTCTGTTGGCAAATATATAGATTTTTCATACCATGTGCTCATAAAGTGGCCCTAGATATACTGGTTACTTTACACCCTGCATGCTGAACCACATGGGGAGGTTTAAAAGTTTAAAAAAAAAAACAAAACTATACTTTCAGTGATAGCAAACATGGCGACTATATGGGCATGTAAAGTTCACACAACTTTCACTGAGTTTCAGACCATCTGCAGGCTTCTCTAAACAACACTCCAGATTCCCCATGAGGCTGCTGTTCTGCACCAAGCAGATGAAGGAAACAGGAAACGTTGGCCCTGCACTTCTCAAACAACCCAACATATGTGATGAACACAGCCGTGTTCCTGGGAAATACCTCAGCAAGGAAGGTCATAAGGCAACTCACTGACTAGGTAGCTGCTCTGGTCCGGAGGTCATATCATGAATATAAAATGCATTCATGCAGCATATCAGTGCAGTCTATGCAATACTGCGAACTACCTGCTTCTTGGACCAAGGTACTCTACTGTATAATATTAGTTTTTCAGGAACAAATCAGTTTCCTATGAGGTTATGGTGGTAAACGAAAACATTTGTTTCTTTTTATGATTGGTTATTCTTTGACCAATGCAATCAAATCTGTCTCAATTACTTCTAATTTAATCCAACCACTTTTATCATAAGAACATAAGAAATTTACAAATGAGAGGAGGCCATTCGGCCCATCAAGCTCATTTGGGGAGAACCTAACTAAT
>JAODLD010000002.1:7113284-7124114 GCA_026781065.1 Mormyrops boulengeri
TTTAACTTAGTAAAGAGGTTAGACTTGGACCCAGATATTTAAGAAAAGCTTTTAGAGATATACAGATACTATTTCTTTTGTTTATATAGCAATTTGATGCAGCAAATAACCCAAAGACAAAAATACAAAAACGTGGGTATGAATACCTTTCATAGTTTCAATATTTGCATATTTCATGATACATATAACTAGCACGTCTCCGTTCTTTACATGCATCGTCAAGTAATTCTCGGGAATATTTAACATCACAACAACACACTTGGGTATGAACGTTATTGTTAACCACGTTATCCACGCCTGACACACCCAAGTAAACAACTCCATTTAAGCTACATCTTCCGAGCTCTGCAGATAGCGGGTTACTAAACCGATCATTCTATCTGATCATTAAAAAAATAAACCCTATCGTACACTAAAAACATAATACATAAATATCACCAAACAAAAGGGATTACTTACAGCTAATGAAAATCACACGGGAGTAGCACCGAGTCGGACTGTTTTGTTTGCAGTAATGTCATTGCAAGTCATGCGTACGTACTACAGCTGTGTCCGCGGTTATTCTCACCCATCCTACTAACTACACAGCTTTTTATTGAGAAATGTGCGTCGCACAGCCGCATGCTGACTCCATTAACAACCAGCAAGCCGGCTACTCTGCTGTCCGCATGAAGAAAGGGGGGGTACCGGGTTCATTAGGTACCAGAGAAATACCCCAACACAGCTCACGTGTTCGGATCGAAACTATGGCGCCACCCAATGGCTGTGCAAAGAGCGACACTGGTAGCATTTCTGTATAATACCAGGCGCATGCAATACTCTATAATAATATGCAGATATAAAGTAAACACAAGCCAACCAAATGCCTTTTTTTAAAAAACGTAAGACATTGTCATAAAGCTTCCTTCCATCTTCCACCCGCTTATCCCTGACATCCAGTGTTTCTCGGGTAGTAAGTTAAACATATGAGGTGTAATTTCCACGTTTTTAATTATTCAACGTTAAATGTAAATGGTTTGTACAGAAAGAGTGACGTGGACTCATGTGAAAAGTTTATGTTCAGCCTGACCCTGAGGCAGGGTGTTTCCTGGAACAAGAATATTTATTCACAAAAATGTCAATGTGGAGTATAACATAAATTATACGGGAGAACTGCTGTACTTTTGTTATACTTGTTATATTTTGCATCAAAAAATCCAACTTGCTATTAGATGAATTTGATCACAGTTTCTGCATACCTCACGGTCGAATTGCCGATATTAAGCCTTGCTCACTTATTATTTGGTTAAACGCAAGCAGCAATATCGGCAACATCCCAACAACCATCACATCATAAATCCTTCTTCAGCTCTTTCTAGAATGAACTACAGATTTCCAATACTATAGGCATTGCTGAGATGTTAGTAAATGATTCTGTTTTGACTACTGAAAATTTAAATTCATAAGACCGCCTGGCAAATCCACAACAGCAGCAATACTACTACTACTAATAACAATACATTTACCAAAAAACTTTCATGCATATCGATTTCCAGCCACAGTGTATTTGACGCAGCGACAGTACAGCTTACATCTTAAATATCCCAATTTAAAGATTTTCAGTGACTTTCCCACGTCTTCAAATGTACAGTGAAGTTGAACCTAGGGCTATCAGAAACGCCTACAGTACTTTTACCACTTCACAGCATGAAAACAGTATATTCAAGGTTTTGCTTAAAAGCTACACTGTAATAGGTCTGCTGCTTGGGGGGCGCCCTTTGTGGGGTCCTCTGGCTTTCCCCCCCCCACCTACGACCTACAACCCTTGTTCGTAAACTAGACCACGCAACTCTGACCACGAGCCTTCACATAAGCGGTCACTTCCGGGATAGTGCGCATGCGCACCTTGTCTGCTGTTTTCCCGTCGCTCCTGCTTATTTCCACCGGAAGTAAAGTTAAAGAGCCAGTAAACGAACACTGTAACTGCAGGTAAAAGGCATTTTGGCCTTGTGTTGGATGTGTTATTTTAGGAATATGGCTTTTGTTCAGTAAAGATGCGTGACGTGTGACCATTCTCAACGGTTAGTCGTGTGACTAGAAGTTTAGGCTAAATATATCTTATTTACTAAGGTTACTGGCTTGCTAGCCTCGGCTGTTTGGATGGGCTGCTCCCAGGTGCGCTGTGAGAGTTCTGCCAGTTGTATGCGGAGCATCACTACTAGTAGCTAATGCTAATTACTGTTAAATATACTGCTTCGTTGCTGTGCCTGTGATTTCATATTTAGATATTCAGTCGACAATATAGCCGTCTGTCCTAAGATGTTTGTTATTTTCCTTCTCTTTCGTTAATCTTGTGTATCTGAACCAGTTTATCTGTTTATTAGTCTGTTGTTTGGCAGCCAACTGTCATGCCTTTGCTTAAATGTACCTGAATAGTTTACTTAGTGAAATGTGAATATACTACGCCGTGGTCGTAGAAATGAATAATGCCGAAGTGTGTGGCTAAAATTGGATTACTTTGACTGAATAGAACGTGAAATGCATTTGCCCGTTGCTTTGTGCTAACATTTGCTGACATATATTCAAGAATTATATATTCCTAAGTAAGCCAAACATCTTATAAAATATGATAAATGTTAACCGTGACCACTTGCTTGTATTATCTAAAAATAAGATTTTACTCAAAAGTGTTTTTATTCAAGTTTCAATTCAGTTTAATTTAATTCAATTTATTTAGACAGTTTGCTTTAAGTATTGCCAATCAGAATAAAATTACAAAGTATAGTTGTCTTGTCTAGTTGTCTGTCTCCACTAATTTACAGCCACAGTCATTCAACCTTCACTTTTTCCCATATTTTGCTAATGCTGTTTTGGTCTTGTTGCTGTGTTAGTTATATTGAAATAATCACACAGATGTGTTATGATTTTCAGTCATCCTTGCTGATCGCCTGGGATTTATTGGTGAACATTTCTTGACAAGCAAACTAGCATACTGTACGAAAAAAAAGTGTAAAGGCCAGTTGTTCTGGAAAAAGGAGAAAAAAATCCAATTCTATCGTATGTGTATATAAGGTTATTGACTGGTGTTACACACTTGTGTCACATTGTCACTAAGCGTGATTTACTGAGTAACGTGTTGTTACTTCTTGAGGTAACTAGCACATTACCAGCCTGACTAGTCCTTCCTCCCTGGTGCGTGGCGGAGGTGGGTGTCTGTGCTTCCCAACAATGGAGCAGTGTGCCTGTGTAGAGCGAGAGTTGGAGAAGGTGCTCCACCGGTTTGTCATGTATGGCCACATGTCGGAGGAGCGCCTGGATGAACTGCTGCGCTATGTCTGTGAACTGCGAGGCCAGCTGCTCGCATTCGGTAAGGCACGTGCAAGTAGCTTTGGAATTGGCGGTCTTTACATGTTATGTGTTGTTTCCTGCCTTTTCTTTAGCATTTTTAGTGTGTTATTACAGTTTTAAAATATGTAAAATTAGATCTATTGATATACCATCTAATATAGGCCAAATGCTTTATAACTGTCTTCATATCCTTATGCAAATAATGCAATTATAAATGTACAAGTTTGTTCATTTTTTTCATGTCTTTCTGTGTGGGACCTTATGTAAAACTGCCATGGGGGAATTCTAAGCGAACTATCAGAGCCTGCCGTTATTTTTTTATTTGTTCAGTTTAATTTGATGGAGTGGGGGGTGGTTACACTATACAGTAGTGAAGGACAAAATGAAACCTGATGAACCATTTGTTGTATTTTTGTTGCTTTGGGGGACGCTTTGTGCCCTTTTTAGAACAGAGGGCATCAACTAGTGGGGTAAAAAAAAATACACTAAGTGATTCATAAACTGTTGTTTTGTCCATCACTACCATGCAGTGATGCATCATAGCTTTAAGGTTATTGTACAGTTGGTCACATTGGAAAGTTGGTCTTTGGGTGGCAGCGTTCATGTTCAGTGCTGCCCTGCAGGGGTCCAGGATGCCGACTTGTCAGTCTTCTCCCAGTCAATGGCCCAGTGCTGCAGAAACATCAAAGACACAGTGCAAATGCTTGCCTCACGGCACAAGGATATACATGGCAGTGTGTCCAAAGTGGGAAAGGCCATCGACAGGGTAGGCACTCCCAAAACACCTTGGTTACTCACCATGCTCAGAGCTGCGTCCAGTTGTTGAAACTTTTTGGAAATATGTGTATATTCTATTTCCTTTCAGAATTTCGATGCAGAGGTCAGTGCGGTTGTGGCTGAGACAGTGTGGGACTCCCCAGAGAGGCAGAAGTATTTAAGTGAAACCATTGTGGAGCATCTGTATCGACAAGGAATGCTGAGTGTGGCGGAGGACCTCTGTCAGGTATGCCGTCTTTTTTTTTTAAATCACCAAATGTCTTGGATGTCTAGTGAATGTGTTTCAGGCCCTTTGCACCGAAAATTTGCTTTCTTAAAATTTTGGAATTGTGTAATGAGAAATGTGGATACTTTTGTGATGGACAACATGATGCCTCATGAACCATTTGCTGTATATTTTGGCCCCACTAGATGGTGCTCTCTGTGACAAAAAAGGGTGCAAAACCCAATTATCATCCATCCATCCATCCATCCATTTTCTAACTGTTTATCCCAGTCTGGATTGCCTGAAGCCAGGGGTGGATTAATGCACAGGCTATCCTAGGCTTTAGTGTCGGTGTCAGGGAAAATGAACAGTTAAACTTATTAAATCTGGCTTGCACATTGATCCGCAAACTCTGGGTGTGAGACATTGCCATCCACTGCGTCACCCTTACCTGACGATGAGTATTTATTTTTAATTAATGAAATACAAAAGTGCTGTTGTGTTACATGCTAAGAAGATGTCAAATTGTTAAATATTTTTTTTCTTCAATTCTACTCTGTAGCGTTACATGAAATTTGTCATTTGCCTGACAGGAATCAGGGGTTGTGATTGACATGAGCCTGAAGCAGCCGTTCCTGGAGCTGAATCGCATTTTAGAGGCTTTGAGAATGCAGGACCTCAGACCGGCTTTGCAGTACGTTCATGTTTCTGCTGCATAGGAATGAGCTGGCTGGCCGGTGAAGTTCCAGCACTCATGTGTTTGCGTGGTTTGCAGGTGGGCCGTGGCGAACCGTCAGCGGCTCCTGGATCTCAACAGCACGCTGGAGTTCAAGCTGCACCGCCTGTACTTCATTAGCCTGCTGAATGGGGGCATGACCAACCAGCAGGAGGTGCTTCAGTATGCGCGTCATTTCCAGCCCTTCGCCTCGCAGCACCAGAGGGGTGAGCTGTGCAGTATGACTAAACCAGGAGTTCTCAGACTTTTTGGTCAAAGGTCTGCATCAAAGTCAGAGGTCCGGGACATTTTTCAATAACAAAACAACATTTCATGAACTTTAATGAATTAACAATAACCTTCAGTATAGACATCAGTATATAACAAAAATGGGAAGCCTTTTTCACATTAAACAAATTGAGTCATAGGGTACACAATCGACTGGGTCCGGATTAACTTGCAGTTCGGCCCGTGGTCCAGACTTTGAGAACCCTTGGCATAAACTGCATGGGTGACTCATTCTATGGCAGTGCCTTACCTTGTAACAGTTACTTATATTGTTATAACAGTACAGTTTTGTAGTCATGAACAAGGACCTCTGCTCATCTTTAATTTCAAATCGGTTGCATTGCTACTCTATTTAATTGAATGGCTGGGAAATACAAAAAAGAAGATGCAATAATTTGTGATTCAGTGTAATTCATCAAAAGAGAAACAGGAGTCGTACGGTATGTGGATGGGATCTGCTGCAGGCTAAGCCTCTGTGCTTGTGATCTGAAGGTCGTCGGTTTGAGCCCCGTCTCAGCAGAACAGCAGCATGTCCGTGGGCCCTTGAGCGAGGCCCTTAAGCCCCAGCTCCATGGGCACCACTGCAGGTGGCTGCCCTTCACTGCCCCTCACTGCCAAACTTTCTCTCACCTACATGTATCTGTGTGTCATGGAGAGCAAGACTGGGAAGGCAAAGAGATAATGTCCCCACAAAGGATCAACAAAGTGCCATTATTACTATTATTATTATTATTATTATTATTATTCTTGTGTTGTGCCGCTCAGATATCCAGATCCTGATGGGCAGCCTGGTGTACCTTCGACATGGTATTGAAAACTCTCCGTATCGCAGCCTATTGGAGACCAACCAGTGGGCTGAGATCTGCAACATCTTCACCAGGGATGCTTGTGCCCTGCTGGGCCTGTCGGTGGAGTCGCCACTCAGCGTCAGGTCAGAACAGAGCACCCAAAGCCACGGAGCCAGTCGTGCTCCACTGCTTCTTCACCATGGTGGTGATGGATTTTGGTTGGGACACTGCAAAAGTGTCTTCTGTTTAGCAACCGTTGAGCTAATGTGCAGTGATTTTATTACATTCTGCATGTGAATCCTATTGTTAGAAATCATAATTTTCCTTATTATGTCTGATTGTTCTGGATTTGGTTTGGTTTAATCCAACTCCATGGTATTTAGGCAGATGTGTATGTTTCTGCTCCTTACTGTAATACAGGACTACATTTCCCATGTTCCCCTCAAGTAGCAGTATTGATATCCTGCAGTCGTCTTGCATAAGTCATCTTTCTGTTTCTGTTGTATTAATAGCTTTGCATCTGGTTGCATGGCCTTGCCGGTCCTCATGAACATTAAGCAGGTCATCGAGCAGAGGCAGTGCAGTGGTGTTTGGACGCACAAAGACGAGCTTCCGGTAATGAACTTGCTGTTTGTGTTCTTGTTTATGGGTGACTTGATTTTGGGATTTTCTGAAGTAATTTAATGCATGTGGGGAGAAAAATGCTTTTTGTTGTATGGATAGCATGATGAATGTCTGTTTTAAAGATGTTGTGTTGTGTTATAGCTTGCTAGTTTGGTAGTGCTACTTGCATCTGAGATCTGTGAAAGAGTGTTAGTACTTTTTGGCCTATCAGAGTTACCTGTCAGTTTTCCATCCGGTAATGATGCCATTCTCTTTTTTTTTTTTTTTTCCTTCTGAAGATTGAGATAGACTTGGGGAAGAAGTGTTGGTATCACTCTGTATTCGCCTGTCCCATTCTGAGGCAGCAGACCTCAGAGAGTAACCCTCCGATGAAGCTCATCTGCGGCCATGTCATCTCTCGAGATGCCTTGAATAAGCTTACCAATGCTGGGAAGTAAGACTTTGGCTTTATTTTGGCTCTTTCCCTCCATGTCTCTCTCTCTCTACCACTCTGCCTCTGGTGGTTCCGCACCGGGCAGTTTTAAATGTTTTGATATGAGCAGTGTCTCCTGTGGTCTTTACTGAGGAAAGGTGATCTGGTGCCCTGCTGTACAATAACATGGAATGACATGTGATTTGTAAAAATCTCTCAGCACGCTGTCATGTGTCTCTCTCTGCAGGCTCAAATGTCCGTACTGTCCAATGGAACAGAACCCTTCAGATGCCAAGCAGATATTTTTTTGACGTTGCTGGGGAGGAAGTGGCAAAGCTCAGAAGACCTGGGCAAACACCCAGGATCCACCTGTATGGGCCTAAGGAGGCCTTGTGTGGTGGTCAAAGGCTAAGCCTTTACAGTATCTCCTTCCCTCCATAGGATGTTCCTTCACAGAGACCTTTGGTGATAGCAAATTACAAGTAGGCAGTCGGTAGGTGTAAATATCAGAGGTTATTCAGACTCTCACTTACTATTTTATTTCCTGTTACCATTTCCTTGGTTTGAAAATGAATAGAACGATTTTTAATGGGTGGCGCATCTGGGAAATCGCCGCTTGTGACTTTCAAACCTGGCAAATGTTCTATACGTGAATGTTCTATACATTTATCAGTAGCAAAAGTGGCTGCAACCACAATATATTCACAAATTATTTATACTGATAGGTAATGATTCAGAGCAGTTGATGATGTAGTAAAATAGATGTATAAATTAAAGAGTGTGTGTGCACGTGTGTATGTGTGTGTACACTGTACGTGTACATGTGATGAATGCTTACACATGTATCATAGACTTCATTATGTTGGCCTGAGTGCTGGGAAATGTATCAGTGTGGTTTATATATGAGGATTATCTGTCTCTTATTCTTTTTGTGGCCTCTCTTCTGAGGAATGCTGGTTTTCGGGGTTCATGATGTATCTTAACCATTTGAGGTTTAGGACCTTTGGGGCTGTGTTACCTGTGTGTGACTTACAGTATTTCTTATGGGAAGTGTACTGCTGTTTAAACGTGCTGTGTTTTGATTTTCTGTTAGCGGGGATTTGTTAGAAAAACTGTACTAATGCAATCCAGTTCTTTAGAGTTTCCTCTTTTAAAAATCGGTTTGTGTCACTCGGTGTCATTAAGTCCTGCTGCGTGTGCAGTCAGAGTGCTTGCTTTCCTGCTTTGCCCTTTAAACAGCACCGGCGGTCTTACGCGTGTCACCGTTTGCGGTTTGCCATCCTCCGCGGCAGCATATAAGCGAGAAAGGGGGATATCAGCAAGATGCTGTGTTTAATTCGCCAGTGCTTTCACAACTTGGACTTTCTGTTGGTTTGCTTGTTTAAGGTCTTTTTATCACCATAGCACATTGATAGTTAATCTGTGTATGTTTTTATTTTTTAATTTTATTTTCTCAGGGTGTTATCTTACACTTCGCTCTCTGATACATGCAGTGTGTGGATAAATGAATTAAGCTCAAAATAGTAAGGCTGTAACATTATATAAAATGTATCTCTGTAGTATGCATGTAAAATAACGATAAGCAAGATTAGCTGGAAGGGTGAGTACGTACGTTTAGTCTGTATAACGGCAGCAGTAAACGAGGAAAAAAAACAAAACTCGTCGGAAAATATTTAAGATTATTGCGCGTAAGAGTGGTCGTGCTCATTTTGTAATGACTCAAATGTAATCCTGAGGCAGGCTAAGGCTGCTTAAACAGTTCAAAATCATAGCTGCAGAATATATCGATATAACCTCAGTTTACTGAAGCGGTCATAAAGCCACCTTACCTGAAACGTATTGATGGGGCATTTTTGTATTCATCGGTATTGTCTTGCTTTTCTTTTATTTCCATGTTTGGGTCTGGTTTCTTTTTTGAGTTCAGCTTCTTGTCCCCACATTATGAGCACAAAATGAAAGCATTAGAGCACTGACCCTTGGTAGATTGTACGAAAGTCACTGCGTTTCTTGTGTTACATTTAATGCAATTTTTATTGTAAATATTTATCCTTTAATAGTAATATTCATTTCATATGTGCTTACACCATAAAATAAATCTTTTTACTTAAAGCTGTTTTTTTAAATTGAAATCATACAATTTTGACTTCCTTTGCATGAAATTCATAATCATAAACCAGGAAACATTTACCTATATACATTTTATACAGTAAGCCGATATGGTAAGCATTTTAGTAGACCCTGATTCTCCCAGGTCATAAATCCTGACAGTCTAAAAAAATTAATGCCACTAGAGGGCAGTAACGTCATTTATATTGAGACTAGTACACTTGTGCAGTAACTGAAAATTCATTTCTTTTGTCCATGTGGAGATTCATAAAAGTACTGTAACCCAGTATTTGTTTAGCTTGTGTTGATAGTTATGGAACTGTAATCATTAGAGAAAATGTAAGTTTTGTAAAGTGCTCTTAAAGAAATTGCTCCAAGTTGCTTTAAAAATACATTTATAAATAAATTCTGGGAAGTCCTCGATAATATGTTGATATAACTGTCTCAATGCATATTTTATGCAACTTTTATTTTGAGTTAGTATGGACACTTACGAAGCTAGGCCCAGCTAGACGTTGGGGTTAGCGGCGTAATATTGAAATATGGCGGGGACTAAAAGTATTGCAAGCCATAATGTAACGTACAGGAAATGCGACTGCAGCCTAAATGAACCATCCAATATAAACCAAGACAAATCATCTTGGCTGCCAAAACACCATCGTGTATAATCAGCTTCACAAGCCACCTGATGTTATTCCCACCAAAGTGTAAAGTTTACCTCTATGTTAGGAACATGAGCTGTTGATGCGTTTCAAGAAAAGTCCTGATGAGCCGTTTCAAAATGATGAATGATACCATTATTTTATTATTAGTGTTTTTGTAACTTTTTTTTTTTCTTCCTATGGGACAATGGACTCTGCAGGACTTGGAAAATTGTCATTGAAACCTTTTAAGTTGTACTTGTTAAATCGTTTATCTTGCAAAAAAGCCATTAAAAAAAATGGTATAATCCTAAAACCTTTTTTATTTTTTACACCGGGATGCTAGTGTCTCTCTCTCTCTCCCTGAGTAAGTGGGAGCATGGTTGTGCCTTCCCAAGGTAAAGGACCAGGCACCCCGTCCTTTATAGGCGTACTACTTTACCACTTCACCACTTCACTTCGAATACTGAACAGGACACTCCCTCCTTTCTGCTCTACCTTTGACAGTTTCCATGGAAACACCTATTCCCTAAGCAAATACAGGCCCTTCTGCTTTTTCAAAAGCTCGACTTAGAAGACCTCTGACCCCAGTGTCTAAACAAGTTGAAGTATGCAAGAAAGTGATTTAAAGAAGAACATAGCGGGAGTCTAAGATAAGCATCCAAGAGCGAAGTCACATTCGAGGCATTCCCCCCCCAAAGATGACCTGAAAGACACATTAACAGAATATTTCACCACTCAAAATCAGTGCCAGTTTACCCTAATCTATGGCGTAAGGTGAAGAAAATGAACTCGTTTGTTAGACATGCTGAGAGCTGTGAAGTTTGAGCACAGGTAAGGTAATATAATCCCTGAAAAAAACCACCTCTGATTTTTCCATTGTGGCCACCCCTTCCATTTAGTGAGATGGGGTTTGAAAACAGACACCTATACCTTACCTATACCTT
>JAODLD010000002.1:7124214-7134602 GCA_026781065.1 Mormyrops boulengeri
ATTTTTCCATTGTGGCCACCCCTTCCATTTAGTGAGATGGGGTTTGAAAACAGACACCTATACCTTACCTATACCTTCAGAGCACTTTTACAGCAAGGACATGGTTTAAATAGTCCAGAGTTCTTGGACATGTCTGGTAATTTCTCATTTGTAACTTTTTATGTTTTGTTAAAACTTTGTAGTGGCAGTATTATTTTGCTTTAGCATCTTGATAAAAACACATCACATGCTAAGTAGGTTAGTGGGTTGAGTTCTGGCCTTAAATATTGCAGACTAGTAAATAAAGGAGTCTACTGTTGTACCCTTAAACGTTTGAGAGGGAGGGAATGGTGAAACATCCTGGTATGAAAGAACACAATGTTGAGGTAAGCAAATCCCTTGGAGAGAAATGCTTAGTAAGTAATTACATAAGAAAATACGTGCGGCAGACCAACTTCTGCGTGACCCAGAGGACAGCAGCCCATCTGAATTGTCCCTGATACTCCTGACAGTTTTCTAGAAAGGAGTGCAGGTGTCATTACAGGGCACCAGGCCCAAACCAAGTTGGTTCACAGTTAAAAAAAAAGAAGCAAATTAAAGAAAGCAGGCAAGTTTGAAAATGGATTTATTAACGTTAAACTTACAATATTGTTGGCACTTTTGCATTTCTGTATTCTCCATATTTTAATTTATTAATATTTTTGTAGGTTTCATTGGGGAGAAAAAGGCATTCAAACAGCAATCCGTGTGAAACTGTGCACAGGCAGTCTGAGAATCTGGAGTTAACAGGCATGCGGAGAGGGAGTCTTGTGGGTCTGAAGGAGTACATCACGTTAAATATTTTAGCTTGGTTCTTTCGGTTCCTGTGCAGAACATGCCCTGCTGACAAAACTGCGAGGAGTCAAGGAATTCAGATCACAAAACGGACGCTTTAGTAATTTACAAGTTACAGAGGTGGCAGAGCACAGCATCCATCACGAAGCATGGAGACATCAGAAAGATGGATGAATCCGAACAGAAAAGAAACATTGATTTATTAACAATCAACACCATTGCCTGACCTGAACATATAAGAAAAGCAAGAAGGGATGTTTCATACGTTTTTCATTTCAGTAGTGGTCCACGGATCACAGTATACTCCATTCTCTCAAAAGTAAAAACTGTAAGAGGTTTAAAAAAAAAAAAAAAAACGGGAATACGTTGTTTTGAATGTTCGTTAGTGACACACCCGAGATGCATCAGGAATTATCCAGGCGGTAACTCAGATTTCACACTGTGCTCTCTCGCTGACTGTCAAATGTCAGAGCAGGCCGGCATGGTGGATTGTGGGATTCGGCGCAGCTTAAAATGCACAGTGCATGTACTGTGAGAACGCATGTGGCTTGGCAGCGACGGACACAGCTGCAGAATGCACTTGCCGTATCGGGGCCCCTGCGAAGGCCACGGCAGCTGCTCCAAGCCGTTTTAAGCTACGTTTGGTAAATTGTTTGGATGCTTCTGGGCCGCCGCTCCGTCTGACCTTGGAAGTTTCTGCTGCCTCGAATGGTCAAGCTTTTTAAACCCGGCCAAACTTTTGCAATTGCGATGGGCTGGTTACCAAGGATATTACGTGTTTCCAGGATTTATCTGAGTGTAGGTTACAGAAGGTAGAGCAGGCCATGTGCTTTCATTTGCTTAAATGTTTCTGAGCACAGGTTCCTTCATTTTTTTTCCCTTAACTTAATAGGACTGAGACCACTGAAGCGGAACCATGCTCATTTTGGGGAAGAACATAAACCGTGCTGAACTTCACACAGCGCATGTCTGCTTCTCTTCATTGTCTTTTCGTGGCCACAGCGGCAGAACATTTTTAAACAGTGAACTGACAGCAATTTGAAAGAAGACATTATCTTATAATCACTTGAAAAAAAAAAAAAAGCTAGCACACATCAGGAAAAAAAAAAAATACAGGTAGAGACGCATACATGTTCTTGCTTGTCTAATAGGCATGTTTCATAAATAAGTGTCCATCCTCTTACAGAACTGATGAAACAATTGCTTATAGTTTCCAAAAATGCTGGAGGGAAAATTTCTATTGTGTGACACTAAAATGGAACCAGTGCATCAAATAGCAACAAGCATAATGAGAAATCAAAGGCTATTTTTGAACATACAAAAAAAAATGATTGTTTGCATTTTGGCTCTTTGGGAAACAGAAATCTGAGGTAAATAGTTCACTCATGTACTTCAGTTCTCCTCCCTTCCTACAGGAAAACATCTCATTATGCTGATGGTGACCCGCACATGCTTTGAGTGAAATTCAAATTAAAGCAATGTAATAATCAAGTAGTTAGAGCAATAATATTGCCATATAAAGGTTATTTTAACAATTCAAATTTAAAGTTAAGTAATGATCAGACTGGTTACTCTACTGTAGGTTTGTTTAATTGACAAGGAGAGTCACAGTCAGATTTCAGAAGACTCAATCTTCTCTATCCAGGGCAGCCTGGGAGGCTGCTCTTCCTCATTTTCGGCTTCTCTCTCCCTTGTACCCCCTCCTCTCAGCTCTCGCAGCTCCCTCTCCAGAGCCTGGTTCTTGTGGTACATCTCCAGGTAGCTGGCCTGCAGCTCCTTCTGGTAGCGAATCACTTTGTCCTTCTCCGTTTGCCAGATGCGCCGCTCGGCCTCGAAAGCAGCGGCCTGTGCCTCACTCTGCCGCCTCTCCAGCAGTAGCTCTGCCCGCAGTTGCTCCTCCACACTGCTAGGAGGCGCTCCATGGGCCTCTGACCTCCCATCTTCTTGGGCCTCGGTGGCAGTGGACTGCCAATCCCGGCGAGCCCCCTGCAGGGCCAGCCGCAGTGTGTCGATGTGGCTGTCCTTGGCGTGCATCTCGGTACGTGTCTCACGCAGCTGTGTCTTCAGGTGGAAGATCTCGCTCAGCTTCTGCGTAACTTCTGCCTGCGAGTCCCGAAGCTGCTGCTTCAGCAAAGAGATCTCCCCTGATTTCTGGCACACCTGTGTTGACAGACAGGGTATTGCAGCATGTTCAGGTATCAAGGGCATAAATATTACATTTCAGGGAAGAGGAACTGGTGACCTCGTCCTGCTATAGTACTGGTAATCTCCAAGAGTAGTGCTCAGGGAGATTCTCCCATCTCGTACTGAACCTCTGTCCTCCTCTGACCTACTCCCCTTGGCCAGGCTCACCTCCCACTGCGTCTCCTCCAGCTGGGGGTTGTGCTCCTGGGCGCAGGAGGCTGCACCCCCTCCTTTGAGGGCCTGGCACTCGGTCTGCAGGGCTTCCAGATCCTCCTGCATCCGGCGCCGTTCCTGCTGGGTCTTCTGCAGCTGCAGCTGCAGGGAGCGCTGAGAGCGCTGAGCATTCTGGGAGGTCTGACGCAACCGCACCGCGTACAGCCGCTTCAGCTCCTCCACCTCCTTCTCCCACAGACGCTGCTTGCCTTCAAACACCTGGATGGAAGCGTTAGAGCACAATTCAGCCTGACTGTGAGCAGGGACACCCACACTCACCTGTCGTCAGATCTTTGTAGGGACAATTCATTCATTTCTATGGGAAGAACCCTAACCCCAACAATGACAACCTTAACCCCTACCCAGCCCTAACCTTAAATACAAGTCTTTCGGCATTTTTAGTTTTTTGATTGTAGTCATAGGTTTTAATAAAATTCAATTTCCCCTTGTGGGAACCGAAAAAATGATCCTCACAACATAAAAATAACAGGTTTTTATCACATTGTGGGGACAGCTGGTCACAATATAATACATACCTGATGCACACACATTTTCTGACTTTCTGTCTGACCTTCCCGTCTTCTTCTTTCGAAACAGGTATGATGCACAGTGATGCTTCCTGCACATATGTCTACATTCTTAAGATAATTAAATGGCCAGATACAGAGACAGATGGGATATTTTGGCTAAAGCACTATGGGTAATTTATCTCCACTCTCTGGCAGTTATCATTGGCTCTTTGGTGATAAAGGACTTAATAGACAACCCCTCTTTGCAGTTCCAGACATCTCCAGAACCGATGGAGGTCCCGGATCCAAAGATTAACCCAGTACATGTTTCACACTTACACCCAGTCAGACAAGGGTTCAGTTAGTTTCCTATTTCCATCTACTTGTCTACTCATTTATCAATTCATTTACCAAAATTCAGCTAGCAAATTCTGCTACTTTTTCCCCACACGTGCATGTGCCTGATTTGTTTGTGGTGCAGAAAAACCCAGATTCCACTGGGTTCCATTCAGTAGTTAGAAACAGACGTGAAAGCTATGCTGGCTGGTCACCCAATAATCATTTTAATTGCATTGAAAAAGTTAGTAGTCGGTCTGAACAGGGTGTTCTAATTTCCTCTTTTATTTTAGTTTTTTTTTTTTATTGTAACTGAAATAGATACCATTACATTAGGCATGTGATGCTAGTATCTTGTGGCGCTTTTCCATTGGCATACAGGAACCAAACCATACTGCGAAGAGAGACTAGTTATAGTGCGGTTCCAGCTCACTTCGGTTTTCCACTGCAGGAGGGTCAGCTTAGTAAAGGTGTTGCCGGGTTTGGAGAGCGACAGTGACGTAAAACCCAAAAGATACTTATTGACTGTTCACACAGTATGCATCATGATTTATTACGTGCTAATTCCTGCTAGCAAGTCTGTGAGAATTGCCATGTTATGTTAGCACCAAATGCTAGAGGAATTACCATTTGTTTGCGTAAATTTGTTTTAAGAATCCATTCCATTCAGCTGTGCTATAGTAGCTTTTTGAGTAGGTGGTTGGAAATTTTCAAGTTCTGAGTTATCGGGAATGCACCAGTACTAATAATAAATAATATATAGAATATGGGCAGATAATCCATGTGCAGAACAGCAGTATCTCCATGCATTTCGACCAATCAGACGGTGGTGACACAACCAGTTAGGTTTGGTTAACCTTTCTGCCCTGCTAGGGCCACGTCAGCACAGTTACGGCTTGGGTACGACTCGGTACGGCTCGCATACCTTACAATGGAAACGCGCCAGTTCATGGTACAGCTCGGGTACGGCTTGGTTCTTGGTGGCAGTGGAAAAGCGCCATTGGTTATCTCGCCCAGCACGAGGTCATGGTGGGATTTACTACAGGTGTACCTGCACTATGGCCCCCTCGCTCTCATCCAGGTTCCTCTTCATCTGCTTCAGCTCATGTTCCTTCTCCTTCAGCTGGTCCTCAAGGTCCCGCACCACATCCTCCAGCGAGTGGGAGAACTCGTAAGGGGGCGGAGCCTCGCCCCCACTGGGGCCCGGTAGCCGGCTCAAGGTGGCCATGCTGCGGCACGACAAGTCGCCAGCTGTGGAGGTCCCACCGCGGGCTGGCCCCGAAGACCGGTCCAGGGAGCCAATGCAGTTGATGTGGCCCGTTGAGGCGCTGATCTGGCCCAGGTGGGGTCGGAATGGAGGCCGGTACGGAGGCAGGCTACTCAGGGAGTGATGGCCGGAGTCGGACATGTTTTCCTCTTCCTGGCTGGGTCCGGAGCCTGCCACCAAGTGCTTTCTTGTGCCAGGGTTGTGGCGGGAGGGCGATGAGGAGGCGGAGGAGGTTGAGGCGGCTATGGGTGCCGCCTTCGCGTAGGACGCGTGCAGCCCGTTGGACAAGCCATTGTCTAGCTCCTCCGCCTTGGCAGGGTAGAGGTTCTGGATGGAGCTGAAGTTTTTGGGTGTGACCAGCTTAAAAGCTGACGGCCTTAAACGAGACTGAACCAGAATGAAAGAAAGAAAACTGGATCAAAAAAGTGGAAGTGCGTGTCACAATATCTTACCAAATAAAAGTAAATGTCTGCATTACACCAGAAGAGGCTTTGTACTCTGCATTTATTTATTGTGCAAAATCAAGTGAATGCAAGCCATAGCATGCACATGACAGTGAATCGCTAAGAAAACAAGTAGTAGAGCTTCAACTACATTTCCCATTACCAATGGACCTGTGTGAAACAATTTACCCAAAAATGATTTTAGACAGTCGAAAGAAAATGCAATTAATTTAATTTGGCATCTTGCATTACCTGGCATAGAACACATCAACTTGCTTATGAAAATATTGTGATTTTTTTAAGTGACAAATGATTTACTACTAAATCATTCTTTCTTAGGAATATAATCCGCATTTCTGGAATAAGATATCTGAAGTTCATGAACACTTCAGTCCAGGAATTTTCTTGGGTACATAACAGTCAAAATGAAACAGCATTAGTTCTATGCTAAGTTAAGTCAAACTCACTTACTTCACATTCAAAACTACAGTAATTCAAAATAACAGGAATCTGTACTGCGTGGTTAATAGCTTTTAAACTGTGCAATTTTCTATTTCTAGAAGCTGTTGATAAAACAGCAATGCCATCCTAAATAAAACTCATTAAAAACAAACTTTGTGTACAGCTCGTATTTAAGGCATATTTAACATGTTCTGAACATGATTCCAAGTTATGTGTATAACTCCCTCCAATACCGTCAACACAAAGTACAGGATGACTTTACAGCATCAAATGACAAAGCCTGAAAGAGCTTTCTGTTAAAGGATCAGTGTATGGTTTAGAGCATTACTGTGACTTCTGAACACTGTTCATGCATAAAAATATGAAGAGACCGGAAAAGAGCTCCCATGAAACACTGAACACGGTCAGCGACCAGTGAGACACTCGCCTTCTGCTATCAGTGAACCATAGGGGCTCGTCTTTCAAATTAATGTGTCCCATCCTGTAGGACTGATATTTATCGTCACAATTTTTATTATTTAAAAAAAAAATGACATTTTTTACAGTCAATCGTTTGACAGTAGAAAGATTAAACTTAATTAAGTGTATGCAACTAAACAGGTCGCGTGTGCTGAAAATGCCAGCAGCCTAGGAAACACACAGCTCTGTAATTACTATGCACACTGGCAAATATGAGACTTTATGTAGGATGGGCTTTTAAAACAGTGATGATTCATGATGTGAGGATATCTAATGAAATATCAAAGTGTCTGGAGCTCAGTGTTCCCTGTTTAGTTACGAGATTCACAAACATAGCCTGTAATGCTACCATTAGCCCCTTGACTTTTCTAATCTTGGGTTAATGCTGCAGTTAAAATCTATCCATTGTTCTGGAAATTACAATTTCGGGGGAAAAATTTCATAAAAAAATAAAAAACAAAGCACTTTTTACTTATTAGTGTTACATTATATGCAAAGGGAATTCCAATATATGTATATTGTAATAAATAACACAGGCTGTGGTGAAGGATCACTGTCACGAGTTCATTTCCACTAGCTTTGCATCTACATCCAATGTTCAGTCTAGCTTGTCAAACAAGCTTTTCAAATTTTTGCATTCACACCCACTACAAAGAACATCCTGTTAAACTGAAACATGGAGATAATACTAGTATATTTACATCTAATAATATCTCAAAAAATCAGTTAAGAAACAGGACTCTCTCTTTACGGTATCTCCTTACCAGCTCATCACAAGCCTGAACTTCAGTCATCTAAGTGCT
Source organism: Mormyrops boulengeri (assembly GCA_026781065.1). Classification (NCBI taxonomy): domain Eukaryota; kingdom Metazoa; phylum Chordata; class Actinopteri; order Osteoglossiformes; family Mormyridae; genus Mormyrops; species Mormyrops boulengeri. The sequence goes on from JAODLD010000002.1 coordinate 7,131,704, forward strand.
TTTTAGCTTCAATTAGACATTGAATTTAAACAAATCTTGGTGAACCCATTCAGAAATGAAAATGAATAACTGAAAAACACAGCGTAGCATACTGTCTTTACACATTTTTTTAAAATAGCATCAAAGAATTTAGTGTTTGATCCCAAATAGTACCTTTAGCCTTACGGTGCTCACAGACAGTTTTGGGATTCTTGCTTAATTCAGTAAAAATATTGCAAATGTAATGGTTTAATAACAAAAATACTCCATTCATTTATTTACAAACATATATATCACATTAGAAACAACTGGCAGTTAAACATTCATTTTAAGGAGTAATAAAATAAAACCAAAATTATACTTCTAAAAGAGCTGTTCTGAGTTAAGAAGTTCATTGACAAGCCGTCTCATTGGCAGCTTTTTAATTAGTAACACCTTTAAAATAACATAAAACACCAAACATGTATTTAGTATCCCTTTGGCAGGCAGTTAATAGCACTACTGCAATTAATAGCAATTTTACTGAATGAGTCAGTCAAAAAAAATTATGACACTTAATAAAAAGAAAATGTCTGCGAGGAAGATATGTGCAGATACGTTAAACATGGCTTTTCAATGAAGTTTTGTTATGAAACCAATAAATTTGCAACAGTATTACAGAATTAAGCAAGACTGCCTGTGAGCACTGTGTTTATCAAAAGCCTATATGAATGACGTGAATAATGTTCTGGGAGATGGCAGAGTATCCATACATAGGCTTCTGTACAGCTTGGCTTTTACATCGGTCATGGGCTACATCACTCTCGCTGTTTCGGTCCACATCTGGACTGGAGTTCACCAGCTGGTGCCCAATGACATTGACCGTTGAAAATCCCGTATTTGTCAACTACTTATATGTGCATTAATCCTCATGTAAAACAATTACATCCAAAAGTGGTCAAGCAAGGTATTCAAGGGCAGAGTAAGCTCTTTCCTTGTGGCCTCTTATCCCTACCTTCTCAAGCTTGCCCTCCACGGGCAGTGAATTTTTTCCCACGTCCACCTCCTTGCCATCCTTGTGGTAGACCTTGGAGTAGATGTTCTCCTCCTCACTCCCATGCTCCCTCTTAATGGAAGCGATGCCGGAGAAAATGTGCTTGCCGGCCTTGGGCTCCTTCTTGGTGATGTTCAGGTAGTTGAGAAGCTCACGCTGAGCAAGCCCCTTCTTTAGGAGGCCGTCATGTGACCGGGTCCCGCCCCGGGACCCTGAACGCACTCCCCTCGACCTCTCTGGGGACGACGCATCCGACTTCTCGACCAGGCTGCCAACACTTCCCATCGTATAGCCGAACGGCTCCGGGGAAAGGGTAGAAAAGGTATCTCTGAATGATTTACTGGAGGCGCAGGTCAGAGGCAGGGTCTGGGCTGTGGCCATGGATCAAACACTTGGGTGGTTCTGTGCAAAATTCTGTGGGGTGGGGGGTGGGGGGGGACACCACATTACGCCTCAGCCGTCTTGCGAATGACGTTAGACTGATGTTCATTCATCTGTCATCACAATGCCCTCCTATTCATACAGCAAAGACATTAAATTCCCGCGGTCAGATACGCCTCCATTAGCAGTCTATATAATATTATTAAGCTTGCATTTTTTGAGAATAAGGGTAACTAACAATCATCTGGGTGTTAATGGGCACTGCAACTGGCCGTTTCCTACTTTTTACCATTTCAGTAAGTATTTCAGTAGGTATCAGAGACTGAAATTTGTTCCAGCTTCAGCAGCACACCTGCTGTGTTTTTGTTAGCAGTTTTGTTTTTCACTGAAGCGACCTCATTAACAACATGGTGCTTGGATGGAGGGCATCTCACAAACAAAACTCATCAGTCTGGAGGCTGTCCTACAGCGGCTCAAAGCCGAGGAGCGATGCTGCACCGTCCAGGTACGCTTACAAGCAGAGACTAAACCCATGCAAGAGCTGTCGTATCGTGTTTGATTCACATGGTTCCACTACTGGGAACAGGCCACAGAAATTTGGCACCAGCAGCTTATTAGCCATTTATGTAACTGATGTTTATCAGATGCCATCACATATCCTGCATCCCTGCACATAAGATGCAAAGAGCATCAGATACTTGTCTCCTTCCCATATATTTTTCCACTTGCATTGCAAAACAAAGCATAACACCAAACTTCTGCATGCACTACATGTTTTTATTTTGTTGTGTGTTGGAAGGTGAACCCTGAGTGACATGCATTATTCACACCCACTCAGTAGCAAAGTGACGTTTGTGTGACTGGGCTGCAGCAGTGTGACTGCTCTGTGTTTCTGCCACGTCGTGGGGCCCGGACAGAGGTGTTGGCGGCCCGCTGATGGCGGCCCTTGATGTCGGTGGTCCGCCCATCTGCTGTCCCTGAAAGCCTGGCGACTGGCCAGTTGGGGCCCCGGCGACTGGCCAGTTGGGGCCCAGGCATCCACCCTTCCGCCCGTTATTGGAATTCATCAGGCTGCACACTCCACCCAACTCTCAGGAGAGCTCTTCTCACAACTGTGTGGAGGCCATCTGCCAAGACAGACTGCGGTCCCGAGGCCAGCCTCCGCTAATCCCCAACACCTCTGGGGCCTCACTGTCACAGCCCAGCCAATCTCCTAACCACTTATCCAGTATGGAAAGTGGGGGGGACATAGGTCACAAGGAAAGAGAGACCCTTGGGGAACTGTCAGCCCCTCACTGGATACACAGACATGCACGGACTACCAGCAATTTATAAAGACGCCAGTTCAGCTAACAGCATGTCTTTGGACTGATGGAGGAAAGTGGAGTACCCAGAGGAAACCAGCACAGCACAGGAAGCCCGGTGGGGGGGGGGCGGGCCCCCCCCCCCCCCCCCCCCCCCCCCCCCCCCCCCCCCCGGCGCGCCCCCCCCGACCCGCGCGGCCGC
>JAODLD010000002.1:7134702-7157891 GCA_026781065.1 Mormyrops boulengeri
ACACACACACACACACAGAGTGGAGGGTGAGAATCGACCATTAGCCTGGGGAGAATGAAACAGCATCACTACACACTGAGCCAAAGCTCCACCTATAATGTTTCATCACCATTTTTAGATTTTGTTCATCTAAAAGGAATGGCGGAATCTTTCTGCAAATTTTATACCAGATTTAATATGTCCTTGGAATTTCAACCTGAGGGCATCAAAGGTTATTTACGATTTAACAGAGACCATAAGTGACAGCACTGCCTTACCACCAAGCCTGAAAAAGCACAATTACTTTTCTGCAAAACTACATATATACCATGGTAATATATTTTAGCTGTCATCCAATATCATTTCAGTGGTCAGTTACTGCTTTGAAAATGTTTTCATTGAGTTCAATATGTTTTCTATCTCTCAGTATGTAGCTGTAAAATAGACTAATTAAACAGAAGTTTTTTTTTTTACTTTAAATTTAGAGAAAAGGTCTTTGTGGACAAGTAAAATCATGGTAGTTTAAGGATGATAAAACTACTGCTGTTGTAATAGTTTTTATAAGATAGTATCCTCAGCTTCTGCCCATCACCATGACTGGCCGGACAGCATGAGAGATCTTACATCCCCCCCCTACATCCCCCTCCCTGCATTCCCCGTTCTCTCATCTTACTGACAGGTCAGATTCTGCCTTCTCCAAGCAAAGTAGCTAAACAAATAGTCAGGTGAGGATGAGCAATCAACTGTGTAAATGTTCAGCTGCTGAAGATCAAATGCCTTTCATGATTTTATTCACGAACTTCACATACAATTTCCCTATTGGACCTCAAACACAGGCAGTGACACAGGAAGAGACTAATCAGTAAGGTGGTGATCTTGGTGTCATGTGCCTAGATAACCCTGAACCACGCGCCATCCATCAGCAAAACAATGCAGACGCCTCCAGGGATCACACCACTATGATGTTTCTGTTTTGGAGTGTAAGTATTGGGCATGTCAATAGAAGAGCACCTCCTTTACAGTGGCTAGGATTCAACTGATATATCAATCGGCTGATAAAACTGGTTGATATCAAAGTTCCCAAAATGTATCAGTGTCAGTGGAAAAATGAGATTATAAAGGTTTATAGTACAGTCTAGAGTTGAGTCAGAAGGTATGTATAGTTATATAGATCAAGGAAAATTCCTTTTATAGCAAGTTTTATTCATAGAAGACATATGCAATGTGATAGATGGACAACCGGTGTCAGACTTGGATTTTGCCAAAACAACATACAAACACACCAGCCTGAATATACAAACCCTCTGCTTTTCCTATAATGGACGTAAAAACACAATCACAATACATTACACCCAATTCCTGACCTATCCCAGAAACAGACAGAAAGAATGAAATACAGAATGTATCCACATCCTTCTGTCTGAGGGGAGGATCACACAGCCAAACAAACAGTGAAAATCAAATATAAAATATTTATGATATGTATGATATACATGTCATCCACAATATGTGTAAAAGAGCTGCTTGCGACCAACTAGGGGTGGAAAATACTGTCTTACATCACATTGTGTTAAGTAGAACAAACAATGCAGTTTAAATATGAGAGCTGATGTTATATAAGCTTAAATTATAAGGTAGCGTGTTCTACATTTTTATTTTGAGTTGGCGTGTGATCATCAGTCAGTAAGGCACTATGTTAGCCAATTTCAGAATTGGCCAATATAGTTTTTCAGAATTTTTAAATCCTTAAAATTTGTTAATATTTGTTGTTATCAGAGACTACATTTCGTATTGGTGAGGCGTTACCAGTAACCGGAGATGGCTCCTGCTCTGCATTAGCAGAGCTCTCCTGTGAGGCCCGAGAAAATGTGTCCAAATGCACGTTCAGTAATGAGCCGAGTGCTGGCATGTACAAGCGCAGGCCCAGAGGAGCACAGGACAGAGCATCCCTGTACGATTCTACACCATGCTCAAAAGCTTTAATAAAAGCAATATATTCAGTTCTTAACTGCACTTCTGAGGCACGCTTTGGTGACCACAGTTCAACAGAGAGTCATAAACTATTTAAAGTTTTACTCAAGTTGAGCTTATTTGACGAGGCAGAGGAACAGGGGTAGAGGCAGTGCTTTGCAGTAGCAAACCAAGGGAGCCTGAAGGACACTGCGTGCACCCCTGCCCTAAGCAGTCACCTGACACCACTGTACTCCCGGAGCCACTCCCTCTCCATTCGCACCAATGACATATCCTGCCACAGCCACAGGGGGGAGCCTTCTGTCTTTCCAATGAGGGAAGGAAGCAGACTTTCTTGGACAATGACACTGCCCCTGACATAAGAATGTGGCTTAAACTGTATTTCCTATCATTAAACTGATCCCAGCACAGAACTGAAGATCTTATAATCCGCTTGGTCTAACTGCCAATTCCAGTCCAAGAAGGAACAATGCTGTTGTACCCTTGAGAAAAACGCATAAGCTGAATTACTCCAGAAAGAAGGCAGCTGTAAAAGGCCAACATTGTGAGTTGTTCTGGAAGCAATGCAGTAATAATTTATTTAGTTTCTTCCCAAATGTCGCATGTTAAATGAACAGAGGTTGCTTTCTTTCCATGAGCATTCACCTTTTTTCACAAAATGTTTTTGCAAATGTATTCAAAGGTTAATATATTAAGAAACTATTTTTGTGCTTCCCTTATCAGTTCAAAAAGCCACTTACAATAATTTAACAGTCATTTCTCAGTCGGCTATTTGTTTTATGAATGTCAAGCCTGCATTTCAGAAGTTCCCTAAGTTGCCAGTGAAACAAAACCAATTCAGACAATAAGCCTACTTTCAATTTCTTCCAGATAAATTCCTTTCTAACAGGTATGAGCTATGAATGACTGATTACAATAATCACAGGAAAACCCACAAGGTCTTGTGAAAAATATATTCTATCATCCTCTCACTGCTGATCCTGATCAGGACCATGGGATGGGGGATGGAACCTGTCCCAAGCAGCCCAGTAAGTATACCCTTGATGGCATGCCAGCTCATTAGGGCACGCGCGCACATTTGCACACACACACATACACACACAGGTTTGAAATTATATCTTTGTGGGGACTCTCCATTCATTTCTATGGGGAAAAACTCTAATCCCAACACGACGACCTTAACCCCCCCCCCAGCCATAACTCTAACCATAGGCAACCAAAAAAAATATGAGACTTTTGGCACTTTAAATTGGTACCCACAATGCAATATAAACATAATCCACACACACACACACACACACACACACACACACACACACACACGCACGCACGCACGCACGCACGCGCGCGCAATCATACCTTATGGGCAATTTCAGCACCCCAATTAACCTAACTGCATGTGTTTGGCCTGAGGGAGGAAATCTGAGTACCCTGAGGAAACCTGACTAACAGGGAGAGAACATGCTTTTTAAAGGGGGAGGACCTGGCCTTTAAATGGATGGGAACGGCATATTTATTATAGAGGCCCCCCGCCAACCGCCCAACGCCGCAGAGTCTCTACTACTTCTTTGTTGCTTCCTGTAACTGATGTCACCCCCTCAAGCCTCTGGTCCGCAAGGTGGTCTTGGAACAACCGGCCGATTTACAGCCGGCTTTTTCCTTATGAAGCAGCCCGTCCCCTCCGGACGCCGACAGACAAAGGTCAGACCACATAATCGACTTTAAATGGCGAGAAATGGTTTTGATTTAGGCCTGCATTGGAAAGTTTGATCATTAGCGCTATTAGTGTCTGAGATTTTCTCTCAAATCCCACAGACACACAGAAAAGCACATTTTTAAAACTAAAGACAATAATATCTTACTTTGTCTTATAAAATGTCATAAAAATGTGCTGGTCACTACACAAACAGTGGTCTTCACGCTGACTTTTTTTTATAGAGTGAACAGGCCACAGCAACGCATCTGGAAAGCGAAAGGCTACCTTGGAACTGCACCGGTGTTCCCCAGTGTACCCCCGGTATTTTTAATTGCCTTGTCCTGTCGGAAGTGGGGCCCTTTGAGTCTGTCACTCAGGAAAGGGTGTCTTGAATGAGTTAGCGTTGAGTGCTTTGGCAGCCCTCTTCCTGGGCCTCATAAATATTTCAATGGGTTCTATTGTGCAGAATTTTTTCTTTTTCTTTTTTTTTTAGACTGTGACCCCCAGGCTGCGCTCACTCAGGTCCCTGTGACGGTCGCTTTCAGCACCCGCGGTTCTGCATTCACTCTCAGAAGGTACAGTCCGCCAAAAACATGCACATTCAGCGTACAAGCAACTGCTCCAAATTCCGCGAGTGCTTTCGAAATGCACGTTCAGGCATGTCAAGGACCAGCACGCGGGCGATGATTACACTGTAATAGATGCAATCCCTTGCTGCAGATTAACTGTTGGTTTTTTAACAACAGTCACCTAATAAGCGTTTCGAAATGCAGTCTCTGCATCACCACAGCTCACGTTTGTCCTGGAGGCCCTGATATGATGCCAAACTCCCTTCCCAAGACAAGGCCGTGAATGTATGGAAAGCAGAACCTGTGTTTGGACTGTTTTCAGGAGTAAACACTTCACATATTTTATGTAAAGCTTTTACTTACTTTTTTACCTTTTTTTACGTTTACGTTTTTAATCACATACGATACGATTGAAATATCTATCGTATTTGCTGATATGATGCTGATATGTATAGTGTAAGTGCCATTCATCGATAGTGTTTGTTGACACACACTGTCCTCAAATGTGTCAGATAAGTAAACCCACCCAAGCTCACAGCAGTGCACAATAACTCACCCAGATGCCTCCTTTACAAGCTAGGATTAATCAAGAATCAGTAGAACATTAAAGCATCAGGCCTGTTACAGCAAAAATGACCTCCCTGCTTGACTGGATGCTTGATAAGTGCTTTGCATTCATCAATTATAATAACAAGTCTATAACTAGTGTATAATATATATTAGTGTATAAAAGTGCATAATAAGTGCATAATAATATATTATATAATAAGTGTCCTTTGCACATTGTCTTGTTTTGTTTTTTATTGCACTATGTTTATCTTTACACTGCGGTATCTCTGTATACTTGTATATGGTGGAAATGACAATAAAGTTCAATTTGACTTTGACATTCGTGAAAATAGCTCTCTAGCTCGTTGCGTTTGGGTCATCATATATTAAATGAGATGGACATGGGAAAGTGCTGCACACAGTAGGCTGGCCAGTTTGATGGTAGATCTTCCAGCCTCATTTATGTAGAGGTTTACCACATGAAGCTGATATCTCCCAAGCATTAGTCGTGAAAATAACCAACCACTATAAATTATACTTAAACAGTATATTTAACATTGTATATTTTTTGCTGAACAGAATGTACAGAGAAAACCTAACGTCCATAAAAGTGACGGTTTCACCGTTGACCGGCTCTCGTTTTTCTACGCAGAGCCTAATACATGAATCGCGGCTTAGGTTAATGTCGCCTTGTGACGCAGCACGGCTGATGGCCTGCCAGGCTTCCCGCTCTGCTGCAGGGTCATTTCAGTGGCATTTCAGTTACATTCCGAGTATCACTTTGAGAATGACTCAAACGACTGGTCAGAGCTGGTTCTCATATCTGTGGATATAATTTAATAATTGTTTAACAGTGCATACAGACAAATTCAGTTTTTTCTAAAAATCAAAGTTAATGAAATGTTAAGTTGCTGACTGTGTGCTCACGGGGTAATTTCACTATAAAGCTAATCCCAGTCAAAAAGGCTGCCAGAATGAAGGGCATCTTAAAAGCCTTTCCTCCAGACTGAGGCCCAGTGACCCAGGGCGACCAGTGGTTTCACAGGCCTCACCTCAATACAAATCCTTCGGCTGTAAAGAGAGCCGGGCAACATAAAAGGATCCCCAAACATGAAGGCTGCCCAATTTATTCCCAATCCTCTGAAGGAACTCAGAAGTAAATTATAAACAGCTGAAGGCCTTTCAAGAACAGAGAGACAGGGGCCCTTAACTCAAATACCATGATCATGCCCCTGCAAAGCCAAATCTTATGTCATTCATTTAGGAATCACACAGCCATGAGGAATCTAAAGTTTGTAAATGACCAGCATTCTTTTCAATTCAACATAAAAGCTAGTTAAATGGTCCCCAGTAACAAAGCAGCCTTCTAAGGCACTTTTGTACCCGGCACAGAGTAATAATATAGGAACTAAAATGTAAATTTCTCAGTAAAATGAGACAAATTGCCTTTGACAGATTTTTAAAACACTAGAGAGGCCTTTGCTACTTCAGTTGTATTTCAATCAGTGAGCGGACTGGAAATACTTTTAACCATCAATCAGCATGCCACAAGTTGGTACTCATTACACAATGAAATGCTACACCTTAGAACAAAAAGCCCACTGGGTCCATAGTCTAGTTTGAAAAGCATGAGAATGTGAGACCCACATAACAGGCTGAGTGAGGTGTGAGCCATTATATTTGACAAGAAAAAGAACAGAACTGAAATAGAAGCAAGGACTGTTTCTCAGTTTTATGGCGCTGGGTAATGAATATGCATAATTCAAATGGAAGGTAATCCTGAATATTAGAGGTAGTTATTACGAGTGTCAGACATCTTTCTCTTTAAAAAATACTCGAATGCTGCATGTGCCAGACCAACCTGCCTTTGGGCTTCGATGGTTAAGATTCTAGCGCTCTGCTCATTCCTAAAGGTTGTAAACAATGCCTTCTCTACCAAGCTCCTGCTACATAATTCTGGTAAACATCTGTTACTCTCTAAAACATAAATTACCAGGGACTCTAGAGACTATCGGATGTAAAACCTCAGAGTGACGCCGGCTGACGTAAACCTCAGCGTTCTCTTTCAGAGCTATACTCTCCAACCGGAGCCTGATTCATCTTATGAAACCTAGTTAGATTACTGCCAGCAATCTGATGAGTCTCATGGTCGTACAATGATGTGTGTTTGTAAAACATGTAGACACACACACCATCCAGTGGGAGGAAACTGGGGTGAGAGAAAATCCCTGAGGTGGGTCACCTTTTCAGAGGTCCACAATCATGGTGCTTCAGTCCAGGAAGCTAAAGACCATAGATGTCCAATTCTCTCAGGCCCACCCCCAGAACACACTGTCCAATATACACACAGTGTCTAATACGTACACATCTAACTGACCAGCTGAAGCAATAAATAACACTCCAGCGTTGGAAAAAGCTTCAGTTTGCTTCTGTTAATGAATACTTCTGATTTATTGTGCCAGAGGTCTACATGTTGTTACTTTGTAAAAGGCGTGGAATTGTGTGGAATGCTTTCACAATGGAATACAGAGAACTCAATGTAAAATGTCTATGATGCAATTTGGCTATTTTTATTCCTGGAAATTGTCTCTCAGTACTGTTCACATGACCAGGAGTATCTGATGATCACATGCTCACCACTTTACCCACCAAAGGAATTTCCCACTCTGTTATGCCTTCTACCTGTATTCCCCCAGGGGAATACCAGCCCTGTACTGAGTAAACTGAACACCATCATTTACAAACATAAAAAGGAAAATCTCTAGGCACAGTTTGCCATTGCTGGGGACAAAGTACATATACCCCTGCACTAGGCATGAACCACCTGTACCACTGTTATACTACCAGTAAACAGTGCCTATCACTCTTTACCATGTCTGCACCTGAGCCAGTTGGAACACCTCCCAGTACTTCTACTTCCTGTTTACAGCCAGAAGCTGATGTGCAGAGCTGGTAATCAGAGTACAGCAATGCAGGATCAGGGAGGCAGTCATGGCATCAGCAAAATGAAGGACAGGCTATGTGACTGTTTTGTTTCTGTGGACTGGGCCATGTTCATAGATTCATCTGATCAGGATGAATATGAGACAGGAAATTCAACAAAAACGGTACAAATGATTACGTTTCACCAAAAACTATTTGCTCATTCCCAAAACAGCAAACTGTGGATCCACTACAAATTGAATAGTCATGAATAGTCACACAATTGCATTCCAACCTGGAGACAACAGTTGTGTACAAAAAAAGCAAATAAAATCTCCAGAAGGCAATTAAAACAAAAAATCAATATCAAAAACTGATATAGCAGCACCAGGGGCGCCTATCAGTTGGGGAAGGGTAATCAGGCTCAAACAGTTTACAAAACGTTTATCTGACAATGGAAGGACAACAAAGATCTTCACTGTACTATGTACATATAACAGTAAAATCTTTTGAACCTTGAAAATCACTGAAAAATGTAAAAGAAGTATCGTGTGGCAATACAGTCAAGTTTGACACAATTTTTAAATCACCTGATTTGGATTGAATTGCCTAGCACTAAAAAAAACTTAGAACTGATTAACAAAATAGTGATAGATGATAACACGCTTCCCTCACTACAGTGTTTCTGCTCCCTGTGATACATGTCCCCCGAATACTTGTGTAGCCTAACCAGGTCAGGCACCAATGGCCTGTCGTTTTCCCCTGAACACCAATCGGTAGGATTTCAGGCTCTGCTTCTATCCCCGTAGACGTGTTAGCAGCTCTTCAATTGGACCAACCAGCTGTCAGTTTACCACATAGCACCCTTACTTCCAAGCTATCTGCCTGTCCCAGCAATCTCGTCCTCCCAAGACTCTCATTGAGGTCATATGAACAGCTCCGGACCACATAAAAGCTAATGTATCATTCACATTAATCTTGGTGAAAATGAAAGCATTCAGACTGCTGCTAAGCTAAATGGTTGACACGTTCATCAAGACACACTGATTGACTGTGGTTATCTGCAACAGATTTAAATAAATGTGTATATATATTTCCTCCAACTGCCAAGCATGACAAGCTTTAGTCTTAATGAAGTTCTTTGCATGGCATAAAATAAAATGCAGTTAATAAAATGAGATTGAAAAAGCTCGGCCCATTTACATCTTGGCAGAAGCTCAGTTTTTTTTCTTTAAGTGCACTTAGCACTCTAGTTGGACAAACGGGAATATTTTAAGTGCTTCAAGTAATACTTCTCACAAATTAATCCTGTAAAGTGTTTCAGTCAACCTGTAGAGTTTCGCCATATGTGCATCAATCAATTACATTAAACGTAAGAATGTTATTAGTTCCAGAGAAGTCTGTCCCACTATTTAAATATGATGCAGACTGACAAACATTACCTGTCCGTTAAAGCCTGAGACAAAGTATGACAGGGTATCTGTACCGTGAACTTTAGCTACAAATTCTTGATCTTTCTCTTTGAATCAGCATGACAATGCAGCAAGTATCACATGCAGGTTTCCTCTCACACGCAGCACTGAAGGGCACCAAACACTAGGGCTCTACTGACTTCTCCTCGTTTTCAATTCAGCTCTCATGTAAGTCCAGTACTGCTGCCATATCTACAAGGCTGAACTTAATGAGTGGAAACTGAATTCATACAGGAACTTCATTATTATTTGGAAGAGCAGGCTAACAATCCCATGCCAGAAGTTTTGCGTTGGGAAATAATTGATCTTGAAACGTGATCTTTATGGTGGTAGAATCAGAATGACACTGGGTAGTAGGTCCTGTCAACATCAAGGTGCAGACACCCTTTTGTAGTGAGCACAGAAGAAAGCAGGTGTCTTAGTGCACAGCTCTGCTCCCTCACATTTCAAAATTTGGGATTCTGCATCCCACCTCTGTTGCAGGCACACAGCTATGCTAACTGTCATTAGTGATTATGTGTGTGTGTTTGTGTGGCTCATGTATATATTACATTGTGGGGACCAGAGGTCGACCGATATATCGGGGCGATATTTGGCATTTTTTAATGCATCGGCATCGGGCGATATCCGAATGTAGTACGCCGATTTACAGACTGACACGTCTGCGGGCAGCCCAGTGTTATTGTTGCTGTGGAACACGGGACCCATGCTGCCTTGTGCAGAACCCCTTTTGGAAGAGTCCTGGGAGCCTTCAACCAACTGTAGCTTACAGGTAATGTTAAGGATCATTGATTCCGACAGTTAGTTTTGTGCGCTTGTTGGTGGGCTTACAGACTTTTTTTAATCATTAAAAATCATTTTAATTATTAAAATTTTAATTATAATTTTAATTTTAATTATTACCATATTAGCCCGATGTTATCAGTTCTGTTTTTTTTTCTTGTGTCGGAGAGTTTCACTCTGTGTGTGTGGCGCAGAGCAGGCAGCTCGCTCAAACACTGCAGCGTGTGTGAGAGTTGCGTTACTCTGCCCTGATCACAGACAGCACCGTCCTCGGAGACACAGAGCTGCTAAGAACAATGCATGCCGGAGAAAACTGTTGGTTCGAAAGCGTGGTTACCATTCACTTGAGCTAATGCTAACAATGGTCCTTCTGTGCAACTCATTTGCATTTGAGAGCGGAGATTCGAACAATTTGTCAGACGTCTAGATAAAAAGTGCGCAACTTTGTGCAGTTAGTTTCCTCATTAAACATGTCTATCCTTTGTACGGGCTTATCCGTCGACAACGTCACAATCACTAGGGGCTTGCGTTGTCCTTGCATACAAGGCTGTGTAATATGACAAAGCTACCTGTCTGCTAACAACATAAACAACATGTTAGTGAACGGTTTTGGCCCTTGTACACTACTCATCATACCATGATGCACTTAGTTACTGTTTTTTTTTCTTTCAAAATCTATTAGAGTGTAATTGTTTTAATGTGCATGGAATACTGGAATTGTAGAATGAATTGATGATGATATCGGCCATCGGCTGACCCACACTCCTAAATATCGGCATCGGCTATTGAAAAACCCATATCGGTCGACCTCTATTAGGGACCAAATGTCCTCACAATGTGTAATAATCGGTTATTTTGTTATTGTATGGACCGTTTTTTCGGTCCCCACAAGGAGAAACTCAATTTTATAAAAATATGTGGAAAAAAACTACAAATGTATTTTGTTTGTTTTCTAATGGTTAAGGTTAGGGCTGGGTAGGGGTTAAGGTCGTCATGTTGGGATTAGCGTTTTCCCCATAGGAATGAATGGATAGTCCCCACAAAGACATGAATAGAAGCGTGTATGTGGGTGCGTGTGATGGACTGGCATGCCACCTGGAACAGAGCTCTTGCTTGCACCCTGTACTTCAGGGAACAGGCTCCAGACCACTCTGTGACCCTCTGAATTTGTGTGCTCTGGTTCATGATCTGTACATTGTGGCATAAGTACCAGGTTTGCTAGCAGAATGAAAAAAAAGATATGAAAAACATGAAAAATTGCATTTCCAATAACGGCAATCTATTTTACCACACCATCGACAGCAAAATACTTTTAAATGTCAGCAGAATCGCAAAGTGTGGATGGAACCATCCAGGACAGTTTGGTCTGCTGTCCTTATCTAGAGTTTTGGTTCTGTAAATTTTATAATCGAAACTAACACCACAGATAAAGCCACAGTCAAACCACCATCACCAACAGGCGTCATCAAAACCAGTTGCAGATACCGTTTCATCTCACCCCTGTCCAATGTTTCCTTACCGAAAGTACAGGCAAACCCTACTTATTGCCGCATTTTTGAAGCATACCTTCGTGATAGTGCTCACATACCACAACAGAAACAGACTTCCAGAGTATCCGTGGTGCGTGCAAACAAAAGCAAGCAAAAAAAAAATAAAACACAAAAGAAGAAACAAAAAACGTCAAGGACATGACAATGATCGGTTTCTCTGGGCTAACCTATGCTACAGGCCATCAGAATGAACATACAGTCCAGTGAATATCTGTCAGAATCTGACCAAGTACTGAAACCAGAGATGCACAGTATATTGCTTAACGCATTGGTAATGGCCAATATTGATTAAAAATCACAATATCTGTATCCATCCGATGTGTCAGTCTTGGCTGATATTGCCAACCGGTACTCTTACTTCATTATTATTCAAAGTTAGCAGCACCAGAGTTGAAAACACAACTCAAATAATGAAGATGATAGTATTGGATGCACAGCTGTTTTCCATAGTGGAGAATGAGAGACGTTGTCGACTCATTCACCACATACATGGGGTTTCAAAACCCTGACCACTGAGACAGTTTTAAATAGCCCGGCACATGTTTTGAATTCATTATGAAATTTGGGTCACAGATCGACCTTTCATTTTCCACAAAATAAAAATCTGCCCGGACAAGCTTGGCAAGTTTCACCACCAGGAACACCCCCTCCCCCCCATGGGCCGCGCTCAGCAAGAAGCTCATAAGTTAGTTCGTTATCGGTATCGACAATATTATACAAAAATATATATGGTATCGATATTTGTCTAAATGTCCACAACAGTGCACCACTAACTGAAATGTACTGGGCACATGGGTTATGGCTGCAGGAAGAGACAGGGGGAATGTAACTGCAAAAGACTGAACTGCAACAAGGATAAATCCTCTTCCTGTTCAATGTAGAGGTCAGAGCTTCTCAGCCTCTCATTGCTGTCCTGTCTCATCAGCTGCTACGCATCCAAGGAGAACATCTGTCCTTTCTCACGATACGACACGAGAAAAGAATCCCCCACACTGTAATACTGGGTTCTCACAGCATTATCAGGAGCCATCAACAGAGCAGAATTCTGATAACACTGAGCTGCCTCTCTGCCAACACCAAACAATAGTGCCCTGTTCACATGGGAGCAAGGAAGTAGAAAACCTAGACAGTGGATTACAGTAAACAAACTCGCCAGTGCAAAACATACGATGCACGTAATCAAACACGTAATCAAAGGCTTTGCATGGCCAACAGTAATGGAGCTCTCTTCACATGCACTTTATTTGCAGCCCAAAATTATACTCAGCCAATGAATGGCTTTCAAGACTTGCTGTATATCTTTACAGAACATTGGCCCTGGATCAAAAATGAACCTGTAGCTGGCATAACAGGTCTGAACAGTAAATCTGCAGTAAACAAATAAATAAATGGCTCTTTCGCTTTAAATGTCAAAATATATTCTCCAAAAGTATAGTGAAACTCTGCCAGTGTGTATGGAGCCATAAGTAATGCTGGTTTCACTTTCCTTTGAAATTTTACACCCCTGTGACTCCAACCAAGATAAATGGTTGGAAGTTGGATGAAAGGAGGGATAGAATTTTCATGGTGCTACAGTCACTACAACTTAAACCAGAACCTGTCCCAAATTTTCATTCATAACCATATTTATAATTAGGGCTGTGAATCGATTAAAAAATAAAATTGCACAGTTTTCTGTGATTAATCATGCATAATTGCGCCTAACATCAAAATTCACAATCATAAATATTTACACAATTAATCCCTAAATTAATGTAGAATTACAGCAGATTGGAGTATATAGTTTATTGTCATGAACTCATTACCATACCAATATGTAGTTTTGTTATATTACCATTTATTTCTGCAATAAAGCTAAGTATTTCATCCAATCCAGGGCAAGAGTTGCAGAGATTTAAAAAACGACAAAACCAACCAAAAATGAGTGTGTGTGTATATTTATTTATTTATTTATTTATTTATTTATTTATTTATTGTGGGTTACATGCAATGAATCAAAACACCCCACATGCCTTAATGTGATAAAAGACATAATGAGTTTGACTTTAACATCAACGCTGTGTCTTATATACAGCCGCGGGAAAAAATTAAGGGACCACAGCACAATTTCTCAATTTATGAAGGGCTTTTTCCTTGCTTCCTGCTACGATAGGAGCCTAATACAAACTGTCCTAGCAGTGCGCTTCACACCTGCACTTAATGTTTCCCATTCCTTTTGAAGGTCACTTGATGTCATTTGAGAAACTGTCGAATAAGGTGACAGTCATCTCTGGCATTAGAATGTCATAGAATTAGAATTCCGCCCTTTACCTGGCTGGTTTCTGGTCGTTCCCAGTGTCTCCTGCTTCACTTTGTTCTTGTGTACTGTTTAGAGTGGTCTTTTAATTCTCCTTGTCTGTATACACACACACACAACGCTATATGTCTGTGTGTGTGTGTGTCTGTGTGTGTGTGTGTGTGTGCGTGCGTGCGTGCTGACCACTCAGCTCTGCTCTCTAACCACAGGATGAACTATAGGATTAATTTGTTGACACATTACTAATGGGAAGATGAGATTCTAGGGTAAGTGGTTCATTAACAGATACCACGTACATTACTGTCTCTTGCATAAGCAGATCATAACAGTCTACTAGCCAGCAACCATTTGGAAAAGTCACCATGAAACAGGACTCTTTTCTGCAGATTCTTAAATAAAAGTCTTTTGAGGCCAACTTGCTAGACTGGTTTGCCTGGCTGTGTTAGGGAAGCAGAGTACGGTTTTATAAGCCATATCATTTGAAGCTGGACTGACGCTCACATTATTATTTTCACTTTACATTTCATGGATGATGATGACAAAGCCAAAAATGACAGAGAAAAAAGGTGTTTGGTGTCACTATGGCTAAATACCAACAGTCTGGTATTATAAAATAATCAGGGTGATTCCCTTCATGTAACATAAATATTTTTAATTATCAGCTGGCAATAATCAGCTATAATTGACACACTGGACCAATGCCAATATCATTATTTTGAACAAGTATTGGCTGATATGTTAACTAATATACTATGCATCTCTACATATTAGTATAAAAAAAATACAAAATTTTCCTTTCCACGTCAAACAAGGAAGTTCTCAGATTGCTTTAACTGCCACATTTATAAGAGGGAAGAAAATTATATCCAAACTGAATAAAAAAAGCTTATGACGGCAATACCATCCATTTACTGCCATTTTGAATAAACTGTATAGTCACATAGTACTGTCTAGACATCACCTCTCTGTGACAGCCACTTTAATCATTTGCTTATATTTGGAGTTAATCTCAAGACATGCAATGACACCAATAACAACTGCCAATGCTATGAATCAACATCAAACATTTTTATGAGGGCTCCTCAAAAGAAGCGTTAATAGAGACATGGACTACTCCAGAGAACAACTGACAAGAAAGAAACTGATGAAAGGTTCTTCTGGAACTTGATTCTATTTTGATCAATGATGGATTTACGATAATGTGCTTTTGAACAATCATTTCAGTGAGATGTGTTACGGTTGATGGCTGCCTTGAAGGCCTAACATGCAACTTCTGTCACATTAATAAAATATATTTATATGCATTCATACACAGTTATGCAATTGTCCACAAAAATGCAGACCTATGTAGAACTGTTTGTATACCTGTGTGTCACATTACATTTTCTGTCATGGTACTCCCGCGCTGAAAACATATTGAGTCACAGTTTGGAAGCGAAACTATCATTAGCAGATCAGGTTAAGGCGGCAAGAAAACCACATACAAGCACCGTTAGCAGATACAATTAATAACTAAACCAGGACTATTACGGTACAATCATCCTAACATTCCCCCAAGGCTTTTGCTGGGAGCTGACGGATTCCTTGAATTCCATCTCTGCCCTGAGTGCAGTTTCTGTATGACGTGGAGCTGGAGAAGGAAGGTGCTAGTAGGAGTGACAAGTCTGAACCTGCTTTTGGCTTTGTGAGTAAGCGGGCAAATCAAACTGAAGGCACACGCAAACAATCGCTTCATCCTATTGCCGAACCTTTCTGAGAAGTGCAAATGAGCCGGATGATCTAAATAAAGACGTTAAAAAAAAGTAACCGTACTGCAGTTTGCAATTGCATAAGTATTGGAAATATTTACAGCGGTTCATTTGTGCAGCCTAATTGCCAATATCGCAATGTTAAAACCTTGTCCTGATAAATCGCATCCCAAACTCTGACCATAATTGTGTGAGTCCTGGCAAATACAGACTATATACGGAGATCACTGGGTTTGCGTGCTGGCATTTATACATAGCTACCAGATGCTAGTTATCTTGCTTTAACACTAGCCCATCCCTCTAATATAGAGTTCCAAGACTGACATTTAAGCCAGAACAAATGGTAGAAAACATATTCAAGGGAAAGTGACACTGGTCTCAGTTTTCATTTTCTAATAGCATAACCTTATAAAATTCAGCTGAAATGGGAGTCTTAACTTGGGGTGCCAAGCCTTGAAATTTTAGTCGTCTAACAAACAAACCAGTTGGGTGTTTTCAGTTATTAAAGTATGTTTACCAAGCAGCAATTTTCTGACAATTACCAAGCACATTCAATAAGGCATTGAGATTTAATTATGTGAGCACCGTTCATCTGCATCTTTTGAACTGTTAGTCATTATAATACACAGCAAGGTGGAGTTCAGGCAGGTCAACGGGGAGTCAGAGGAGGTGACAAGTCAAATTTTCTGCTTTGTGGTTTCTTTGTGCTCCCGCCTGCCACACCCTGCCCCATCCCACTCTGCTCAAAATAATCTGGGACCTCAGTAATAATCTGGGACCTCAGTAAAGACACGAAAGAGTCCTGACTCCTGACCACCTATGCTGAAAGCTGACTTGATGCAGTTTTCCATTCCATGTGCAACCAGTGTCTATTCCTCAGTCTTTAATACTTTTATTTTCCTCATTTTGGCCATTTAGTTCACATCCCCTGTTCTCAATTTGCCCTGAAAAATGGCAAAACTTGAGTCCCTAGTTCACCAACATTAATTCTTCCATGTGTTGTGCGTATTGTTGTGTCACAATGTGCTATTAAGCAGATATAAACAAACAACAAAGTGCAATGGAAACAGAATAGAATTTAGCCCCGAGAACAAACACACCCCTTGTACTGGGTCCTCCCTAAAGTAGGACAGGTCACATCTAAGTAGTGGCTGGCGTGGCTTCTCTCTGCTTCCTGCCCAATTCCCAGGTTTTACTCCCAGCATTATTTTGAGATCCTGGCCAGCGCCCGCTTGGCTAAATAAAGAAGCAAGAATATGGCACAGGCAGTAGTTTGACTCGTGCTGCCTGACGCCACAGTGCCGTGGTCCTTGGGAGCAGGACTGGCCACATGCTGGTCACTTCAGCACTCTGTCTCCGTTAGCAAGACTCCATTCTCAAACACCAGAAATGTCAGCCTGCCGCTTGCAGGGAGGAGAACGTCCTGAATGCTAAACAAACGTAAGACACCAGGATGTGGGTACAGTCATGCAGAAAATGGTACTGCGCAAAAACACACTTGCTTAATTATGGGAAGGTATGCTGTACGGCATAATACCAGCTAGACTTATGCACGTACAGGCCTGGGCTGTAGCTTGGGGCCCACAGTTGTAGGGAGGCTCGTTTTTTTTGCCTAGCTGTAACAGCACCATTTTATCCTGTAGGTAAGACCCCAACAATGACTTTAGCCCAGGGGCCCCACCCATCCCCCCAGGGGGCCCCACCCACCGTCCTAAATGTAACCCGTTCACCTAGGCCTGGGCTCTGTATAAAACTTTACATTCTTTACAATAACTTAAGCTTCTTGGTTATGCCCAAGGCTCACTTGGAACAAAAGCTGGAGGACTATTTCTGTACAATACTTGTGCATACAAAGAGCACAGTATTGACTGGCCCCGCCCACACGCTGACCTCGCTGCAGTTCTGTCAGGCCTCTGTGCTGTTACTGTACATATCGTTCAGCTAGGACTCAACCAGAATTTTGCATGCCCAGCAGAAGCTGAGCTGCTTCTGATGGCATGGACAGACAAGCAGGCTTTGCTGCCAGGGCAAAGCAAAGGTAAGAGCCAAAGACGCATCATAGCACATCTAAACTGACCAAGTCATTCATCTTCGCTGCCTACACTCAAGTGCTTGTTCACTGATGTGCACTGCTGAGGAAATAACTTTTTTGTTGTTCTCTCCTATCCATCTTCCATATTGCTGGTCCAGTATAGGGCCATCATGAATTCCCATTCCCATCCCAGAGCCTCAATTCATAAAAAGAAGGATGCTTTAATTGTTGGTTCATCAATATAAGAAGTCATCTGGTACTATTAAACGAGGGTACGAACCAGGCTGCCAAATCTTCCATCAACATTTGAGTGGGATTAAATTAACTGTACTGCTGTTTTAATAGCAGAGCTTGAACCAAATGAAACACGGGACTTGATTCAGTGTGACAATAGTGCTGTTATGCTTGATAATAACATTAACTAGCTACTATTAACTTGGCAGCTGCAAGATGATATGTATACAGACAGTTCAAAGCAAAGCTGGCCTTATGTTCAGGCAGCTGTGACCTTGTGACTCAGCTACTATTACACCAAAAAGTAAAAAGTCCAAATGGGAAAAGTCAATTCTGGAAAAATGGGTTACCTTTAAATGATATTTAGTGGGGGAGGAGTAAACCTGACCTTTTTGTGTCAGTTTTGAAAAAGTGCCCACTAATTGGTGTTGAAAATGTCTTTATTACTTTTTATTTGCCCTTAATTCCATGATAATTTTATTCTTGAGTGTTGTTCAAGCCTGCGGTCGCATTATTCATTTGTCTTTTGGTACATCTCAGGGTGGCGATGAGAACAAGCTGCTCCCTTTTTTGTGACAAGCCACTGGAACTGCCTAAATTGGCCACTTAACACAGCATGTCTTTGTTTTGGTCTGCAGTGCTAACAAGGTAATATGGAGGGTAAGGTGGGGGTAGCTACTGCTCCCATTGACTCAAAGCCAACGTGAGCACAGCAATTTATCACACCAATTACTTGTCTGTAAAAGAGGGACCCGACTCCTGGTTGTGGTCTGACTGCTGGGGGTGGGGTGCAGTTGTCCAGGGGGCCCAGAAACTACATCAGGTTTAATATTTATAAAGTACTTAAATTCTGATGCTGAATTTCAATAAAGTATGACCAGTATAGTAGGGGATTTTTAAAAAAGAAACCAATCTAGTTCATTTTCTTACTATCGCTACATAAATAACCCTCCATACTTCAATCTCACTCAGCGTTTGACATATCTAATCAGTCAATATATTTTTCTCTTTTTTTGACATTCTGGCAATCTCGAGTCAAGTCACCCTGCGGTGTGTTGACGCCTGCCCAGGGTTGGTTCCCGCCTGCGCCCATTGTTCCTGGGATAGGCTCCGGTCTCCCCCCCGCGACCCCACTGGGGATTGAGCGGTTTCAGAAAATGGATGGATGGATGGAAGTTACTTAAGTATCCAAATTGTAGAGTGCAGTCATTCTGCCAATTTAATGTATAGTGGTTAAATGCTTCGGAGTAAACATTAACCAGCAGTACATGCCCATGGTTGGTTTGCTGGTAGAGGTAGGTAATGTCGTGATTAAGGGTTTGGATTTCAGGACCAATTCTTCAATAGTGTTAAACCGAACATTTTCACTAAGAAGTCCAGCTGTTTAAATGCATAAAAGGTAAGGAGATGTCACGTATAATGATGACTGCTGTTACACATAGGGTGTAGGTGTCTTGGCAGGGACCGCTGCTCACTCATACCTCCCAGGCTCGGGGTTTGAAACCCTCCTCCACTCTGCGTGTGTACAACCTACATCTTCTCCCCCGGTTGAGTGGGTTCTCTTTGTTTCTACAGCTATTCCCAGAAAACAAGTACTGAAAAAACAAACTTGTGAAAGACTTTGGCTGTTTATAAAATCCCATTAAGCACCTTAACAGTAAGTGATAAAAGGACACCGGTTATGGCGTAGAGAAGGCCTAATCATTTCAGAAGAGGCTGACATTTGGGGAAGAGTCTAACAATGAGACACCAGCTGTATAAAAAAGCAATTATAACAACAGTTGGCTAATCTGTAGCAACTGTACAGGGTGTGTGCCACTAACTGCATGCAAAGGGTATGTCACAGCGATCCCTATCAACACACATTGTTATGTAATTCTAGTTAATGTGCCACAAATAAGAGAAAGGGATCACTTGCAAGCAACTGAAACTGCCCAAAAACAAACAAATCTGAAGTGTATCTCCGGACTTCTGTGAAAATATTCACACACTGCATGTCATTAGAGCAGCTTGTCTCCGTGTTACTTATCCTACACCATTGTATGCAGGTTTTCTTGGTCTACTTGAGCGCTTAAGGAGGATTTATTGAAATATTAACTGGATGTTTTGCATTACAGAATAAATTAAACCAGATTAAACAAAACATACGTGGGAAGCAAATGTTCCCATTATTTGATGATTTTTAAATATAATAAAACTAGACACATTATGCAGTAAGTTAGATTAATCAGTCCTTTAGTTAACTGTTCATGGTCTGAAAGAATATTGATCGATCTTTTAAAGTGATAAACACTGTATTATTAATCTTTTAACCATAAAGAAAATGGTTAATACAACTGGAGAATTAAACAGAGTGTTGCATTTCAGATTGTCAAGGATTAATACGGTTTAACAACCTATACAGAGAACTGAAAACTGAGAGGGTCACTCTGGAACAAGCAAGTCTTCTGCTGTTGGTGTCATTACGGAAGCTACAGGTCATAAGATGTCAGCTATGGTCAAGGACTGGGTGACCATCAATCTTCTGGTAAACATCCAGTTACGCAGACCTTCAGCAGGTTCCTCTGTTATCCTCAAATATGCATGACTGGCCAACACTTGGGTCAGGGAGACATTTTACCCATTTTTCTTTGCTGCTGTCTGCATGCTTTGTGGTGCTTCTCCACATAAGCACACAAGTTTCCTACGTGTCGGTTTCACAGCTCTGTTACAGGCAGAGGCCTGAGGGAATAACATCCAGCATAATGGGTGAAGATGAGCCCCATTTTATTACATATGCCATGCCTATTCTACTCACAAGAAATAGGGCACATGTTTGTCAGTCAGAGGGTGAGCATATCCAAGGGGCCGGGGGATGGAGCGCCCGTTGGTGTCGTCACCTTCCAAAAATTCACAGCCGCTGCACGGTATCAGGGAGTGGCCCGTGTTGTTCTTCTATAAAAAACATCTCACTTGAGGAGATGAAACCTGTGACACAGAGCCCCTAACTCTCAAGTTCAGATGTTCTACTGTGTCACTGTATCCGATGCGCTCTCTCAGGCATAGTTTAGTCATTCGAATAGTCAGAGGTCCCATCACCTCCTGTAAGTGATCTTAAGCTGAATAGGCCCTAAAGGTCAGGAGAGATGAGCTTTCAAACACCACACCACCATCTCAAACTAGAACAGCACCCTCAATGGTCAGTTCCACAATTGACTGCAGTCTGGCGAGTCAGCAGTATATAGAACTCCAGGGACACTGCTGGGCAGAGGGGGAGAATGCAACCCCCCCCCCCCGCCACCACTCCCACCCTAACATCTCCCTTTATTCCCATTTTCTGGTCACCAAAAGAAAGAGACGTCTAGTGCAGTAGCAGCAGAAAAAGACAGCAGGTCACGTGGATTTTGTTGTGCAACAGTCAGTGCTTGGGCTCCCACTTACTGGACCACCAAGGCTGACGGAGGAGGGTCACAAACACAAAACTCACTTACTGGCCACACATACCATCATTTTCTGACTGACATAATGACCACTACAGAGACTCACGCAAAATTGGCGATGAAGCAACCTAAAAGAGGCCTTGCCTATAAAACAGACACACATTACCTACATTCACATGACGTCTCCTTCCAGAGCTTCCCAACAGCACTGTCTGAGATATTACAGGCATGCATATTACAGACTAACTTTAAATACTCAAGCCAGAAATAAGGGGTATATATGGGACGTCTGTGGGTAGCCAGTCTCACCTGTAATTATGGTGCACAGCCCGAGGCCGACACCAAACTATAGTCTACGTGTTAAAACCAGCTGCAGGAAGTTTTATGTAGGTTATCTGATTCTGAGTGGCTGAGAGACGCCTTATCTTCATATTGTTATTTAGTCTCATAGGAGTGAAGCACTGTGCAGTGTACTCTTCATAAACGGAAGATAAAGTGACACTCATACATTAATGCCTACTGTGGCTAGGGACAAATTTGTTTTTTCACCCATTAACCTCCATGACTGCGGGTAGCCAGAATATGTGCCAGTAATTCAGCACTACTGGTGACTATCCAGTCCTCTGCTTCTGTGCTAATTCAACCAAAATATTTACAGACTATAGAAGGTTACATTAAGGAAATTGTAAAATCTTTTAAATAAACCAATCCCATGAAAAAAGCTCAATTTAAAGTTTAGAAATTTAACTTCATCTGAAAGAGACCATGCATTTCAACAACAAGTAATGATCTCTTATTGCATTTTATTGTTCAATTATTGTTCAGCAGGGATGGTAAGATTCCTCAATTCACATCGATGCACCAGTGTAAATATCCACCATGAGATTGTCCCGATTTAAAAAAGTGTGCACCGAATGCAATTTGGGATGAACTTAGGATGCATCATTTGCGACAACTTTGCATCAGTAAAATCTGATTTATTGATATACAATTATTAGTAGAGGTCCAATGCCTTTAGGATTTAAAAATGTACCCAATGAGTTCATATACAGATTGATTCCCCCTCTCTAAAGTCCTTCTGTATCTTATTTTGCATCGTATCACTTTGAATTGCATTGTGTTGAATCAAATCATGCCGAGTCGCACTGCATTACAACAGAGATGAACCGTATACTACTGCATTGGCAGTGGCATCCTTAATGTATCGGACTGCTGGCAATGCATGGAGATCGGCCTCTGTGATGGAGATGCACATGCTTATTTTTCAAGCAAGGGTACTATTCAGCCATTGCAACAGATACAAGTAAAAACTCTCTCTCTATATTCTGTATAAAGAGTATCACTACATTACTTAGGTTCAATTATCTTTACCTGTTGTGGAGACCCCATCAGTACAAGGACTGCGCTCTGAATTTTGATGACTTGGTCCTCTTCCTAAACATTCTCTCCCCATTTTTACATGGAAAATTATACTTTATATGTTGGTACAGTAAAGAATGTACACCTTTTTGCTGCGTTTGCTTCGGAGGCTATCGTTTTATATCTGATTCATACAACTGAAAGACCCAGATATCCTTGACACGTTCAATACTGGAAAGTTTTGTGCCTGTTTTGCATCTGTGCATGCAGCAGCCCAACCTCTGCAAACTGCCCTGCCCTGGATGACCGATCAGACAGAATGGGTCAGACAGCCAGTAAGCACTCCCTCCCTAGGAAGCAGTAGGTAGGTAAACTTTTATTTATCCCTCGGGGTGGTTCCTCTGGGAAATTCAGCTCCCAGTAGCAGCATAGCACCACACAACATACAGACAGCATACAGTACAAAAATGTACAAACATACAGTACAAAATTTACATACATAGTCCAAAAATTTGAAGTCAAGGATATGGGTATAGGGAGAAGTAATAAAAGGAATAGCGGTGGGATGATGGTAATGAAATGGTAATAAATAATTATAAATAATTATTGC
>JAODLD010000002.1:7157991-7172588 GCA_026781065.1 Mormyrops boulengeri
GAGTAGCATCCTGTCACTGAGCGTACTCCTCTGGTTATTAATGACAGTGTGCAGGGGGTGCCTGTCATTTTCCATAAATTATTTCCATAAATTAAGTATTAATAGATTCAGCACACACTTTTTGTTAAGTGTCTGGTTTAATTATAACGGATTCCAATTTGTTTTGTCTCATGAAACACTAGCAGCTGCAGCAATCAGACACTAAGCTAAATGAATTCCATATCATGAACACCTGCTATTCAGGGATCGTGGTCACGATAAATGGGCTGCTTTATCTAAATGGTGCTAGAAAAAACAACATACAGCAGTGAAAAAACTACATAATAAATCACGTGGCTGAGCATGTGAGAGTATGAATAAGACTAGACCCAGTTTTATGCTGTATATGCACTGTCTTAGAGAGGGGTTTGACTCTCACGTTACAGCATTTCCCCCCACTTCAGATTTTTCCCAACTTTTTGTCTTGAGTAGGTAGAAATGACACCTGAGGAAACAGGGAAATTCATACCACATGGATCAGTGGCCTCAAATGGACATTATTCAGGCAACTTGCCTCAGCACGCTGAACCACACACACACACACACAAACAAGCAACCTTATCTTAGCTCCCTCAACTGTCATTAAATACAAACAGGCCAGTGCTTCAGTCCTGTAGTTACACACCACTGTGACAGCCCAGTCCTATGTGTGGATATCACTGTGACAGTTTCTGTCCTATGAATATATACCACTGTGACAACCTCTATTTTCTGGATATGGAGCACTCTTATAGCTTTCTGTGTGGAAGATATACATTATTGTGAAAGCCTCTATATTTTGAATAAGTACAATTTTGACAGATTTATTTTTGATAGATATATTCCAGCAAGACAGCCTCCCTATGATGGATATATACCACTGCACTACTTATCCTGTAGCCCGGATAAAATGCTTCATCATAATTGGCCCCATTTGGAAAGCCTTCAGAGATGCATGAACTGTCCACTGAACTTGTTTCAGTAGAGTATCTTAGCCCCAGTGTCATTCAACTTGAGTAGCAGCTGTACATTAATGAGGAGAAATTGTATTTCCAATTTAATGACCATTAATGGTAGTCCCAAAGTTGGGCAGATGACAAAAAATTGAAATGCAATATGTTTTATATAACTGTTCAGTGCTACTGATAAGTTCTACATTATGAAGTGTAAGTCCATATCAAACAAAATTTACCAGACTATTCTCACAACTTGAGTTCTGCTCGATTAAAGTAGCAATACAAGTAACCCCAGTCTTCAATGACTGAATTATTTTGCTAAATATATTTAGACAGTAAGCAGGATGAAGTTAATCTACGCCCCACAAAACAGAAGCCTTATTGTACAATTAGAATAGCAATTATTTCACAACTTTGCTGGCACGAAGCAGAGTTTAAATGAATGAATGAAGCTCAGACAATGCCCTGCAATACTGTATGAAGCAACACCTTCTCCAGCATCCCATTCATTCAGTCTCAGTGGCTTTCGATTTATACCACTGCAATGGATGCATCTTTCATTTCCACAAATAAGAATTTGGCTCTACTGTGATTTCTAATATTTATTACTCACACTTTACATTGGTGAGACATTATGCTTTTCTTAATCTCGGTAGTAAAATATATTAATGAATGCATGGGGTGTTTATGAATTTTAATTAGGGGTGCTTAGAGTGAGACTAGTAATCTCCCTTAAAAGTTCTGACTGTCCCTTCAATCAAAATGTAGGACTAGGATTGCCAAACCCCACAACTTAACTAGGAAATATCAACACTGACATGGTAATCACTTTGTTGCTATTAATATACATTAATCGGCTTAAACGCGCTTTAAAAAAGAATGCCACTTTCGTCTGAATTTTCTTTTTCCCCTCATTGGCAATGCAAGTACCACTCAGAGGGATAGACGCCTATATCATTTCAAAACAAGGCGCCATAACCCTGAGGAGCCCTTTAACAGAAACGTTCCTTTTTGTTATCACTTGGACCCCGCGGTGATTTTCTGGCTTTGCATCTCCATGCAAGTTACAAGAGAAAAAAACATCTGCGCCCCCCCCCCAAACACATGGGAAAGAGGATAGGAGGGGTAGTAGAACGACTCGCAGGCAAAACCTTGGGGATCTGCGAATTTTAACAAAGGGCAGAAAACAATGAAGGACACGGTCCCCAATATAGTGCGGACGATACAGACCAGTTACTATAATCGCCTCCCGTAGTTTCCTCGTCTTCCTTTCCACTATTAAATAACCGTCTAGTCCAGATTCTTCGGCAGCCAGTCCCCCCAGTGACAATTGCAATAAGACTGACACTGGAGACAAACAGCACGAAAAACTGCAAATGCCGCAGCCTGCATTTCACCGCGGTAAGGTTCTTCTCACCGACCAAAATAACCTCCAGTGTTTCATGCAGTGAATACTGCGGACATGCACCAAGCAATACCTCACAGGGGTGTGATGGGTGCTGGCAGAACACTGCAAACAAGTGTCAAGAAACCGTAAGCATTCATGTAGTTATATATCTAGGTGTATTCAACAGACGTACAAAGATTGCATTCTAACCAAATAGTGACGACTTCGCGAAATATCAGACGAAATGCGTCCATCTAAAGGCACGAAGTTGACTGTGGCCACACATCGCTGTAAACTCACGGATAACAGTTATGAAGTCAGCTCCTCCAAATACCAAGAAGCGTGTAATTCAGGGCTCCGTACAGATAAACTCTTACTAGTTCTTTTTCAAGTCTGAAAACATCTGGTACCACAAGCAAAAGTATAATGCCACCTTTCTCTATTTGTATGACAAACTAGTGTTTGCGTGCGAACCGCAAATGTAGATTAGTTGCGGGTCACTGTTACTGCCCGTTAACCTGCATGCCTAGTTTATTCGTCACTCGGAGGCGGTCAGTTATCTGTCATATAACTCGAATAATCGAATATACTGATCCAAAAAAGACCAAATATAACCCAGCGTGAATCAATAAAAATTATTCTAGGATTTCTTAACTAAATATGAGTTTTTGAAAAACACATTCAATATTCTTTTTAAATCACGGGACCAAAGGTACCACAGCCACAACTGGGCAGGTAACAGTTGAGTTGGTATTTAGGGTACCGGCCATCAATATGTGCAGCTTGACGCCTTACCATGGTCACCGTACGGTCGCAGTCGCTCGCCCTTCGGAAGCAGCAGCGCTTCAGCCGCCCTCAGACGGACCCAGACCGCTCTCTCCGCCGGCTCCAGCCGCCCTCAGACGGACCCAGACCGCTCTCTCCGCCGGCTCCAGCAGCGCTTCAGCCGCCCTCAGACCGCTCTCTCCGCCGGCTCCAGCCGCCCTCAGACGGATCCAGACCGCTCTCTCCGCCGGCTCCAGCAGCGCTTCAGCCGCCCTCAGACGGACCCAGACCGCTCTCTCCGCCTTTTCCCTCCCTCTGATTTAAACTGCGTGGCCGCGAGCCCTCGGTAGCAGCGCGCTGGCCCCGCCCCTCGCCCCACCCATCCGCAGTCCCGCGCAGGACAGGACAACAGCGCCGCCAGGCGAACGGAAAGGGGATGCCAAAACCCATGTACTTATACTAGAATCAATATGGCCTACCATGACGCGTTGGTTTAGTGTATAAGGCTGAAGGCTTTGGCTCTAAATCCCCCTCCACTCTGTGACCTGAACTCAGGATAAGTGATTGGTTCGTGGACAAATAAGTGTCATATACTGTATATAAATAGGAACATAAATTAGTGTTTCACTTGCTCAGAATTATTTTAATTCTTTGAAAGACAGCTATATTCTACAAACAGCACTATTACTACTGAAAAACTACAGCTTTTGAACGTCTGTAAATCATCTTTTAATTCGTATTTTTTGCAGAAAAACAGACATGACGTGCCTCCTGTTTTTAATTACTTAAACCACCCCCCTCCCCAGCAGTCCGTCCTGTAACACAGTGCCAATCGACCATCTCTTCAAGCTGTATCTGTAATAATACTATAGCAGTAGTTCGAGTAAGATTTCAGGATCTTTTCAGTCATTTCACTATACCTGCACTATTGCTCTGTAAAAGGTGAAAAGAAAACAGGCTAGTACCATTCTGAATGAAGATTCTTTTTTTATAACATAATGCTATTTAGATTCTGCTAGGCATTCACAGCAAAAATTGGGGGAAGGTGCAACAAAATCAATAATCACATGGCAACGTGGCCCAATTTTCTGGTCAGAGCAAGAAGCAGACAAACAACTGCATGCCGGCCTACAGATCGAAGGCTTTGTCTGCCGGCATTGCTGTTCTTGCAGGAAATGTCGGCGTTGGCTTTCAGACGGGCTGCTTGGCGTTCCCAAAGCTAAACTGACTGATAAGTCTGAGTATTTAAATGTCACTGCAAAGAGGCACGTTAGCCTCCTGTCCAGCCTTTGTGCTAGAGTGGACCACCATAGATTATTGCTTGAATTCATTTATTTATATACAGATACATATTTATATACATACATTCTCAATTAACTTGAAGTGGTTATGGTGAAAAAACAGCAGTTTCTTTAGGATGAATGAATGAATGTTACGTGAACATAGCGCTTTACAGAAGCAATTGGGAACCACTTCGGCCACCACCACCGTGTAGCACCCACCTGGACGATACGACTGCAGCCATCCTGCACCAGTACACTCACCCCACAGAAGCTAAAGATTGTCCATCCTGGCGTACAGGTGAACTGAAGTTCTGGTGCAGGCCCATTCACATATCGCATTACATTACGAATAACATAAACATGAAAAACAGGATACACAATACATATACTTACACTACATATACAGGTGTAATTGATTTAAAAATGCTCTTTCTTTAGTACAATAATATCTGTAACTGGAATAGAATTTACATGTGCTGCAACCTTTCAGATGATCCCTTTAGGATCCAGTGTGTGCAGCAGCTAAATATCATATTAATAAGTTTCTTTTGAGGAGATTTAAAATAAGAAGCTGTGTAATTGATGATTAATGCAATACGGTAACCAGTGTGCAAGGACATTAGTTACACGCAGTGTGTTTATTTGCTTTTGGCCAAAGTACAAAGTATAGTTTAGACCATGATAGGCGGCTATGATCCTATTCTTGACATTGGCTTCAACTCAATCTTTAAACAGAAGAAAGGTGAATGAACACCACCACACCATCTAACTAAACAGGACCTGACTTTACCTCACTGTTTAAACATAGCATCATATGTCGTATATCAGAATCTTATGGATGTTTGACAAGATGCAGTTTATAGATGAAGGCGAGGCTTTAATTCTTTAATACTTATTCATGCCATATTAAGCCTAGAAACCTCAGTCATAAAAATACACCGTTAATATATTGTAAGTATATAACAGTTGTAATGAAAATCATTGTCAGCTGGCATTATTCTTTATATGACTTTATGATACGATTGTTTACAATACTGCTGTTTGAAAGAGTTTGGCCAGCAAAGCCTTGCTACTACCATTTATTCAGTGCATGGTTTTGGCCACAGGAGGGCATTAGTCACCAAAACTGTGTGTTGCCATCTCTACACCCAGGATTCAAACCTGGGGGTGGGCGGGGGGGTGTTCCACAAAGCAGGATTTCTCCCTTAGCTGGGTTAACTTAAGCTAGGTAAGAGTAAGAGTTTAGGTATTGTTCCTATTGGACAATCTTGACTTCTGTCTTAAGTTAACCCAGCTAACTGAGAAATCCTGCTTTGTTGAACACCCCCCGGAGGTATATGGCGACTGTGCTACTGTGTCATACACAATACCCAGACGAGAGCTTAATATTTAGAGACGTATAACAGGGTACATGAGGGAAAAAAACAAGTGTTTTGTTTTTGGCTTTAATAAGGTTTCCCATTTTTTTCCATTGAGTATTCATCTTCAAAATATACAGAAATCATTAAAAAAAGACATATGCTATAGTGCTAGACAGCCATAGACAAAGAACTTTTTTGAACTTAGCTTTAAAAATATATTTTGTCTCGGTAGCAAATGAATGGAAGGTAAAACACTTCAGGGCTGATTTAAATAAATGTCTGAAGCAGTGCTTTTAATCAAAGCAGTAGTTTCACAAAATTGCTGAATTAATCCAGCAGCTCTTTTCATACCCAGTGAAGGAGAATTTCATTTAAGGCTTTTATTGTATAAACTGAGATACATTTAAACCAAAGGATTTATACATATAAATGATTCAGACCCAGATTTATTGTCACTTCATGATTTACATTTTATAAAAAAGTGAATGGAATGGAATTCTTATGTTCAGAGCCGCAATGCGCTATCAGAGTACACAGTACTCAGTAATACATATTAATGCTGCACAAATATAAATAGGGACATTGGACTACCTAAGTGTGAGAAATAAATGAATAGTGTAGAAGGGGGGCTTAAGGCATGACTACTGTTCAACAATCTTATGGTTTGGTGAAGGAAAGCATCACACAGACTGCTTGTACGGGATCTAATGCTCTGATACCACCTACCCGATGTTAGAAGTTCAAACGGCCAGTGACATCGATGGCCAGGGACCAGAGCTATCTGCTGGGCCCTTTCCTGGGCTGCCCTGGGTGTATATGTCCTGGATGGAGTTGTGCGGTGTAAAAACACCATGACGTGTCTGTGGAGATGTGGACACCAAGGAATTTAAAGGTGCTGACCACCGCCAACACAGTGGTGTATATGATGATAGATGTGTGTTGTTTTCCACTTCTGGTCCATGACCAGCTCCTCAGTCTTATTGACGGTGAGGGAGAAGCTATCTCGGCACAATTGTGTCAGGGTTCTGACCTCTTCTCTATAGGTTGCGTCGTCATCAGTGGAGATCAGAGTCACAACCGTCATGTTGTGGGAAAATGGGATGAATATTCTGGTGTTGGTAGCGGCCGCACAATGTTGGCTATGCAGGGAGAATCGGACTGGGCTCAACACGCATCCCTAAGGGCTCCTGTGTCGAGGGTTAAAGCAGCAGAAGTGAGGGAAGCCATTCGCTCTACCTGGCGCTGGCCTGCAGAGAGTCAGAGAACCAACTGCACAAGGAGGATTCTGGGGTTTAAACTGCCCCCAGTCCGTCAAACTAACCTGCTGCTACATCGCACTGTGCACATTATCCACAAGTGGCATATCACTTTATTATATATACATAATTTTATTATTTTGAAAACCTTGAGTGGGCGGCACGGTGGTTAGCACTGTAGCCTCACACCTCTGGTACGAGGGTTTGCGTCTCCACCATCATTCTGTGTGTGTGGAGTATGCATGTTCTCCCCATGTCGTCCTGGGGCTTCGTCCAGGGACACTGATTTCTTCCCCACAGTTCAGAACTTTGAAATTGCCCATAGGTGTGAATGGTGAATTGATGTGCCCTGCAATGGGTTGGTGCCCCATCCTGGGTTGTTCCCTGCATTGCACCAATAGGGTACAGGCACCGCCCCCCCAACCCCCACCAAGGGAAAGCAGTTACAGAAAATGGACGGATGGAAAATTTCTTGATTGTACTGCACAACACACTAATATAAATTCCTTGTGTGTGAAAGTACTTGGTGATAAACAATTATTAAGGGTACTGTGGTATTGAATGCTGTGCTGTAACCCACAATATTACCTACGTCACACACATTCTTTATATTAAATTTAAAAAAATAGTACTTGCCTGTTTTTACATGCACACACAACCTGCTCCTGTTTGCTTTGGAGCTGTGCTCTGTATTTGCAATGATAACTTTTCCCTAAGCTAATTACTCTGAAAATGCTTCGCCTGTTGCTTTCTATCTAGCATTGGGTTGTCTACAAAGGCAAAGTAAAATGATACTTTATTGATCCCAGGGGAAATTTGTTTGCATTCAGCACTAAGGTACATAAAATTCACAGATACAAACACATGCAAAAACTCAAGACAAGAACTGAACAAAAGCTAGTTGCGTTTTCCTGTTTGAACAGCTGCGTATTCTGGCCACAAAAGCCCCAGAAAGGCCAGAAAGGTCTCTCAATGTGTTTGCCCTGAGTCCAGTAGCAGAGTGCGAGCCCACGCTCAAACATGCATAAAGAGAAAGAGATCAAATTAAGCTTTCAACTTACTATAGTCCTCCAAGTGGTCTACACAGGGAATTTATGACTAGGGGCAACAACTTCCAGGAAAGGAACAGTAAACTGAAACCAGAACTAGAACTCAAAAAAATAAAAATAAAAACCAAAGATTTGGCTAATAGCAAAACCACACTAACACCCATTACCCAAGGCTCAAGATTGACCAAAAAGGATTGAGCAGAGAGTAACTTCAATAGATACAGGCACCGTCACATACTAGTAGTTAGAAAATCAACCCATGCACTGGCTGACTGGGGCCGGTCTTTAGCTGTCCTCTTACTCCCTCTTGTGGCCAGGTCAAAACATGACATATAGTATTTGATAAGTACCCTGGACCTGCATCATAAATCAGAATTTATTGCTTAGCTGGATAACTTGTCAGATTTAAGGGACCCCAGTTTAAATTGATTTTTTCTTCATTCACTTATGTTTAGCCCAGACTACCTTCAATCTGACCCGTTATCCGGTTCAGCAAGAAATCCTGCTTTGTGTTACAGACCCCCTGTAGGGCTAAGTCAGTGGCCTTTTGTGTAGTCATGCAGTTCAGCTGACTATATAGGTATGCTCAGGCTTCTATTGATCCCATTCGACAAGGCTGGTATTTCAGTTTTGCCTCAATCTGCACATTTAAATATCCCAAAATTCATCAAAACTGTTCCTCTGAGAAAAGTAGGTCCAACTGATTGTATGGAATTCATTTTTTTATTTATTTCCATCTTTTACTTAAAAATCTACATTTTCCAATAAAATAGTGTGTGACCAATATACTTGATTCATTCTGAATTTCAGTTTTCAAAGAGAACAAAATCATCATCCACAGAAAAGCTTTACACAAAAGCTTCATCCACAACAACAGCAACAACAACAATAATAATAATAATAATTATAATTATAATAAAAATAAAACCATTTTTAAAAAGTTAAACTACATGAATGTATTCTGTTAAAAAAGGAAAAAAGATGCAAACAGCCAGGTCTAAACTCCATGTCCAGACTAAGCACCGAATGTGTGGAAAGATGAAAAGTGTGAAGTTCCAGCAGCTAGGGCTCACAGCTTCACAGCTTCTTTAGCTTGGCAGAACCCCGGGCTGGAAGCACCTTGACCATGGTGGAGACAGTGCGGGAGCCCTCCAAGTTCTGAGCAGTGCAGCTGTACTTGCCCTGGTCTACATCCCGCACCTCGTCCACCAGGAGCACGGACTCAGACTGCTGGCGGAGTTGACCCCCAGATCGTATGGGACGGACACCATCCTCTGTATACAGGGGCCTGCCAATCTGAGCCCGACCAAGCCAGCACAACCACAGGGAGAGCAAAGAGTAAAAATACTGCATCAAGTTCACTTTCTAAGTGCCAAACGTTTTACAGCTAAACAAAATATGGATATTTTGTAGGTTAAGCACCTGTTGCCCAGGAAATTCCCAAGTAAAATCAATCACCACATCTGCTTCCCCCACCACGGAACAGGAGACCTGTAGGTTCTCTCCGATATGGACAGAGGTGGATGAAGCTTTGATTACTGGAGACGGAGGGGAAACAGGATCTAGCAAGGAAAAAAATGCCAAAGTCATGAATTTAACACCCACCTGCAAAAAAAGTTAGCAGTAAAGAATTCAACCATGTCATCCTGGTGGCTTCTTAGTTTACAACATCATTTTCTCAGGATTTATTGATTAGACCCGAAACGTGAGGTTGTGGGACTCACAGTTGACATAGATGAGCATATATTTGGTGGAACTTTGCCTCAAGACACCGAGGCTGGCGATGCAGAAGAGGGAGCCTGCGTGGTGAGGCCGAGGCCGGTAGATGGTGAAGCCCTTCTTCACGTCGAAGGAGATTTCCGTACCGTCGACCTTCACCTCCTCTGGGGGAAACTCACGGTGTAACGTCACCTGGGCCAGCGGTGATGTCACCTGACATGGGAGTGTAGTGGCACGATTGGAGCGGAGCTGGATGACCTCGTAGTAGTGGGCCGAGGGGACAAACAGCTCATGGGGGTCTGGAGTTCAGAAATGGAATATCTGGGATTAATATGCACACAATGTGTAAACTCTACAAAAAGGAAATAGTTATAGATGTATTTAAAAGCAGGTATCCCTCATAACACATGATGAGGTAAATCGAATGCTTCATGTATCCTTTATATGACCAATATATGACTATATTTGTAACATAGGAGCAGATGTTAGTCTGAGTAACAACACATTTTATCGAATGCAGGGTATCACTTTACTTGACACTTGGCACAAATACTTAGTACTAGAGTAGTAGCAGTAGTAGTAAAAATATAGCTGCTACTTGAGATAAAAGATGTGTCACGATTCATTAATGATGATCAAACATGAGATCAGTATTTCACTTGTGTTAATCATTAGTTGTTCCTTCAGTAGTTTTCAAAGGTTTACAGAATTAAGACATAGTAACACATTTAGCAATTACTTGAGATAAAACATGCATCACTAATCATTAATTATGAATTAACATGGGATCAGTATCTAACTAAGACTTAGTTTGTGGTTAATTAATACATATTAGCATAGTACTATTTTATTTGTGCCCCATCAAGTGAAGTGTTACTGACATGCTGCAGGGGTTAGTGTTGAGTCTTTCACCTTGATTAAAGGATAAAGACCATTGGTATTAATGTAAAGGTCATCAATACATTATCGACATAATCCTTTAAGCAATTCTACATAATCTTACATACTACATAATCCTTTAAGCAACTCTACATAATCTTACATACTACATAATCCTTTAAGCAATTCTGCATAATCTTACATACTACATAATCCTTTAAGCATCTGTTTTGCACTATTACTAGCGTTAGACCGCCGCATTCTTCTTACCAGCAAAGAAGACGAAGACCCGGACTGCTCGGTCATATTCCTTTCTGCAGTCCTTGTCCTTGCAGTACAAAGGATAACATGCGTATTCTCCTGTGTCCGCCCCTGTGCTGTTGGCTAAAACCAGGGACCCGTGCCGCTCATGTTGGGCGATCCTATCAAAGAGAGTACATTTTTGGAAGAGCTCTCTCTTCCTTCATTCTTGGGTCATTGATGGACAACTGGAGTTTGGAGTTTTTTCGATCCTTTTCCTAAAATTGCATGTCCTACTCAGGGTCAACCCAGAATGGGGCGCCAACCCATCCCAGGACACACACACGTGCCGTTCACTCACACCTACAGGCAATTTGGTAGCTACAATTAACCTCAGAATGTTTTTGGACTGTGGGGGGGAAACCGGAGTACCCAGAGGAAACCTGACAAAGTCGCAGGGAGAACATGCAAACTCCATACACACTGAACCAAAGTGGAGACTCAAACCCTGGTTCCAAAGGTATCAGGCCACAGTGGCAGTGCTACCCGTTACATCACAGCGCCAAATATGGTCTTTGTTCATTGCTTATTTATTGAAGACTATGTATGACAATGATGAGAAAAGGCCAGCAATCTGTGCTGGATGTTACCTGAGCCTGCCATCATTCTCCTCCTCCACGTACTGAGGGACACCCCACTGCACTGGCTTTCCCTTACATCTCAGCTCCAGGACGTGGCCAGCTGGAACCGTTAGCATGTCCCCTACTTTCTGGAACTTCCCCTTCTCCAGGACCTGCGTGATGAAGGTCTGCACCTGGGCTGGCTTTGACTTCGCTTCTGCTGTGGATGAGGAGGCCTTGGATTCCCTCCCAGCACTAACTCGGCCTTTTGCCTTCCCTTTGGACTTCTGGTCTGCTAGCTTCTTGGGGCTACTGTCTTCCTTTTTCTGGCACTGCCCTGTACACAGAAGACACCAGCAGAACCAGACTGTACTATACATCCATGGCTTCTAGCATCTCTTCGGAGTGTAGTGGATGCTCTACTCTCTAATGCTGCACCAGACAAGGTTAAATATATTTAAAGAACATATCTGGGCACTAAATTGTATGTTAAGTTAGATATTCAATTGCTAAATGATGAACGCAAAGAAAGATAGACAATATAAGAGCTCACAGGACATCAATGGGATCTCAGATTAATACATTATGGACAGGGCAGACCTGTATGGTTCTCAATGGGTCATGCGATTATGAGGGGAAATCCAATGACAAAAAGGCACTTACCAAGTTCGAGAAGTAAAACAGTGATAAGAGCACTAAGAACCAGCCTCAGCTTCATAGTTGACAGATTAAATCCAGCAGTATAAGCCGTAACCCTTGGTCCTCCAAAACTTTCCAACAGTGTGCCAATTTCTCACAGCATTAGATGAAATACATGCAATACATTCAGGAAGAGTTTTGCACTGGGGGAAGAGGGAATGCAAAGCAAATGGTCAGCTGTTTACTGCTTTCTCACAAATTCCTTGCGCACAAGAGAGTGACACTAACACCCCAGATTCCATGTGGTACACTCAATAGTCCCATTCAAGGGTAACCCTGCCAATCACAGGAGGAGGAGGAGGCTTGCTCCGCCCCTGAAATAGCACAGAATGTTTATATAGCAAGAATGGTTTGCAGGCGTACACTCATTTATTGGGTTGTCATTAAATTTCAAACCTTTATTTCTACATTGAAGGCAATATTAAATACACCCAAATACTTCTCTGAAGAGGTATATTATAAAGACTAGATTTTCTAAAATCTAAAAATATTTTTATTGCATTTTAGTCATTTTCTGGAACTTTATCTTAAAACTAAGATAAAAAGTTAAAAACTTTGTAGATGTCAGAACTACACATGC
Source organism: Mormyrops boulengeri (assembly GCA_026781065.1). NCBI lineage: Eukaryota > Metazoa > Chordata > Actinopteri > Osteoglossiformes > Mormyridae > Mormyrops > Mormyrops boulengeri. Next base: position 7,170,804 of record JAODLD010000002.1, read on the forward strand.
CATCATGCGGACACATTTTTACATGAATGCATGAGTGAGCAGTATTAAAATAAGCTGCTGAAAAGGCATTTTATAGCCATAATGTATGTGTGTGTTTATGAAATCTGCCAGCTAACAGCCAGGGTGTGTTCTTCAGTTTGCACAGGGATTTTAAGTGCATATTGATACATGCATTTTTTCCCATGTTAGCAAATGAGTTATCAGTACTGTTACAGAGTGTAATGGGCCTTTGTATGAGGTGCATAGGCCTAATCAGGGCCGCTTTGATACATGGGCGTCTGCTAAAAAGGGGCCTCAGCTAACATTATTTAATACAACCCTCCCCACAGGGACCTGTGACCATGTGAGTGTGCCTGGGGACCTAACACAGATGCCATTCCGTTACCGTGATATGACCAATGGTGCTGATTACACATAACATCCCTTGTGAAAAAATAGAGTGCAAAAGTATATTAATGGTGTGTCTCAATTACTAGAAGTGTAATAAAAATAGTCCTAGAGTAGGGGGTAGTGATGGCCAACACCACGCTTCATGAACCATTTGCTTTACTTTCTGACCCCACTAGATGATGCTCTCTGTTCAGAAATTGGCTCAAAGCATGGCCCAAAGTAAACCAAGAGCACCATCTAGTGGGGTCAGATAACATAGCAAATGGTTCATGAAGCATTGTTTTGGGGATCACCGCTCCCGGACTCAAGGACTGTATAATATGGGCTGGAGTTTAAAATGAAAGGTCTTTTTGTTTTTTGTTCTATTTGTTTATTTTTTGGAGAACACAAATGACTACAATCTATGTTTGAAATGTTATAACAGCTATTTTCTCTTTAACTTCTTCATCAGATCTGTAAAAGAGTGCGTTGCAGTTGTTCCCGACAAGATGAGCGTGCAAAGAAAAACTCCATCATCTTAAGATTCAAATTTTGGAATTGTTCATTAAATACCATGCAACGGACAAATTTTAATCCAATGTCATACACCCAAACTCAACAACTGAGCGCATTTGTAGTGCGTTTTATTTGAAGAAAAGCAGGTTGAAAAGGTGGTCTTCAAGCAACAATGTATTTAGTTATATTTTTCCTAATTTTAACAACAAAACACCATGGAATTGAGCATTAAGCGTACCGTGATTATATATTAACATACCATTTATGTCTTTTAGTGTACTGAAGTACTATTAGAAAAACACATAAAAAGTATGCTTGGAAAACATTTCTTAGAAATACCCTTTGTAAGATCAATAACATATATTCCAGTCTTCCATAAGTGATACATGAGTGCATTTTTAGATGTCTGTCAGTGACCTTTAAGTGTAATATAGACACAAGTTGTAGTTAAATACATATTTAACACATTAAAACATAATTTCGAAAGTGTACTACAACTACACTTATCCTTAAGTACATACTTAATGGTATTTTAATGCAAGTGTCCCAAAATAGCATAGTAAAATAGCATTTAATGTATTTAATTTATATTAAAATTTAAATAAAGTACAACTTAAATATACTTACATTCAAGTAAGTTGTTCCAAAACAGTCTATTTAGTACACACAGTAGTGTAAATAAAGCGTGTACATTAAAAAGCACTTTTTTTTTTGAAAACGTGTACTTTCCCGAAATGTACTTCAGTACATTTTTTCCACAAGGGATGTCACATTGCCCATGGATAACAGCAAACAGCAAAAACCGTATTCATTGGAAACAATGCACCTAGAATATTGTGTGCAGGTTTGGTCACCATACCTTAAGAAGGACATTGCTGCCTTGGAAAGGGTGCAACGTAG
>JAODLD010000002.1:7172688-7191345 GCA_026781065.1 Mormyrops boulengeri
TATTAGTTAAGTTCTCCCCAAACGAGCTTGATAGGCCGAATGGCCTCCTCTCGTTTGTAAATTTCTTATGTTCTTATCGTACTGCAGAACATGTTTTTCTGTGTAGTACGTGCTACAAAGTCTAAAAAAAGGTTTATTGCATATTGCAATAAGTTATAATGACAGGTATGTAAAAGAAGAAATAAAAATAAATGTAAATTCTTTCACACCTACGTCTCCATAAAGCATACTTGCACGATCCTTTTTAAAGTAAAACGTTTTTCACATGTAGACCTCACATGTATTACATTCCAAAAACATTTAACAATAAAATATATTCATTAATATATGCCAAATACAAAAAACCTCCAGAAGAATGCATACAGGTTATTATATAACCTGCTACCAGGAAGTACCGAGTGGGAAACCGTCCTTTGCCCCTTTCTCTCCTTCGGCCACACTTCCACAGGCTATAGTTTTGTCTGAGCATGGACCTGAACAGCGGCCCGGTTCTGTGCTTTCAGTAGCCGCTGCTTTTGTACACTGTGACGGACCCCGTAACCAAAGTATATGAGGAGCCCTACAGGAAAACAACAGAGATGCACATCAGTCATTACCATCCCAGCTGTTTAATCCAGGGTGTGACACACACATTCAGTTTCAGTGCCTTACCTACTGCCATCCAGATGGCATAGCGGATCCAGGTATCACCTCCCAGCTGCACCATAAGGTAAATATTGATGAAGACGCTCAACACAGGAAGGACCGGTAAAAATGGGACCTATAAACAAAGACATTTCGTACCTGAAAAGTACGTATTCAGCACCTTTATTTGTATCACAAAAGTGCGAAGCAAATGATTATGAAACAATCCACTAGTTAGCTGTTCCTTACCATAAATGGGGCCTTGGTTGGACTTTGTGGTTGTCTCCAGATAAGGATAACAGCAAGCAGTAGGATTAGTGCGATTAATGCAACAAGCACTATACTCCAAATCTCTTTGTTCAACAAGGAGTCGATTGCTTGGGTTAATATAACACTGATAGAAATTACAAGGGCAACTGGAAAAACAAATATATTTATATCACATTAATATCCTCAGATATACCAAAGCATAATATCCTATTTGTATTAATTTGGCACTGAAAAAAATGACTGTAACCGTAATGACTGATTGCACAACGAAATATTGCCAAATAAGTTCTAAATCTCTTTCCTGATATCAACAGTACACAGATACTTTTATGAATCAAGGTTTTTCTACTTACCAATGAAGACCATACAGCTTGATACAGTTAAGGAGGTTTTCGCAGTTGGGTTTGGTGGTGGCTTTAAAAATGTAAACTTGGAGTTTGATTCCCATTTATCTGTATCCTTAGAGTCTTTAGGTTGATCCGGCTGATACCTAAAAGACCAGAGCAAATCCACAGGATGCAGCTGAAGAGCAGCATGTCCAGACACAAATATGGGTTCAAGAAACTGAAGGCCTTGACCACACATACACGGGTATTTTTAAAAACGCTTTTCTGTGTGTTTTTGCCTTTCGTCCGCTTGCAAATGGTGTCTTACGACACTGAAATCTGAGCTTTTGCAAAACTATGTCCAGGGTGAAGATTTTTAGAAACTCAATTTTCGGCATTGACACGTGGACAGGGAAAAGTTTTTGGCTTGTAATGTCAGAGTGTGCACCGTTCTCTGTTTACCGTAGGTGAGTTTGCTCCTGACAGCGTGTTTTAAGCATTTTCATGTGGACGGAGATTTTTTTAAAAACAGTGTTTGTGTGTATGGGATTGTTTTTAGTAATGGAGGATGAAAAACACCAATTTTTAAAAAAACCTGTATACATGTGGACAAGGCCTAACACAGAAAACTGTTAGCAGGAACAGACATTCCTGTCCATACTCACCGAAGAATGAGAATACAGATTGCCACAAGCGTGTAAGCAAACAGAGTCCCAATTGACATCATGTCAACTAGTGCTTTTAGGTCAAACAATAAGGCCATGATTGCTGAAAAATATGGCAGAGCATTTGCTTAAATTTTGTAGTACCTGTACATTTGTGGTGTAATAATTAATGTGTCAACATTACATTGCTATTTTGAGACTTTTTCACTATGGCCTCAATAATAATTTTGTTATAGGTCTTTGGAGATTAATCGAATAGTTGATTGCGGTTAATCTTTTAACTCTTTATAATGGTTTCAGATGCATTTTCATTGTCCTTAATTCCTCATGGTAAGTAAATAGAAAATGTTCCCAGTGTTGAGATCTGCTAACTTACCTGCCACAATGCCAGATGCAAGCGTGGCTATAACAGGACTCTGGCGGGAGCTGACGCTGCTTAGTGATTTAAACATGAGTCCATCTCTTGCCATAGCAAACAAGACCCGAGGCATGGGGAACATGGATCCGAGGAGGCTGGTGACCCAAAATGCTATGTTATTCTCCTTTATAAAGTGGCCATATGGCTTCAATATGGTAAAACCCGACCTTTCGTCGGTCATTTATTACCTGGTGGAGAGGGCACACAGAGACCCCACGGCTACTGCATACTTTGCGGGTCCCCAGCCGATGTACGTAAAGGCAACAGGCAGGGGACTGTGAACGCTGAGCTCGTAGTAAGGCTGCATCAGGGTCAGGGATGCCGACACTCCAAAGTAAGCCAGGAAGCAGATCAGCAACGAGGCGACTATCCCCACTGGGATGGACTTCTGGGGGTTCTTCACTTCCTCACCTGAGAGGACAGTTGGGAATACCCTTGAGCTCCTAACAGTACGTGTTTCTATTTTAGGCATGGGATTTTATGGGTAACTCACTAAATATGCCAGTAACTAAAATTTGCTATGCAAATATTTTTTTTGTTAAATAATTCAAATAATGTAATGCAAAGCAGCCACACACCGTTAAGGACCAGTAAACTTTAAATGGAAATGTTTTTACTTGATATTTCTGTCATGCCTAAACATGAATAATGCAATCCACAATCAAACATGAAAAGATGTCTGATCTACTGGAAATGTGGCCAGCAGATGTCAAGTCCTACTGTACTTAGCATACAGCATAAAACGGCATGTCCTCTTTGGCAGCCAAATGTGACACTGCTAGATCCCCTCTCCCACTGTTTGCCAAATTACCAAGAAAGTATTCAAAATTTAACTCAAGATTTTTGTTTTATGTAACCCGGCCAAAATTACATTTTCTGTTTTGGGATGACTGGTTTTGAATTTCTACTTCACAGCTAAAAATGTATTACTTATAGTATAAAACATAAATTAGAATGGCTGACTATGTGTTGTGCTGCGGTTTCACTATTTATTTTTCTGGAATCTATAGAACTAAGACAATTTACATCTAGGGTTACATACCCGTGATATATGTAATCCTTTTCACAAATGTCTGGAATAAACCAAAATGACTTCTCCCTTTTTAATGCTAATATATGTATTGCATTTCAGTCATCAAAATAAGATGTTGGTTAAATAAGTTTTTTGCTGTAAATTCTACAAATAAGTTTAAACTGATAAAGATCATTCCTCACCACCAATATCGGCAGACCTCCCCTTCCAAATAAACAAGAATTTCGGTCTCTTAGTTCAATGTAGTTTGTGATGTGAAAATATGTGTGCCCTGTGATAGACTGGTATCCTTTCAAGTGTGCCCTGTGATAGACTGGTATCCTTTCAAGTGTGCCCTGCGATAGACTGGTATCCTTTCAAGGGTGCCCTGTGATAGACTGGTATCCTTTCAAGTGTGCCCTGTGATAGACTGGTATCCTTTCAAGTGTGCCCTGTGATAGACTGGTATCAGGTATGGTATTAGGTTCCAGACTCACTGCTACTCTGTACTTAGCAAGTGGTTATGGAACATGGATGGGCAGATGTACAGATGTATGTATGGATGGATGGAAGGTGAAAGCTTGATGATTTCTAAAGCTCTTTGTGATATTGACCCTATTTATTATTACATCGGACATTTATGAAAATAGTAGAGCGGATGCCAGTGTTACCTGTGGTCGCAATACAATCGAACCCAACAAAAGCATAAAAACAAGTGGCAGCTCCTGCCAATGTCCCCTCAAAGCCATAGGGGAAGAATCCCCCAACTCCATATTCAGTCGTCAGATTCACTGTAGAGGACACATTTCTACATAGAACAGAGTGAAACAGGAAACAGAGAATCAAGACCTACCGAAGCAATTCTAAGGAACACAAAATGAACACATGACCATTGTTAGTTAACATACTTAGCTTCCATAGTAGCGTTTAAGATGGTTTCCTCACTGATATCCCAGTTGGCTAAGTTGCCTTTGATGAAGCCAGAGATGATAACAAAGACCAGCACTGCTATGTTAACAGCTGTGAAGATCTTATTCACAGTTGTAGATTCTTTAACACCAAATGCTAGCAGACCTGCAGTAAAGGAAAATCAATTAGGAAGCTTCTATTTGAGTTTACAGTCACTGACAAAAATACAGAATTATGAAATTATTTGTATGTCATATTTTCAACAGTTATAATGGGTAAACAGAGAATTAAATCATATAAAAAATCCTCATACTTGCAAGAAGTACAATAAGACCCGCAGAGAAGAAGTCTGGATAGGGAGCGAGCCCGGGCAAATCCATGGCAGCATGTTTGCTGAAGTAATTTGCAATGACATTTCCAAGAAGGTCGTCAAACGTGCTGCTCCACGCCCGGGCGACGCTAGATGTACCTGAACGAGGAAAAGGTCATGTTTATTGAATTATTGTTTTCAATTATCAGTCACAATGTATTCGCTCATTTAATTTCATTTTAACATCATAAATGATCTGAATTGTATTATATAATAATAATAATAATAATAATAATAATTATTATTATAAGCAATCAGATGATAGGTGGAAGCAAGTTGTCTTGTTTAATATCATAAAACTGGTGCAATAAACATTACTGCATTAGACATTTTTAGCCAACCTGAGGCTTAATACAATGAGGATTGCTTTTTGGGAGTGTGTTCTTCAGTTTACTGGTATCAGACTGAATGCAGGTCTTGCCTATGACATAGGAGAGGAGCAGGTTCCATCCCGTGACAAAGGCCCACACCTCCCCTACAGTCACATAGCTGTAGAGGTAGGCAGAGCCTGTCTTGGGCACCCGGGAGCCAAATTCCGCATAGCACAGTCCAGCGAAGACAGACGCGACAGCGGCGATGAAGAAGCAGATGATAATACTGGGCCCGGCGACCGTGCGAGCCACTTCCCCCGACAGCACGTACACCCCGGCTCCAAGGGTGCTGCCCACGCCCAGAGCCACCAGGTCAAGCGTGACGAGGCAGCGGCGAAAGTCGGACTTTTCTCCCTCCGGCTCAAGGGGCTTCCTGCGACTGAGTTGCCCAAAAAATGACAGCACCTTGGTACACCCCATCCTGTGGACGGGAATCGGGATCCTCATTCGCTAGCTGTCATGTCTAATACTGTAGATACATACGTTTTACCCGAAGATTTGCTAACTTAAACAAAATGTCATAAAAAAATATATAATTTCAATGTATAATTAACAATCTTTTTATAAGACATGAAAGAGGAAAATACAGTAAAGCAGAAGGAGTAAGGACATTGAAAATTAAAAAATTGAACATAAAAAAAAATGAAACAGCCTGTAGCTGTGATTCTGCTCAAAACAAATTAATCCACCTGGCACCGATCAAATATTAATGACTTCAGTTTAACTTCATCCATTTCTCAACACAGACATTTCTCACTTCTAGCAGCCTTTGGCAGTTTCGATTAAAAAATGTAACATAAAAATCTCAAATTCAAGTTTTACGCTGACGCATAACTGATGGCAGTAATTTCTACCAGAAAGATGTGCTATTTATAGTGAAATATGTTTCACGTACCTTTAAATGTTCAACGTACCATGTACAGCACTCTGCCTCACGGGTGTTTGAAGAATATATCAATGAAAGGTAAATTAGTTTTCCTCCTTTAAACCCTTGGCAGAAGAAAATGTGTTTATCATTGTCCTGATATGCTTTTGCTGATGCCTTTCCTTCCCACTCACATGTGCTTGCACCATGGCTTTAAAAGCTTTATCATTACGCAGTGTTAATATTTTATCCAAAAGCTGTCATAAGGAATATGCAAACCGGCCCAATAAACAGATAAATGCTGCACGTAAAAATTGGTGCTAAAGTTCAGGGTGCAAATATACACTTACCCCTGAACAAAAAGGGGAAAAAAAAACGTTTTATGAAGGTACGTCACCGTTAATGTATCTTTGATATTTGCACTTACCTGAGCTCGGTTAATCTTAAAAGGATGTAAGGGCAGAAATAAGTGGCCCTCAATCTGAAATTAGTTCTACCCAAGAATTTATTAACAAGCAGAGGAAACTGGGGGGGAGAGGGAGACGCATTCCCCGCCCCAATATTGACAGACCTCCTCTTCCAAACAAACAAACAAATAAGAGCGAGTTCCTTATGTTTTATTATGAATCCGCGTATTGCTGAGGCAAATTCCCTGCATGTGCAGAGCACAAGGACGAAACATACACCTAACAAAGATTGTAGTCCTGTACCAGACAAAATCATTCAATTATTCTCTTTTGTTATGTTTAGCTGTGAAACTGCAACCTAAAATATTTCTTACATTGCATCATTTCATGATGTGATAAATGTGATATATTACCACCCCCCCAGCCTCCCCAAATTCGGTCCACCCCAACTCCAACACCATTGTTAACATCCCCAAAAATCTCAAACACAGCATTAACCAACATATACCCAGAAGTCACTGGGCTGAGCTGGGTAGTTCAGGTCCAGAGTGTAAAAGTCCAGACCAATTTGTTTCAACCAATCAGTTGAGTATAAAGAGTCACAATCACAGAGTCCTCAACTGGTTGGTTGAAACAAAATCTTGGTCTGGAATTTTACTCTCTGGACTGAACTACCCACCTCTGGAACTCAGTGAACCAAATACACTGTAAATCCACACAAATATAAGTGATTGAAAGATTGACCTTGAATCCCAATGACCTTTAAAATTAGGAACAATGTTTAACCGAATAACCTTTCCAGATAAGTAACTGTTCGACCAGAAAGTAAAGTAAAATAAACACGTTCTTCACATTCAAGACTTTCACGTGAAATTGCAGGTGTTCTCTCCCCAAACAGCCTGCGCAACTAGAGATTCAATAACATAAATATACATATGTCGTTTCAATACAAAATTGTATTATGAAATTCATATTTGACTTCATAAAGATTATGAGGTTATTAAAAGATTATTAAAATTCTTTCAACGTTCCGTATTTTTGCATTTTGAAAATACAAGAAATACTTTCCCCATGATGTATGTGTGACGACATCATGTGTGCAAACCATTCATGCACATACAAGGAGGAAAATTTGTTTTTTCAGATATTTTAATGAATGGCTATTGGAGCCAATAATTTGAATAATTGTGTTGCAAGCTCCATTCAGACCTATTCATGTTTAAAGTTTTTAAGATATTGCTGAGTGCTTAGATTGTGTTTGTCATTTTCCTTCTTAAATTTTGTGACTTTGACTTATTTGCATCTGTGGCCCTGTTTATACTTGGTTTTATACTTACGGTTTTTTAATATGCGGCTTGGGTGATTGGACAGCTCTAAATACAAGTGAACACGACCACAAAGATGCACTACCTTATCTTTTGTAGTGTAAACGCGAATGTGCCCTGACGAGGGCCTCACAATAACGCTGATCGCCCAAGATGCATTTTACAACAATGTGGTGCAAAAAGGAAGCAGTTTTGTGACTTAAATTATATATTAAAAAATCTTTCTGATTTTGTTATATTGTTACCTTTTCAAACAATTGACTTACCTTTATCTGAGGTGTAACTTTGGTTTGAATGATGGGGAGGAGGGGACGGGTTTGAGATCTCCACCCATTTAAGGGGAGATAATTATTGGGGGGAGGTTGTATTAGCTGGTTTTGATTACTGGGGGAGTTTTATTGGGAGACCATTCCATCCCCCACCCCCGTAATTTACGCCCATGCGTCAAGATGTCATTGAACGTCATAAAACTCTGCAGGCGCCATGTGCCTGGGCTGTCCTCGGGAAGGTCGGGGGTCACTCGGCCTTACTCCATTTGCTTGGCCCAGGTCCCTCTCTTCGGTTCTCATAGCTCACTCCTGCACAAGTCTGTCCCTCCATTCCAAAGGGAAATGTGAATGGCCAAAGTTAAATACTTTAGGTTCAATTTCGCTCTCTGACCATTGCTAGATCTCAGTGGCTATGTCAGCTTGGTAGCTCTGTGCGACGACCGTGCCTTTCAGGACTGCTTTCTCCTTCAATGTCTCATTCTGTAGAAGCACTGAGCATCAGTTGCTTTTTAGGTCAGCTGGAAGAAGAACACATGATGGAGTGAACATGCCGCCCAAGAGCTCTTCAGAGGGATCAAGAATGAGGACGTTTGGAGTCTGTGGATCTTGTGGGATTTCCTTTGGCGAGACAAGCTTCTCCTGGAGAAATAATAAGGGGTCTAGGAAACCATCAATTTCACATAACACACTTCAGTGTCTGCAGTGGTAGATCACTCATGCTGTCTTCCTGCTGGTTCTAAGCACATTCTCCAGGACTGGACCAGCCTAGGTGGCTTGCTCCGACTCTCGGTGGCTGGTCCATGTGTAAAAACTCCTGGTGGCAGTGCCAATGATTACTGACAGTTGATTACTGATTACTGATGAGGATGGGGCCACGACATACCAGCACCAGCACATCTCCATCCTTAAAGATCCCTTCTGACTGCTGCCTACCTCTGTATGGATAGCTGGAGACACTCAGACCCCGTATTGATAGGCTAGAAATCGGCTGAATGGCCAGAAGGGACAAACATTTCTCATGCCCTCTTTCAAAGATTATGGTGATTGTGGATCCACTGTCCATTAGCGCTGTACAGGGGGGGGCCTTGAATAATAACCTGTCCAGTGGATGACTTTACAACTAGTCCTTCTGACAAACAGTGGAGCCCACATACTGACTGTCACTTTTTCACAATACATTTTTTTTCTCTGGCTTATGTGAACTGATTTCTCTATGCTTCTTTCCTGTCTTCTCAGAGAGAACATTTGTTTATTTTATTTCAACATAAAGCATTTCCAAAAAAGGCTTTCCAAAAGTCAGTGGACTAAATACACTGTAATAATAAGTGATTGAAAGATTGATCTTAAATCCCAATCTTTATAATTAGGAACAATGTTTAACCGAATAACCATTCCAGTTAACTTTCCGTTTGACCAGACAGAAAAGTAAAATAAACACATTCATCACCTTCAAGACTTTCACGTGAAATTGCAGGTGCTCTCTCCCCAAACAACAGCCTGCGCAACTAGAGATTCAATAACATAAACGTGTACATTTCCCTCAGAACCTACACAAAATCCCATTTTCACTTAAATATTACCTTTAAATATTACACAGAAAATTCCACCCTGGAAATACCGGCAAAGCAACATAAAGTAAAATGGAACCCCGTTGCAGGCCTGATAACTTTCGTTGAGATGCTTTGCTTCGCTGCTAATGACCAATAACACGTCTCTGGTACTCACGACCTTGCAGACCCCAGACGCCGGGCATCAATCGGCATTAATCGGCATAAATCGGAGGTGAAGTCCCACGCAGCCGAAGGGACCGCGAGCTTTCCCGGCAGCCTCGCGCGCTCTCCGCCGGTTGCGACCAGAAGGAAGCGCTCGCGCTGCTGTGCAGAAGGTGTAGCGAGTCGCTGGCAGAGAATCACACTCGCCGATTTCGCTGGTGGTACTAAACCCCGGCAAGCTGGCGTTCCGAGGAAACAAGGCCAATCTAGAGTAGATAAATAAGTAACAGGTTAACTTCAAAACAAAATAATAAATAAAAGAGCGGTCGTCTTGTTCCTGGGTAGCTGCGTTATGCACCTGTCGCTCTCTACCAAACACAAACGGAACTTTAAATGGATAAAAACAGCACCATATTTTTGAAATTTTGCAGGTTTATGCGTCAAAGATAAAGAGTACAGCCCTCACCAAGTAGATAGCCTTGGTGCCAAATAGAAACTTAAGAGAACCTTGCTGAAAAAAACATAGACCAGCATGACATGCATACTGATTTTCATGCTGGTCTATGCTGGATAGTGCTGGTTTGGTGCTGGACAGTGCTGGTTAGTGCTGGTTTGGTGCAGGTGTAGCTGGTAGACCAGCATACATATGCTGTTCTACCTGCACATGAAGCTGGTACACCAGGAATATTTCATTAATGATGCTGGTCCACCATCACCAAAACACAACACAGTGTAGCGTGAGGTACCGCCAGGCAGCTCGCCAGGTTGGACTGATGCCAGTCCTGTATAACCACACGCTTCATGCTGGTTACGCTGGTAATAAGCTATGCTGCACTATGCTGTTTTTCAGCAGGGAACTCTAAAAATGAATTTAAAAATGATAAATATCCATAAAGAAAGAAAAAAAACTGTAGCTAGGATTACATTCAAAAAGCAATATTCTGTCCATCCACAAAGAACAGTTAGGTTCAGGTAGTTAACATTCTCTGAGGAGTTTTCAGAGGAACACGTCAAACATCTCATCCTCATTCGGAGTGGTAAATAATACTCATAAATAACATTAATATGAGGAAACCATCTGATACAACCATCTCTATCTGTCTAGGAAGTGAAGCAAAGATTGAAAGCCAGCTGATGGATTTAATTGGCTCTCTCTCAAAGGTAGAACACAAAGCACATACAATAAGATAAGGTTATCTGCGATGGCAGGACATATTTAGAGTGATAGTATTCTTAGCCGGGTCCTATTGAACCAATATCAAGATGTATTCACTGATGAGACTTCGAAGCGCTTATGTAACTTGCTCTGGCGTCTGCCAAATGCTATAAATGTAAATCTAAATATTAAAAATGTACATGTAATGACTTCCAGTAATTATATAGAATCATTTTTACAATTTACTATTTGACAATTTTAATTGTGACAAATGCAATCTGCTTATATATATATATTATTGTTTCCAAGGACATACCAGTTGACCCATCTCTGGAAGTTGGCAAGTTTTCAAGTTTTGGATTTTTGCGCTGTTAAGCTCCAGGCCAGTAGGAAGAGGTTTTATGATGAGGTGTACTCAGACCCGGTACCAAGCAGAAAGCTAGCGATTACCATTAAACTCAGCTTTTGGTCATTAAAATGTGTTTGATCTGCATGAAGAAATTCCCCCCGGAGTGGATTTTAGGGCTCCTATCATGGGGAGCAGTGATGCATGTTTAATTTTCCATCCATTCATCTTCCACCCAATTGTTCTGGTTGCAGGGGGTGGGGGCTTTCCCAGGAAACAAAGGGCACAAGGCCAGGTTACAGCCCAGAGGGAATGGCAGTCCATCACACAGCACATACACTATGGGTAATATACATAGGTCTGTTACCTAACAGCAAGCATTTTGATCGCAGTAGGAAACCACAGTACCCAGAGGAAACCCACACAACAGAGGGGGAATTGGCAAACTGAACACACAAAGCAAAGGCGGGACTTAAACCCACAACCCTGGAGGTATGAGGCTAGAGTGTTGCCAACTGAGCCGCTACGTCAGCCAATGCTGAGCTTCTATCCCATAAATATTTGATTAAGCATCATTCCCTAAGTTTGTTGTGTCTTTTAAAGGGTCATATGTATGTTCTACCTTCCATTCCATGTCTGTTAAGCATGTTTACCTGGCGGGTTCCACTCTCCTGCCCTTTCTTAAAAACTGCTACACATTTTAACCTACTGTTCTCTGCGTTGAATGGGTTCAGCCAGAACAAACTCAGCTTGATGATCTGTGCCGTTTGTGGTGATTCTGTGAGTAGCATCGTAGCCTTGCTGTCCACCGGCTTTCTGTGGGCTTTGCACATTCTCCAAGTTGCCACAAGGGCTTCTGACTACAGTTTCTTTAACAGCTCAAAGACATGTGGTTCAGGTGCTTAGTAAGTTCAGGTTCAGCAGGCCAAAGAGATCTTCATACTCCCAGGGCCTTGAGATAGGAAGTCCGTCCTTGCTTGAAGATGTTTCCCCTGCTCTTTGCTGTAAGCTGGGCTGTGGTACTGCGACCACATGACTGCGACCACATGACTGCGACCATGTATGCTACCACCTACACCACATACATTGGGTGGAAAAACATGAGCTGATTTTGTACTTTTGTACTACGTGGCCAACCAGGGCCTAGGAGAGAAAACCTCATTGGCTATCCCTGCTAATTATCTACAAGCCAGGAGAATAACATGATTTCGAAATACTGGGGGTATCTAAGAAAAACCTCATCTGCAAGTCAAAACCAATCCTATATTGTAAAGAAGGATCTTCAACGCGGGATAATAGCTTCCTTATTCACAAGTGACCATCTGCTGTTTGTTATGGCAACTTGGTAACTACTCAGAAGATTAAATATCCCCGGATAGCAACAGCTGTTTTGGTCATTTTAAACCTACCAATAATGGGTATGCAGCATGTCACATCTGAGGAGTTTAAAGACAACAGCTCAGATATTTATTAATGAATTTTACACACAATTTCACATTTTTGTGCCTTATCATAACCTAACTTGGCTGTAGATCACGTCTTTTTCTTCCATTCAAGCTTGACCTCAAACTTTCACAGTAAACCAGTTACAACAAACGTAAGCTTCTCTCACTACATGAAATATAGTGGATATATAGTGGAAAAATATGGATCTTTTTTGGAGTCAGTGTTTAAATGAGGGAGTGTTCCGCTTTATCACATACAATGAATGTTTAGCTCTAAATGTAAAAGAATATTCATGTATGGTATTTTTATTTGAAACAAACTGCAGAAATAGGATGCAGAATCCCATCAATTTGGAAAGAAATGTATGTATTTCGTGTGATATCACTGAAAGTTCTAGATTTTGAGCAATTTTACATTTTTAACTTTACATCCATTTTCTGACCATATCCCATTTGTTTAGATTAATATTACTTGTGAACTTGCATAGAACAAATGGGTATTGAAAATGCATGGATAGATATATCGTGTATCGTATATCGTATATTGTAGTGCTGGGCAGACCCAGGCACCACGACGGCACAAACGAGACGAGGCAGCTTCCTTCAAACAAGGGCGCTCTTTTATTCTTAATCCATAAAAGTAGCAAATACATGAACAACACTAGACCCATTTTACTTGGGGCACGTGCCCCAGCATTTATGTGCTGTGCCCCAGTAAAATCTCATATTCGAAACATATGGGTACTGGAGCGGGGGGGCTTTACCCCAGTGGGGATTTGCGTCCAGCAACGCCCCTGACCAAACACAACCATCAAGCACCAACTCACACACCCAACACACTCCGCCCACTGTGTTGGCCGTCCTGATCACTCTCACCACATGCGGTGGGTGTGCACACACCACTATTTACAACACATGACATCAAACGCTATACATGACACCCCGATACAACACAATAACAACACAATATGTGCTAATTACACACAGCTATTTACATTATTTACACAGCCGGCACGGGCCCAGCATGCTACACTGGCTGATGGGACCCCCAGTCCTACACTACTGTTCATTTGAAACATTTTATATTGTAAAGCATTAGAGAAACCAATATTTTTTATCATATTTTTCAACATTTTTTACATTTACCCAGCAACAGCTTCACTTGAGCTCTTGGAGTTTAGAGCTTAGATTGAGGGTCGAGGGGTTTGCAACTTTAATGTCATTAATATTTCTAAATGTCATATTATATTACGCTACTAAGCTTTCTGTTGCTAATTCAGCATAAAATGGATAATCTGAAATGTAGTTTGACTCTCTTGAAGTCTGAGTAGTTTTGGAAAGGTGTCTGAAACATATTTATCCTGATTTTTGGAGTGCTACTTTTTAAAAGCAAATGGACTTTTACTTGAGCATGGTTTTTGACCACTCTACCCACCTGTAATTCTGATACAGGACTGAAAACAAGTGATTTGGGATACAGTCATTTAAGAACTAAAATAACTGTATACTGTATGTGAAACCTTTTACAAGACAAATTAGATTAATTTATCTTACTGCTTTAATTAACTTATTTCATGTGCATTCAGGTTAAATCATACATCTGTCTGCATGACAACCTGGACACAAATTAATTTAAATAATTAACCTCAGTGCCTGAAACTCCTTAATATTTTAATGAACACTTTTACTGCTTGGTAATAATTAATAAGACATTGCATAAACTAAAACGGAGACGAGACATTTCGGCACAGTGTGGATTGACTGCAGGGAGGGAGTCCGGTAAATGGGATTTCAAAGAGTTACTAGCAGCCGAGTTCTTCCAGGAGCACCATGGCAGGGAAGCCAGACACGTCCTTTTTTGGGCACAGCAGTGAGACTCCCGGCTGCCCTTGTCTGTGCAGCAGCTGGCGGGGAGGGGGCCATTCTGTGTGCCGTCTCACACCCGCCAGCCCACCCTGACATTCCTGTGCCTATGAGGACAGAAATAGATTCATGAAAAGTCCCCGTAATCTTCGGTCAGGCAGGAGTGAATGTGCCAGTTATATGTACCTGAAATGAAAACGAAGATATCGAATGAGTTTTGAGCATGAATATTCCAGACTAAAAATAATCACCATGGTTATTCTGATATCTAGAAAAGTGACCGTTCAGTGAAATTCTACCTTTTTAACAGTTTTAATAGGGGAAGTACATAATTCTCATTGTGTTATATAACCCTCATTATACTAACATATATTAAACAACTTAATGTGTCATTAGTCAGTTAGACACATCCTCATAGGCCCCACATAAGGATTTTAGGATGAAGGATTTTAGACGTGATATTAACCCAGCATGATGACAGTAGCCCAGCACTCGAAAACGATACGTCTGTATCTATGCATCTATAGCGTAACATATCTCACGACTCGAAAAACGTTAGATAAAATGATAAATAATTTATTATCCTGCCAAAATATCGCGGTAGGACACACGACGTCAGAGCGGGTCCCGTAATGCGCAGCGGTGGCTGGTGCCCAGTGCGGCACCGCATTACGTCACGGCATTAGACCCGCAGATCGCTGGCCGCAGCAGCACGCTGACAGCGAAACGCAAGGTTATACGGAAACAGGTACGTGCACGGTTGTCTGCGGCTCCCATTAAGATTACTTCGAATGTTAAAATACCTTCTTAGAAAAACGTAGTCAGCTATACGAATTGTGGATTAAATATCATGTTTATATTCGGTTGCAATGATGCGATGGATGCCACACAGTTATTACCATTGGAGGTGTCTCTGAAGTTTGATGATCTTTTAAATGTTTTTTTTTCACTTTTTTCAAAGAGAAATATAAAGTGTATGAATTAAAGTAGTTAATTTATTGATTTTTACGTGTATTATATAACAACGTTTAAACGTAGATCGCTGCCTCACTGATTTTCTCACAATTTTCCCCTCTTTTTGCCTATGATATTAGTTAAATTCGTGTTATTCATGTACCATTTAAAATGACAAAATGACTGAACATTAAATTGGTGCAGTGGTAATGTGCTTGTCAGAGGACCCTGTGATTGGGTGTGGCCCAGGATCTGTCTCTTAAGAGAAGTATGTGTGTGTGTGTGTGTGTATATATACGCAGACATATGAATAACGATGTTAATAAATTCATGTACATTTAGAACACGTCAATCATACTGAATATAAATATTAGTAGAAGAATGGGTGGGAATAGAAAAGGTTTAATTTTTAATGTGATTTAAAGTATTATTTTAAATGTGATTTACTTATATTAACAAATGTGTTATGGAATGACTGAGATTAATAGGATCAATAGGACTTAATTAGACATAGAAAACACAGTCCAAGTTATTTGCTTTATATTGTTTTTTTTTTAGAATTAACAAACTGCTGCTTTACTCCACTTTCTTGTCATCTTAGAAAAAAATTAACTGGAATTACAAACTACAGGAGCATTAAATTCATGCAAAACACGTCTTACAGTTCAGTTACTGTTATTTTTTGTTGTTTTTGAGTTTGTGCTGGTTTGCTTCATCATCTTTTGAAAGGAAAAGAAGCAACATCATTTTTATTTATTATTATTTATTTAAGTATTTCAATGTGTGTAAGTCAAAAAATGACTCATGTCCTATATTTATTATTATTTAATTATTATTAAAATTTATTATATACTGTATTTTTATATAGTTAAACATGCGCCGTCTCTCCCTCAGACATTTCATTTTGCACTTTCGACTGCTTGACTCTTTGACTCATAGAACAGCAGCCATGGTTAAAGTAAGTAAATTTATATTTTTAAACTGTTAATTACAAGTATCTCTACATTACTTCTAACAGCAGTTGGCCATAATACTTCATGCTTCATTATTTCTGATAGTAAACTGTTTTAGTCAGAGATGGGAGACACATCCAAGTTGTTTAATGTCAGTCGAAAACATACGCGGCGTGTTCTAATGCGTGTTGTTGTCATAATGTGTAAAAATAGAGAGATCCTTGGAAATGAGCTTGCTGGTCTCCAGGTAGCATTGCATATTGAAGGCATATTTGGTAAATATTCTTTGTGGCTTTTATAAAGCAGGAAATTGTGGCGGTCTTTCTCTGTCACTGTTCCTGTTAGATACAACACTGAGCTTGTCGCTTCTGCTATTGCCTCTGGGATATTCAGAGCATGTGCAGCGGTTACTGCGGCCGCCGCGATCCGGCCGTCTGGCTGAACAGCCGCCGCAGGGAGCGATCGTCACCATAGGGAGCGGCAGGGAGCCGGAACTGCAATAGTGACGTGAAACACTGTAGCTCAGAAACAGTCAGAGTGATGTCAGTATATAATGGATGGTATTGAGGCCAAAAAGAAGACAGGGCTTAAGCTGCCATGCTGAAGCCAATCTATGTGATAGTCTTGATAAAGGGGCTTTGCTTTTAAAGGGTGAAAGTGGACCCTGCAGGGCCTGCAGGGGTGCATGTGTAACACGACACCCGCCACTCCCACACACTGCTGGTTACACAAGCCAGGATGGAGAATTAGTTGTCAGCTGCCTGGCGGTCACTCATCCTCATGGCCTTGTGGCCTGAATCAAGGGACCCTTTAGTGTCTCATTACTCTGTGAATGGCACGCTCATCTCTGCAGAATGTAGCTTAACCCAGAACACTAAAGTAGCATACAGGCTTTGATTATTCCTTTGCAACACTCAGACTAATTACTGTGGCGCCCACTTAGTATAAATACGGTCTGTGTGAGCGGCTGGTACCGCTACAGCGACTGTATTTGCCAAATAAGAGTGTCAGGCGACTGACGGATATTGAAACATGATCAAGCATAAAAAACTATTCTGAATGCAATGTAGCTAGTGTTGAATTTTATATAAAATGGATCGAACAAATATAGTTTAACGAGAGGGGTGGCATAGTTCTTGCCTGTAAAAAGCCTGTAAAATTGTTTTCACAATTGTTTGGTGGGAGGGACAGCTTAATGGGCATTGGCGGCTTGACGGTTAGGGAAGCGTGCTTGTAATTGAAAGATTGCAGGTTCAAATCCTCGACCAACAAGGCACCACTGAGGTACCCTGAGTGCGGTACCTCCCCCAAGCACTGCTCCCCGGGTGCTGAATTAGCTGCCTGCTGCTATGTCACATATGGGTTAAATGCAGAGGACACCTTTCTTTGTTGTGTGCTGTGGTGCGTCAACAATGACCACTGATCACTAAATGCTAATTAATAAGTTTGCATGGATTGTATGGATCAAGGGTGAATATGCAAAGACACTTAAGCTCCCCCCCATTCATTCTAAGGCTTTTAGGTATGGGGTTGCGTGGCTCTTTGGGTCAGACTCCCGTCAATGAAGGTTTTTGGTTGCATTTCTGTTCCTGCAGCAATTTCGAGGCACTGTGACGGACTTTCCAGATTTTGATGCCAGCGCTGATGCGGAGACACTGTACAATGCCATGAAAGGCATTGGTGAGTTACTGGGCACTGATCTGCAGTGTATAGTTACCATGTGGAAATACGCATCGGTTATGTGTGACAGATCGAGTTACCGATTGCTAACGTGAAGTATGGGGACGACTCATCATAAAACCAATCTTTGGAGGCTCATGAATTTTGCTCAACTGGCGACAAATATTATGAATTCTCTGTATATAACGGTTTATCTAAACCTTATTGTCTGTAATATATGCAGTGTACATTTGGAGAGTTGTGCATAAACATGTTTAAACCTTCACTTGGGGTTGGGATGAGTCATCTCCACTTTTAAGCGCTTCGTATTAATGATCAGTTCGTGATGTGTATGTGCTCCTTAACAGGAACCCACAAACCATTTACGATAATTAGGGCAAGCTGCACGCTAAATAATGCCATGAGCTGCCTCATTGCTCCTGTGTCTGCCTCTCCGCAGGCAGCGATAAGGAGGCCATTTTGGATGTAATCACTGCCAGAAGTATCGCCCAGCGGCAGGAAATCACTGCAGCCTACAAATCCTTGTATGGCCAGGTAGGATCAACCCTCTTCTTATTGTCTCTGGCATTACCACACATTTTTATATCTCTTCATAATCCTTTTCATCATATAAGCCAGGGGTGTCAAACTGCAGTCCTGAAGGGCCGGAGCCCTGTGTAGCTTAGTTCTTTCCCTGTTCCACCACAAATGATTCAGCTCAACAGCTATGTGGTAATT
>JAODLD010000002.1:7191445-7207883 GCA_026781065.1 Mormyrops boulengeri
TCAACAGCTATGTGGTAATTAGCACAAGAAGTTGAATCAGGTGTGTTAAACGAGGGGAAACCCAAAAATTTGCAGGGCTCTGGCCCCCCAGGACTGGAGTCTGACACCTGTGATATAAGCTGTAATACACCTCAGTCTGCAAATATTGATCTTTATCCTAAAGTTAAACAACCTTTCAATAAAAGTGTTTATGTAGATTTGTGTTGATATTTAAAGACATTAATAGGGGTTAGATCACCACAGACAGGTCTTGAGAATGCTGATTTTCATCGAAATGTGTTTGACTTTATCTTTAATTCTATCCCTTAGCAAATCCCATGATGCAGCACACGCCAGCTACTTAGAATTAGTGAAACAGATTGATGAAATAGACAAAGATGAAAAATGCAGGAATTAAAAATGCTCATAACTTAAACGCTTGGTTATAATGTGTCATTGGGCCTCTATTTACAAAAAAATGGACACCAATATACAAAAAAAACAAACGAAGGCAAGAACAATATTCATAGAAAAATCTAAAGTGAATTGATGACTATTACAGAGGAGTTAGCACACAGTTTGTCTCTGTCAGGGTGTGGCTGCCCCTCCCTTGCCAAGTGAGATGCTCCAGCTAAGCTCCACCCCCCAGGAGCATACCAACTCAAAATAATTAATCGATAAAGTAGCATGTTTAATACAAAGAAAAAAATCCAAACAACTGTGCTGATATTCCCAAATAATTTCCCCCAAAAATAACTAAAATGAGCAAGGTTAAATTAATGTTCAATTCTCCCCTGCGACCCCCCCCGATTTGGGGGGCCTTGTGAGTATGGATGATTTTACCATTATATGAATGAGTAATAGTTCCGGTGTCAGTTCCGTTCCACCACATTACCATTACAGAAGCCATACATTCAATGGGTGCATCAGATATTTAAAGACCCTGGATTCCGCAAACATTCTGTCACATGACACAGACTAATATAGCCCTGCTCTATCCAACATACAACACATACTGGACTGAGGAACACCCGCAGGCACGGCACTCATGCACCGTGCAGACATTCCGGCTCTGACCACAACTTATAAATTACAATGTTTTTTCCTTTGCAGTGCAGCACAATCGTCCCCGTCGGCACACGTCAGATTCATGACAATGAATTTCTGCACAATTTATACAAAGACAAACATCATTCATCATAATGATTTGGGCTTTCTTCTAGGATCTGATCGGTGATCTTAAGTATGAACTGACGGGCAATTTTGAACGTCTGATCGTCTCATTGATGAGGGCTCCAGCTTTTCATGATGCCAAAGAAATTAAAGATGCAATCAAAGTAAGATATTTCAGGAATGATTGTACTTATCACATTTTATTTTACCAAAAATTGCTTAACAAGTGATTAAATCCATTGAAGTTCATGATTGCTGTCTAGCATTTAAACTTCCCTTTTCAAGGGTCTAGGGACCAATGAGAGGTGCCTGATTGAAATCTTGGCCTCTAGAAACAATGGGCAGATCCTTGCTTTGCGAGATGCATACAAAGAAGGTAAGACAAAGGTTAAATTATTATATATTGTTACACTGTTTAGTGTTGGTTTTGTCCTTGTGCACATTGTTATGTGTTAGTGTATGTTGCATCACGGTCAGTGTTATCTCATCTCACTAGGTACGTGTACACAGCTGTTAATGACAATAAATTACCTTGAACCTTGAACCTTAAACTTCCATCCATCCATCTTCCTTAACTGTTATCCCAGTAAAGTGGGATTAACGAAGAGGTCTATGGAAGGAGGCTTCGAGATGAACGGCGGGATACTGCATTTATTTGATGATGCATAAAGATTTGCATTCGTGTAACTTGATTATCCTCTGCAGCATACGGTAGAGACATCGAGGCGGACGTTATAGCTGACACTTCGGGACACTTTAAGAAGATGCTGGTGGTCTTACTTCAGGTCAGTTTGAAACACGTTGCATTCCGAAGATCCAGCAACAAACAGCTGAAATTATTTTGACGTCATTTCACTCTTCCTTGTTGACCATTTTTTTGTTTAATCATTCAGTTCCATTTGTGAAATTGCTCATTCTAGGCTAATATATTATTCTTGCGTCTTTCTTCTAGGGAACCAGAGAAGAGAACACAGTAGTGAATGCAGATCTCGTTGAGGAGGATGCCCAGGTGAGCATTCTACTGACATCGCTGCATTTTTATTTTATTACTATTCAGCCAGGCAAGTCATTAGAATTTCCTGTTTACTATGGCAGCCTGGCAAATGGCTGGAGACCTTTGATGTTTTATTGACAGCAACAGGAGAATGTTACAACGGTCATGTTGTGCAACAGAATATTTGTATAAGCAGTCGGAAATGCACACAGAACCTGACAGCTGTGTCATGCAAAGGTTCTCATGTGTCATTTCTGGCCTGTCTGTGACCCCCACACCCTCACCATAGGAGCTGTATGCTGCTGGCGAGGCCAAGTGGGGCACTGATGAGGCCACATTCATTATGATATTAGGGAACCGCAGCATCGCCCACCTTCAGATGGGTAAGTCTGCGGCACTTTTCACACTTGGACCTGCAGTACATGCATTTTTTCCACATGCACTTGCAGTAGTGGCTCCTGTAGACTGATTGCGCATTTGTTTTCACCGTTCTATAGTGTTTGACGAATATCAGAAGATAGCAGAGAAATCCATAGAAGACAGTATCAAGAGTGAGCTGTCTGGGGACTTTGAGAGACTCATGCTGGCTGTGGGTAAGAGCCTCCTTCATCTGATAGACCCTCATGTATCTGCTACAATAACCATTTTATCTGCGTAACAGAAAACCAGTGAGGGATTGGTGACTCCAGTGTGTTTATTTCCAGTGCAGTGCATTAGGAGTGTGCCCATGTTCTTTGCCAAGCGTCTTTACATGGCCATGAAGGTAAATCATCTTGTAAATGGCAGCATGTATAATACTTGTGTTTTGAAGATGCAGATTAAGGTTGTAGCCTGTACAGCCTGTACAGTATCAATCCTGGGAAAGTCAAGTGATACTTGCATCCTATCGGATCTTTGCTAGGTCTGTGACATGAGGTATATGCACAGTACTTGTTTGTTTGTTTATATATATATATATATATATATATATACACACACACACACAGACACACACACAGACACACAGTGCATCAATCCAAGGCCTCATCTTCAATGTCTATATATATGTGTGTATGTGTGTCTCTGTCTGTGTGTGTGTCTGCCACATTAATATTAATGTCTTAAGTGTGTTTATGTGCTTCTTGGCCTCTTCAGGGTTTGGGAACAGCGGACAACACTTTGATCCGGATCATGATCTCACGCTCTGAGATCGATATGCTGGATATCCGGGAATGCTTTCGTCTCCAGTATGAAAAGTCCCTCCACAACATGATAAAGGCGAGGGACAATTTATTCACCACTGAACAATGACATGGGTCATTAGTGTACGATATCCCTCTGTGTTTCTGTTAGAGCAAAACAGGCAGTCATGCGTCAGCGTTAGGAAGTGAACCAAATGCATTGACACCTACGTTTAGCTACAAAGGAAGCCAAAGGAAGAACTTAAACTTCATCCACTTTGAGAGAATTTCCCTCCAAAGGTTTTTCTGTTACACTTCATTCTCGTTAAGTTACGTCTCACTCTCTGCTACAGGATGACACATCGGGGGACTACAAGAGGACCTTGCTTAACCTTTGTGGTGGCGATGATGAGTAAGAGAGCAGAGAGCAGGAGATGGTTCTCCATTCTGAATCCTATTTCCATTATTTACCCTTAGGGAATGTTTTTTGGCTTTTATACAATATCTGTCACATTGTAGTTTTCCTGCAGTTTTTTCATGCATTACATCTGTTTGAATTAAACCGCTTTGAATGAATACGCATAATTTTCTCCCAGTCATGACCTCTTAAGCAGTTACCTGTTTGTACAACTCAAAGAAAAGGTGGGACCGTGCTGTGAAATTACCCCGGCATACAGCAGTTTAGGCCTTTCTATTCCACTGATCCCTTCACCGACTGCTGACTGTCATTGGTGTTTCAGCTTAGCTGGAGAATTTTTCCCCGAAGCAGCGCAGATAGCCTACAAGATGTGGGAAGTTAGCGCCATGACCAAAGTGCAGGTTTGACTCTCTGCTCCCAGCGTAGGAACAGAATTCCTGCTTGGCCGGCCCCTTAACCTTCCTGCAGTTTTCCCACGCTGTGCCCAGAGTTTTGCAGTCATTTGGCAAACACGTGTGCGCATAACTGCCCCTCCTGATTTGTGCTGCATTTGAAGCTTTTTCAATTTGCAGACATGCAGTGATAAAATCTTCTCTGCAAACTAACGCTCCTGCTTGCGCTGCACCTGTGTTGTTTTCCTTGAAACAGTGAATCAACGTATGTCCTTATCTCCAAATTTTCTAAATCACAAGATTGGCACATCGTTCCGCACAGTGTTGTGTTTAGTGCAGTTTCTTTGGACATATGTTGCCTCATTTTTTTCCTTTCCCGAATCCCTCATTTAACATGCTTTATGGATTTAAATGGAGGCAAACATACATTTATAAGGGATGCCTGCTTGCCTCTGATTGGATGCTGCTGCTTCTTTGTTACAGCTTCGAGGAACTATATGTGCTTCTTCTGGCTTTAATCCTGGGAGTGATGCTAAAGCTTTGAGGAAGGCCATGAAGGGCTTTGGTAGGTAGAGCACAATTGTTTTCTATGAACATTTAATTACGTTGAATGCGCCCGGATGAGTGACATGTTTTCTCCATTCTTCAAGGTACTGATGAAGATACTATAATTGATATTACAACACATAGAAGTAATGCACAGAGACAAGAAATCAGGAAAGTCTTCAAATCTAGCTTTGGGAGGGTGAGGAACACAACATATCAAACGAAAACAGGCGTTGTGCCCTGCTGGAGATCCCCGAGTGCAATGCTAACGATGTCGCCTGTGGCCGTCCTCAGGACCTCATGGCTGACCTTAAATCGGAGCTCTCAAAGAACTTGTGCCGGTTGATTCTGGGCTTGATGATGACTCCAGCAGAGTTTGATGCAAAAATGATGAAAAAAGCAATGGAGGTGAGAGTTTTAGTTTTTACTTTTATCTTTTCACTAACTACACAGTTGCATCTGTGGCTTTCAAGTCCAAAGAAAAGTCAATGCATTACTGTCCTGAGAGCAGTGGGCTGCCTTACAGGAATGGGCAAAAGGAAGGAAATTGTGCCGATACATTTGATTTGGTTTTCCTATTCTATTTTACAGAAATGAGAAGTTATCTTGTGTTTAATATTTTTTTTATTATTTTTCTCATGACAAGTTGTCTTTGGAGATCCCACAGGGCTTAGTTATGTCCAGGGATGGACAACGATACATTAAAATGTATTTTATAATAAGGTGCCAAATCCCCTAATTGTAAGTGTATCAAAATAAACTACTGTATATTTGTACTTTAAAAATACTTTACCAAGGGAGCATGAAATCACTTTGCAAACTGTCTGTCGGCCTGTTTGATCTATCCCTTCACCAGTCCACTGACTCACTTTCTTAAGTGGACAATGTTTGCGAGCAACAGCTTCTCAGTTACCAACAGTTTAATGTTCAACTGACAGTTTGTTGATGACTCATTGTACAATAATTTATTTACTCAGTGTTTGGCAATGAGGAGCCTACTTTGCATCAGCAACTGAAAGCACCTTTAACCATAAGAACTAGTTTTTAAGTAATCAAAAAAATCATTTGATTGTTAATCACAAATGTAACAAATTTTGGGTCAGATAGTCATTCATACAATAGTTTGCAAGTACATTATACTACAAAAGAGGTACTTCTATTAGGGTACAATGATTCTGTAATCAGTTACTTAGGTTCCAACCGTTGGACTCCTATTTGAAAGTTGAAAACAAACGTTTTAGCACTTAGCAATTTTTAAATGATCGATTTGTGTTGATTTTAAATGTATCCAGAAGCAGCAGCAATTGAACTTATCAATAAGTACAAACCCAACTGAACCTATTGAGAGCTGCAGGATGTGGGTTTATAGGACACATACACATTCACAGTTTAGTAAAAAGATTTATTGAAACTCCAAGAAGGCTAAATAGAGAATACTACAGTTCAGGTATCCCAAAACAAAAGTTCTGCCAAAAAACAGGCAAACTTAAGTGTGAGTGTGGATGTGGGTGAGAGAGTAAGCATGTGATTGAGTGTGTGTGTGTGTGTGTGTGTGTGTGTGCGGGTGTCCTGTAGCCTACATTGCAGGGGTCACATTAACCACTGATGCCTTTAAACAAACACTTTGGCATTTAGATATCCAAAATGGGGCCTGTGGATCAATGCTGCAAAGGCAAATAAACGCTTGGCTGGAGCTCGTATTGTGCTAGTTTAGACGTTATTACAATAAAAAGGTTTGGTTTTCTGTTTACGAATATGTTGCACATGATCCTTGTATTATGAAGAGCAGTGATTTTTCAGCTGAACTGAAAAACTTGCCTGCTAGATTTAAGCGACTACCTGGACTGCGTAGGCTCCATTCAGAGGCGGCATGCATTGTTTTGCCCTTTTAATGTGGGATGCAGCATCACATAGGTGTGTCACAGAAAGTATTTTTAAAATGCAAAACAGTAAAAAGTGTTTTGGTATAGAATATGAAGCCATTTTCATCAACCCGATCAAATACAAATTACAGCATCCTATGTTGTATTTGAAATAGGTATTTTAAATACATGTCTCATAAATACTGCCCATCCCTGGTTATGCCTAAAACTGTTATGGATTTCCTGGGATCCGGTATCTCAGGACGTCTGAAAGCTTACATGAAGAAATGAGAATGACACCTTGCTCCGGTGTATGATTTTCTGCCGTACTTTTGGCAGGAACCTCAGGAACATTCCTCTTAGGGGTCCAGCAGAAGTCAGCCGACACACTGGGATTCCACTCGGCTTGATGTTGTTTTTCCATATCAGAGAGAGCAGAATTTTGCAGTATTTTGTGCCCTTCTGTAAAGTCCTAAAAATGTTCAGAATTAGCAATAAGATCATTTTTCCTAATTTAAACTTTAGTACTGTATACCCATACATGCTTAATAAGGAATCATTTACTATCAATATGGTCTAAAAGAGATTTCACTTAAAAACTATGGATGACAGCAAAATTCTGAGTGTGTTTCTGAAATTCACATAATAAAATGCATATAGCACACAACTTCGTCATTCTGTGACAAAATCTCGGTTGACCAGTGTATTTAATCAGATTAAGTTCATTTAAATTTGATTAAAAAAAAGAATTTATTGAATTAAAAGTGAGATACCCAAGGTTTCTCCCAAGAAATAAAATGTTGTGTTGAGCAGTAAAATTAAGTGTCAGGATGCATGGTTGCGGCCCGTGTCAGGATGCATGGTTGCGGCCCGTGTCAGGATTCATGGTTGCGGCCCGTGTCAGGATGCATGGTTGCAACCCAACATTACTGGGGAATACAAACAGGCCGCCTTGCATCTTCATCTCTGTAGGTGTTTTTTTCCCCCGTTGCAGGGAATTTCACATTTTCGTACATTTATCTCTACATAGATGCAAGCATTAAACCCGTTTGCCTTACGTTACTGCAAATTGTCTTTATATAGAAATATGTCACTTGTCATTTTGAATTTAATTTCAAGCATGACACAGTGACACAAAGTAGGCGTTCTCCTGTATTCCGCCTGGTTCTTATTAACCATCATCTCTTCATTAGGGTGCCGGCACAGATGAACATTCTTTAATCGAGATCCTTGTCACCAGGAGCAACGAAGAGATTAAAGCCATGTGTGCTTCCTTTGAAGGAGGTAAATGGGGACATATATACCGACTAGCGCTGAATACAGTGTGCACATGTGGTGGAGTCAAGGGCTCTCTTGTGTTGAAAGGGGAAAATGGTCACATGTATCTCATATTTCAGTCTCGGTGCCTAAACAGGTACATTGTTTAGCACTCAGTTTAGAAATCAAGCAGAGGTTCAAAAATACAAAGGATATTTATCTTATTTTAGGATAAATTGTACCATTCTGCTAAGAGGATGGTTGTGCACCTATTGCAATAGATGCCCCCTTTATTTTTTTGCCGCTGCCCTTCAAACCGCCTGACTTACAAGTGACCAGCCCTGTGCCCATCTGCCCAGTACTGTGTCTGACATCCATGATAAGTGGTTTGAAGATGGATGATGTCGCAATTTTGTATAAGTTCTAGCATACTGTAGTGATATTTCAGCTTTCCATTAGAGGGAGACATTTCTCCTCCTTACATTATTTGACTGGCACCCAGTCCACACAGTCCTTGTACTGCATCTGTTCTTCTAGCCATTTCTCTCGCTTCTTGCAGCACACAAGAAAAGCTTGGAAGCTGCCATCACTTCAGAGACCTCTGGACACTTCTGTCGGATCCTTGTCTCTATGGTGCAGGTATTTTCCTTGGCAAGCAAAGCGGGGCAGGGCCCGTGGCGCGCAAAGACGCTAACTTCATCACGCTTTTCTGATGTCATAGCACCAGCAGAGGTTAGAACATTCTTGGTGTTCGTCTGAAACTTCAAGTCATCGCGTGTTTGTCCTGTTCTCTAGGGAGCTAGAGAGGAAGGCCCAGCGGACACTGGAAGGGCAATAGAAGATGCTCAGGTCAGTTAACTTGTCCTTTCACCATCAAGAATCATGAAATGGGGTATTTATATATGTTGGCGAATTTAACGAATTCCCACCATAAACCTGACACTTTCCTTAGTAGACCACCCTGAGCCAAGGGTGTAGGTTGGGTTTCAACATAGGTAGGACACACAGTACTCCCACAATATTGGTATGGACATGTCTCTACTGTCCATACCCAGATCTACGCCCTTGACCTAAACCAAATCCAACCTAAAACCTCCATTTTGCTCTTTTTGGACAATCCTCAAATAAATCAAAGTGAAAATTTCACCCAAAACTAAGTAAAAATTAAGACATTCTCTTTCCCAGTCAGATTTCCAGATAATTGGTGTTTCATTGTTTATGCGTTACATGCAATCTGAAAAATGCTCAGTGATGGATTTGCTGTGAGAATGGCACATTTTTCACAGCAGAATCACATGTTTAACCACAACACCTCCCCTTGCTCCTCTTAGCCTTATCCATTACATCCGCTGCAGAATGCAAATGCTGCATTTTTCATAGTGTCTACTGCATAGCCTCACTGGCTATTTTATTAGGTATACCCAAACTATCACCACTATTACCTCCAGAACCACATCAAGGGTAGACATGTTTTACACCTTTGATTTGTAAGCTGCACTTGTAACCTTCCTGTTAGCTTTGACGAGTCAGGTTTGGTGTAAACTACTTGGAAAACACAATTGTTGCTATCAAATATGTTTACATTAAAGAGGTACAAACCTATATTAAAATGTATATTTTTTTATCTTTGTTAGAAGGCGAGGTATGCACCTAAGCCTTATGGGAGATGGAAAATGAGCACTTAAGCAAAAACGTGCTGAGGTTAATCGGAGATGCCAAATCTCCCATAGGTGTGCTTGTGTGAGTGAATGCATCTTGGTTTGTTCCCTGCCTTGTGCCTGTAGCTTCTGGGATAGTCTCCAGATACCCAGCAACCCTGAGTAGCGTAAGTGGTTACGGAAAATGGATGGAAGGATGGATGGATCGATTGATTGAGATCATGGTGCATTTGATGTTATTAAGTTTAAGGCAGAAAATCAGACATAGCATGTCATATGCAGAAGAATTGCAAAAAAAAAATTTTTTGGATGGATAAACCTTACTAGGAACAATCTAACAAGTATCTTTAATTCTTTGTATATAACTTTAGGTTAAATTATACAAAAAAATCAGTAAGTATTACCACATAAAGCTGGGCTAGTCAACACATGTTCCACTTCTGGGAGCTTTTTCTCATCATGGAAAATGAGGATGGAAAATAATTTAACCTGTGAAAATGTGTTGTATAGGAACTTGGTGATGCATGCAATGATGACTCCAGTGCAATGGAAACCAGGTTCATGAGTATGCTGTGTACTAGGAGTTTCCCTCACCTGCGGAGAGGTAAGGCGTTACCCAGTGCGCAAAACAGTTTTTGTAGGCAAAAGGATGCAACATGCTGTGAAGTGAAGCATTAACACGGTGCATGCTGCGCAACTTTGTTCACAGTGTTTCAAGAGTTTGTCAGATGCACCAACAAGGATATTGAACAGATCATCAAAAAAGAGATGTCTGGAGATGTCAAAAATGCCATGTATGCCATTGGTAAGGCTTCTTGAGTATAATAGGTAAAAACAATTAAAATTAGTATAATTGAGAAGCTACACAACTGTAACCCAATAAAGCATGAGTGTATGATGACCTCATTTTTTCCTTTTTTACAGTCCGGAGTGTAAAGAACCAGCCGTCTTACTTGGCAGACCGCTTATATAAAGCAATGAAGGTACAGCCTTTGTGTAGCTGCATGACCTGCATCTACATATTTATTTAAATGGTCTTTGGTAGCTGCATCGGCAAAAATTAAGCAACTTAAAGACAACTTATCAAGGATGTGATATTAATAAAAAATGGAGTAGGATGACCCAATAGTAGCCGTTAAGGTTTACAGTAATTTGGCCTAATGGTTAGGGGAGTGTGCTTGTGACCAATAGGTTGTTGGTTTGAATGCCCAACCGCTGAGGTACCCTGAGCAAGACACTATTCCCCCCCACATTGCATCCCAGGTGCTAAGCAATAACAGCCCGTTGATATGTCACATATGGGTTAAATGCTAAGGATGCATTTTGTTGTTCTGTGCTGTGGAGGGTCAACAATGACAATTAACTAGAGAGAAAAAAAAATCATAGTTGACTGTAGCTTTACAGATTGTTTAGGCTTTAGGCCTGGTTTATATACCTTAAATAACTGCAGATACTGCGTGTGTGCTAATGGGCGTTTAGCGTGTGTGCTAATGGGCTTTAGCGTGTGTGCTAATGGCCGTTTAGCGTGTGTGCTAATAGCTGTTCCTGCCTGCTGTTCAGGGCCTTGGCACAGATGACCGGGCACTTATCAGAATCATGGTGTCTCGCAGTGAGGTTGACCTCTTCAACATTCGGAAGGAGTTTAAAGATACCCATGATGTCTCTCTCCATGACTTCATTCAGGTTCTGTCGCTACGTTAATTATATTTGTTTCCATTTCATTTTAAGAACTGGGCACTTGATGTGAGGTTGAGCAATAGTTCCGTGCCATCAATTTATATTTAAATATCACATTTTTTATTGCCTGTAAAAATCAACTTTTAAGTATCACTAGAAATGTGTTATTTTAGCATGTTATTTTACCTGCGTCTGTTTTCCTTTTTGTACCCATTTCTAAATAATGCAGTTGCTTTTGGTTAATACATCCTGCTACTGTGAACTGTGAAAAAATCTATAGCATATTTCCTGCTCATTATACACAAACTGCCAAATAGAAAAGAAGTTCTTCACATACTGAGAAGTAAAAATTGCCATACAGAGAAGTTTCTCCAAATTTGTAACTTCATTGTAGCTATTCACGTGAAACACAAACTGATTTGGCGTTAGTGTCCAAATTGTACTGATGTAAAAGTTGAACATTATCTTTGGGTGGAAGAGGGGGGTGGTGAGGTACCAAAGGTTTTTGCAGTGAACTACTTTGGTTCAGCTGTTTAGGAATTCCCCCCTGCATGCATGACTTCCTCTTTGAAGGCAGCATTTGATTGGTAGATGGTCTCTATGGCAGGATGTACTTTTTAACAGGTCTTTACTGGTTTGTGCCTGAGAAATGCCTTTGAATATCAAGAATAAATCATGGCTCTTTTTTCAATCAGCTATCATTTTAATGACCACCCACCCCCACCCAAAATAAATGCCAGGTTTATACCAGAACAGGCTGCCTTACTACTTGAGGGGAAATTCAGTTTCTGTTTGCTGTTTGTGAGTTGGTCGTTTCATTTTTGTCTGTGCATTCACACCACATATAAATAGCTGTTTCTAATTTAAAGAAGTTTATTTCTTTGGTGTGTCTAGGACAGTCTAGCAGTTCAGTTATGTATAAGTATGATCATTATAGAACATAATAAAACCGGTTTTAATGTTAAATTACTTCCATTGACAAGATTTCTTAATATTACAGAGTGTGATGTTCTGTAGTCTATACCTTCGAACAGCCATCCTATTTCTTGGTAAAATTCTACGTTAAAGCAGTGTGGATTCTGTTGCATTGAATCAAGTCTGTATTTTCTTTCTTCTGTAGGGTGACACATCAGGGGACTATCGTAAAGCGCTTCTGGTGCTCTGTGGAGGAGAGGACTAGTACACTTCTGGCCAGTTGGTTCCATGACACCCCAGCATGATCCACCAATACAGCAGTTCACTGTGTACCGACGGGACTGTGGATTGGATGAAATAACGGGCTCCTTCTTTGCTTTGGATCCTGTTTTTGCTGCTGCTTTGCCAAAGCAAGCTGACCCACTGTTTGGGCTTCTCAGTAGCATAGGTCACGATTTAAACCCACCTGTTACACAACTTGTCTTTGTGATGGGCACACAATCGTAAAGGCATCTGTGTGTTTTAAAACCAACCAAGAATTACTGTAGCATTAATGTGAAAATGTTAAGTAGATACAACCGTATCTCCAACCCAGATCTGGAAGCAAGATGGCTGACGCTGTTCCAATATGTAAACCATGTTATGCTGTTTATGTATTTCTGTTAAATATCTTAAATAAAAATAATTTACGGGGGAGAATAAAATCCACGTACAGTGTATCTTGTTGTTTAATGATACAATAGTATTAGTGCAATAGATTGATGTTTCAACATACATTCGTGGTTTTCCATACTGTTTTAATGTTTTGTAAGATATCAGTATTAGTGATTTGAATAAGATAGTATCAGATGGATTTGGTAAATGGTAACCCTAACCCTAAGCCAATTAAAAAATCGTCAAGATGTGTGTCATTATTGCAATTTCAGTATAGTAGCCGTATTACACATTTACCATTTTTATCTTATGATAGCTGGATATAGATATAACCAAGAAACATGTCAATGAAGACATAAACAAAGTCATTTTGTAACAGACCAGTGTTAATTACATTGTCATTGTCAGAGAAACCAGGGGAAAACCTTGTTATATACATCGAACATTACATGTAAGCTTTATCGTTTAATTTTAGGCTCAAAATTTAGATTTCGTTTTCGCAGAAAATAAGAATGTTATGCCAATGGATAATTTTGGGTCTTCTCATGTACTTTTCTAATGTTATAAATGAATGATGAACAAAAGTTTTTTCTAAACATTTTGGCTTTACTGTAGATCTAAGCTGTTGAACTTGTATCGGTTGTTACATCTAATTGGTTGGTCTTGGAAAAGCAAGACTAGAAAACAAGGCTTTAAATACAGCAAGTAGGACAAGTGGATGCACTAATAATAATAATAGTAACAATACTGTTACAGTACTACTACTACTAATAATAATAATAGTAACAATACTGTTGCAGTACTACTACTACTAATAATAATAATAGTAACAATACTGTTACAGTACTACTACTACTAATAATAATAATAGTAACAATACTGTTACAGTACTACTAGTACTGCTGCATGAACTGGAAAAGCAGTGTCATGTGGCACTACCATCATTGGGTCCCTGAGCAAGACCCTTAACCCCAACTTGCTCCAGGGGGACTGTCCCTGAATTTATAAAAATGTAAGTCGCTCTGGATAAGAGAGTCCGCTAAATGTTGTAAATGTAAAAATGTAAATGTGATGGTAGTGTGTGGAGCCATTGAACCCATTAAGCAGCTACAAGGAAGTTTGAGTCATTTGACTAGTTGTGAACTCGCACATATCTAAAATAATTGAACTATCAAACATGCGAAATGCACTCACTCACATTTGCTGCTCAGCATGAGGGTATACTCGTGAGGGTGATTCACTGCTGACCAGCATTTATTGTGAGGTTTTGTGTGACTGATTCCCACGTCAGATGCTGTTCTGAAGGGTTTTCCTCAAGGAAGGGGAGTTCTGAAGGACAATGGGGGGAGGGGGGGGGGGTGACACATCTCAGTATGACTTTGCATCATCCAGGTGAAAACCTTTCCAGAACTGAGTCATGCAATTGTTTTGAGGTCCATACGCTAGGTCGGTCGTACTGCTAGGCTGGATAAAATGCAGAATTAAAAAATAAATTTAAGCGACCTCAACACGTACTGCTGTAACTTCCATACAGACCAGCACATTTTTTTTCAGGGATATTATTTTATTTTTATTGTTTTTTTTCAAGCATGTTGTTTCTGCTTATTTTATTGGTTCATAAAAATCTATGCCATAATACAATGCATACTGAATTTGGATGAAATAATAATACTAATCTCTCCATCCATTTACTTTCAATAAATGCTTATTGATAAAAGTCTCAGTGACCATCACCCTATCCTGGAACAAGTGGGCATCAGTACATGGCAGGGCAGACATGCAAAGACCTGTTTACTTGGGGACCGGTGTCAGGCTCAGCAGATTAGGACATCGAGTCTCTGATGGGAAGTTGAAGGTCACACTCATAGAAACCAACGACCAAATGCAGATATCTCCTCTGCACCTGCCCACTGCTGCCCTTCTGCGCCAGTAGGGAGCCAGTTCTGACCCATGGCTATATTTAGTTTGCTCAATTCATCCACGGATTTATTAATAGCTGTCTAGATGCTTTTCTATTCCACAGAGACATGCTTTTTAACTGGTAGACTTTCTGACCAACAAGCTAGATAGCTTACTATAACACTCAGTTGCTTTGCGATGGTAGTTAGTTCTTTATTATGTCAGTTGTAAATAGTGACTGTGCTATGAATCATTTTCTATTGATTTTGCTGACAAGCAGCAGCCTTTGAACATTTACACAGTTACAAAATGAAAGTTTCAGGGGAGCTTTACTACGTGGGGTTACCTGGCTGAATCGCAGGGGCCTCTGCTAAAAAGGCCTTCTGCTAACCTTGTTTTTTTTTTTTTAAATTCTAAACCTGGAGTTACCAACCATCCTGTATTTAATGCCATTGTCCCATATGGGAAAATAAGATGCAGTGTTCCATTTTGAACCAATGCAGGATGTAATTTGTCATGTCCAGACCGAAATACCATTTAATCTGGACCGACCCTTCCATTCTAAGCACCCAAAGTAAAGGCAAAACAGGATAAATATGATTGTGACATTAAATTAAGACAGATTTTGTTTTCCATTATGACCAGGAACCAAATTTGAGGTGTTAGATTACAGTGTAAGATTATAATATGTGTGTGTAATGCATGGTGTTTTGAATTTTAACAAACCCACTATTATGTATTTGATCTGGTTTAAGAAACAGATTAGTTGATCCTTCACGTCATATTCACAAGGATTTCTTTTGAAGAAATCCAAACCATTTAAACCATCGCAATGCATATGTCTGTATAAAGCAACATAAAAATATTTTATGGTTTTTGGTTTTTCTGTTAATGTTCTATGGTGTTTGCAGGGACTTTACCTTAAGCTGCATGCCCTTGTCATTGTTTGTGCGCCTGAATAAAAATGGAAGGCACTCGGAGCACATTTTCTGCAGATAACAATCACTTTAAGAGTATCAGAACCATGGAAACCATAATATTGTGATGATCTGTTGTGGAAAGATACTGGCATTAACGAAGCCTTGTGCTATCTCATTTATCTAGTTGTTTGTTTTTATCCCACTCATTAAGGTCATTGGAAATGTTTGCACTAGGTTGCGACGTTGTTTTCACCCTAATGAGAACTAGTTCAAACTGGCAAAACAATATGTGGAGCGACTGTTTCTGTCTCATGGTTTCAATCTTATTTATGTAACATTAGCATTATATATCAAAAGCACATAAAATCTCAAACGCGGTTAAATCAGCTGCACAATCCATCAATGGAATTCAGTAAGCTAGTGAGAAAATTGCAGATGACTTTCTGTGGTTTGATCTTGTTGGTGTCACAGCACTGCAAACATACAGAGTGAACAGAATAAAAAGACTTCCTGCTGGTTTGCATAATTAGCTGCATTTTTTCCATTTCATTCCCCATCTATCAGCAAGGTCAGTCAGGGGCCTTTGGCGCAACACATGACTAAATGCCTGTCTCTCATCTGTGTGTGTAACATAGCTGTTGTGTTTTGGCTTTAGGCCCATTTTGAATTGTAAATAGCCTAAACACACACACACATACACACACAGAGGTTTGTAATTACAGTGTATCTCTGTGCCTTTTCGGGGGCGCCCCCCCCGCCCGGCCCCGGCCCCGGGGGGGGGGGGGGGGGGGGGGGGGGTGGGGGGGGGTGGGTGGGGGGGGGGGGGTGGGGGGGGGGGGGGGGGGGGGCGGGGGGCGGCGGAGGGGGGGGGAGGGGGACGGAAGGGGGGGAGAGCGGGGAGGGAAGGGGGGAGTGAAGAGGAAAAATTATGAGA
>JAODLD010000002.1:7211159-7223294 GCA_026781065.1 Mormyrops boulengeri
CCCCCCCCCCCCCCCCCCCCCCCCCCCCCCCCCCCCCCCCCCCCCCCCCCCCCCCAAAACAAAATTCTGCTTAGGGCCCCAAGTGGGCCAGGGGCGGCACTGGGATGAAGGCATGTTGTCAGAACATTTCTTGCCTTGTCCAAGGACCATGAGATACCTGAAACATAAACTCAAAGAATGCAAAGACACAGCCTTAATGTAGAGAGGGATGTCCAATTCATATTATCCTTGCTCTTCTAAAATCACAAAATAATCCACTGATATTGATGTTGTTCTCACAGCATTCGACTTTTCTCTAAGTACAGGCTTCCATCTGACCATTGTCATTGATTCCCCATGCATAGCCTAACGGTCATTTTCAGTTCTACAAAGTTCACTGTCCTTATCAAGTTTCATCACTCAATTTCCTCTTAGTCATTCTATAGAATTGACCGGATCTCTACACGATCCCTTGGTGTTGGGAAATATCATGTGAAAAACGTAACTTTAATATTCTTTCCATTTGTTTTCACGGTGCATACTGCATATTACATAGATTTCTTTGTTTTTCAAAATGTATTTTTGACACATATGTAATATGGTTCAAACATGCATGACAAAAAATAAATCACATTTTGCATTTTTTTATATTCCCGTTATTCAGTCGAGTCGGATGTTGAACAACTGAACAGGCATTTGTTTACTCTAACTCCAAGGATGATCAAGAACATAGTTGACACATTTATTTGATCCGCTAAAACAGACTGTCTTACGTCATTATACTATTACCGAAAATGACATATGCCTAACATAAATTCATAGAACTGTATTCATACGATGATGTTAATCAAACGAAATTCACTAAGCTGACGTGTCATAAACAAAACACATAAGTGTTAGGCCGAAATCTATCAATATATGCTGTCCAATGGCATAATACATACAATAAGCACATCTTGTTAATAATCTGTTTAATCAGAATCTTTCCTTTCATTTTTTTCCCCGTGTTTTCCGCATACACATTTCACGATCCGGTTTACATAAAAAAAAAGATATTTCTGTTTTACTGTGCATGATGTTCATAAAAAAGCACGGTTATATGTACTTGATAACCATTACTATCTCCCAGCCTGTAGTGAACCCTTTGTTCCTTTTTAATGCCAAGCAGTTTGCTTTGTGAACTCAGCGGCTGATTCGCGAAACGTCGTGCAAAATCCAGCAGACAAGCAAATACGTGCAGATAGTTCTTTTTTTTTTTAATGCGCCACTTAAAAACGTACGTTTTAGGGAGCGTGAATTATAATTACGAACCGTTTCGTTACTAAGGAGCACTCGCGTCTGTACGGCATGAGCGGCGTTCTCACTGCGCCGTGGGAAATAGGCCTCCGTCCCCTTTAAGAGAGCAGGCGGAAAAAGCCGAGCGATGACGGTGACGCCGCGCCCCGCATTGGCTCGCGCGCCTGTCAACCACAAGTGTTTATGTATCGCTGGAATTTCCCATGTTACAACACGGAGCGCCACTTCCGCAATCTCCCGGACAACCCAGCTCGGCTGCCTGTCTGTGAGTACGCGACAGCCTTTATCCTTATAAACATGTACGGCTTTTTTTCCCCTCATCCCTGGGCCATCTTGGCTAACGATGATGTTTTATGAGTGAAAGATGTGTAGCGTCTCGTTAGCGAGCTGGGAAACGCCAGCCATTAGCGTGGGTAAATATTAGCTTGCGAAGCTTAGCTCGTTAGCTAGCTAGTCTTGGTGTGTGCTGGAACTGTCTGAAAATGTGCTGTGTTGTTGTCTGTTTCCATTTTCGTTTCGTGTGCGTGTAATTAATGCACAGCCGTATTGAGTATTACAACTGCATCAATCAGTTTGTAAACCGGCTTGAGTTTAACTAATATGGCAGTGGCTTCCGTAAAACAATACCTTAAGGAGTCAGGTTGCTGTCTGTCACCGAGGCGTTTTTGTTTTATGGTGGTGGTGGTGGTTCTTGGTGGTGTTTGTGTTTATTTCGGTTGTAGGTTATGTGTGGAGGCTGCTCTGTGGCCAACCAGCCGTTTTAAAGCTATGTTATATCTGAAGGCTGGGCTGTTGAGGCAAACAGCGACGCGTCGGATATTTTCGCCACTGTGGTTTGTTCTCTTAATCCATATTTTGTAATATTATTACGTATATGGAATAGTATTTATTACGAGTATGGAGTAATCTTCCAGTTTACTATGGAATAGTATAGAATAGTCTTCCTGTTAGTGTAGTGAAAGCTAAAACCCTGGGTTCCTTTAGGTCTGAGCTAGATAAGATTTTAACAACTCTGAGCTATTAAAGTTCTCCCCAAACGAGCTTGATGGGCCAAATGACCGCCTCTCGTTTGTAAATTTCGTGTGTTCCTTTGTTTTTATGACTGCTTGGTAATAATAATATGGTAATAATTCAAATCTTAATACTATTTTGCCATATGTATGGTAAATGTCTGTGCATGTAGCTTTAACACTGGGGTCCTACATGGGAAAATTTCTAATTTGTGTAAAGAAATGAAATATCAGGTTTACCTGAATATCATCTATACTACAAGTATTATCTGGTGAAAGTGAGCTGTTACATATTAGTATTATGCCACTGTGACCAGCCCATATGTAGCTGAGCTAAAAAGGAATTTTAATTGATTTAGTCTAATTGGTTTACGTTTATGGGACCATTTTGCAGTCATATGTAAAGTTGACAGCTGTTTCCTACTTCCTGAAATAGCATTGACGTAGTGGTAGCGTTTGCCTTCATGTTCTAAACAGTGCTGTCGACAGACTGGAAACTCAGAATTTTGATTAGTAGTTATTCCATAATGGGGAGTATGATTTAATATTTTACAGCAATGACAAAGGTCTTAGGTTAGTGATATTAGTGTGTCAAGCATCCATAGTCAAATAAGGCTAAAAATAACTTTGCTGAAACCCCCATAAATATCGTCATTCAAATAGTGTTCTTTGAATTGTAAATTACCGTCCATCCATCTTCCCAGCGCTTATTGTGGTCTGGATCATCAGGATTGTAAATTCCTATGGATGGAAATTCAGAGAAGTTGGACATGATAGGGATGTGGTAGGAACCAACACAGTCACAACTTCAGCACTGTATGTGCATTAATCATTTCCCTTCATGATTAAGTCATTTTTTTTCTTTTTTCCCCTCAAAGTCTTTCAAATTGTAAACTAATATTGTCATAGAATTGTACTGTTTGGGAGAAAGTTAAAGCATAAACATATTGATTATTATGCTGGAAGGATCTTCATTTCCACTTAATGTTCGTTTTCTAAGTATTATGTGCGTCTGTATGTATAAAGAGTTTGCTAATTGTTCATTGAGAAAAAATGTGTTGAATTGTCCAGATTAGTGGGCTCAGATTAAGGCCACAACTTCATGTAAGGCAGTATTATGAGTACAGATGAAGCTAAATGTGCAGTTTTTTTTTTAGGATATCTGGTAGCGCCCATGTATGTATGGGGCAGAACTGTAATTCTTACTCTGTGTCCCAATTACTTGGGATTTTTTTTTAGCATTAACATGGATTGTTGAAGTGAATGTCCTAGATACTCTTGGTGAAAAAAAATCAAGGACAAAAGAGTAAACTATACATAATAGTTCGTTTATCCATCCACCTTCTACCCACTTATCCTAGTCAGTATCAAGGGGGAGCTTGGGGCATATGTCAGGAAGTGGAGGTTGTAAGGTTGGGGTGCACACTGCACAGCATGCAGATCTGTCACTGGACACTTTAGTGGCACCCCTAAAGCCTAACTGCATGTCTTTGGGTTGGGGGAGGAGACTCTCATGACACTGGGAAAACAGTACAGAGTTTGCACAACAGTTTCATCGGGGGGGATTTGAACCCCTGACCCTGGAGGTGTGAGGTAACAGGGCTAACCACTCAGTCACATGCCGCCAGCGTCTTAAGCTGTACCCTTGCCAGTGTTTGTATGTGTGATTTTTCACGAACTGTCTTACTACTCCTGCT
The DNA here is from genome assembly GCA_026781065.1 of Mormyrops boulengeri. Lineage (NCBI taxonomy): Eukaryota > Metazoa > Chordata > Actinopteri > Osteoglossiformes > Mormyridae > Mormyrops > Mormyrops boulengeri. Next base: position 7,215,142 of record JAODLD010000002.1, read on the forward strand.
TTTCACAAAAGGTTCTTGATTCCCACCCTCCCTGCTAGCTAAGCTGTTTGTTAAAATGGGTTTGATCAAAGGGTTAGAATTTGATACACACTCTCTTGGCAGCCAATTAAAAAATTGTCCCAGAGACTGAATATTAACCTGATTAATCAGACTTTTGTGTGTCTTTGGGGTCCATTGCATAAAACATTCTATGTAATAACCATGGGCTCCACCACTAACACAGGGTAATTCCAAATGTCATATGTAGTAATGAAACAAGTACACACTGCACTTTTTTTCAGACGTGTAAATTACTTTCAGTTGTAATTTTAGTAGATTAGTTTTCAGGAATTCAGTCTGCTAATATCTATTTTGTAAGGTGAAGACAGTTCTCCCTTGCTCACAACTTTGTTGGTGTAACATGTGAGGGCATGAGAATTGCTTTATGTTGCAAATAACAATACGTTTTATAGTTCGCGTGTAGCCTGTAAGGAGAATTTCTAACACCTAAATATGTTTTTGTAATGTGGCTTCACACGGCAGTGGAGGTTTGGAACATATACAGCTTAAGTAACTATGGATTTTCTGGGTTCAACTGCAGCTGTGTAATTACATTTTTAATTGCAAGTATAATTCAGCACAACCTGATTGTCTGCATTTAGTCTTTCTGGCATCTAATTATCCATTACCACTACCATTTGAAGCGTAGACACATTTCCAGTCTCACAGTACAAAAGTAGTTAAAATGAGGTATTTTACATGTTAATGGCAGAGAAATTATCATGGTATAGATTGAATAATGCTGTTAAAGAATCCATTTTTGGGTATTTCATTCATGTATAAACTGTCATAGTTTGTGTATCATGCCTGTTATTTTAAAGTTAATTCTACTATTAACCCAAGGTGCCGTCCATTAGGGGAAGTTGTTCTGTGGTCCACCTTTGTTCCCAAAAAGAACCGAATCAAAATAGGAACATGTGTAAGCAAGAAAATTCCCCAACGCATTTACTTCACGGAGGGAATTAAAAAGGTTATGTCACTGGGTGGCGAGTGAAACAGAAACTGTAACTGCATGTGAGCTTCCCTTTAATTAAACCTTGACTGAAGGTGTTGGTCAGTGCTGCAGAGTCATGGCACACCAGTGTAAACATCAGCTTAGTCTTAGTTGTATAAATCAGATTGTTCTTTATAGGCTGGGGATGCTGGTAGCTTTCTGGATTTGATTTCACTTCTGACATTTATTTTTCTTTTCCTGCTAGCTGCTACGTAATTCAGTCTCCCATCCTTACGTTTGTATGTTTGTAGCCGTGTATAATAATGGAAGGAATGGTTTTCCAGGTTTGGATCTATGTTACTTCTTTCTGGAAGGGAGTTTTTTCTTACTCATGTGAGAAGCCCTTTGGCCTGGCATGGAGTCTGTTATTGTCATTCCTTCATTGTTCTCTGGGGTGTGGTTGATTAAATCTGGGTGTTGACGTGTCACGTGGAGATGCAGCTCGATATAGACTGAGAATGAATGAACTGTGTTGGCACTTCCTGGCTCTTTTTAAAGAGCAAATATGTCCTCAGTTGGGGAAATTTGTTCAATAACAGTTCTTGCATTTCTGTACAGTTTTATAGAAATATAGGGGTTCTTGACTGTATATTGATTTTATTTTATTTTTTCGCTAAATATGCTATTAAGTAATGCTTTGCGTAGGAAATTTTATGAGCCACAGTCTTACGTTTGCATTCATTTAGCAGATGCTTGTATCCAACGTAATATACTTTTCAATTATTATTTTTTTTTTTTAAATCAGGGTTAACTGGTCTCTGACGTAATTGGAGTTAGGGTCTTGTTGAGGGGCCCAGCAGTGAAATCACTCTGCAAGTCCTGGGATCTGGGATTTGAACTAGTAATATTCTGATCATGGGCACATAACCAACCACATACTGCCCCACATATTTTGGATATTTCGTTTTTGTGCAGTCCTTGTCTGGAAAATCCAGAATGTCATAACAGCTTTGCCTACAGTTACGAAGTTGCATAATACCTATTATTTCATTATTAGGCATAGACATCTTTGACATAGTTCATCAATTTAAACACCTTTAACATGACTAATAGTATCTCTTGAATGATACACTTTGGATTCTATGTTTACATCCACAGCAGTGATGAAAGATGAAACTGAAGTTTTGCTAAAAGGAGTACCTAACCTAACATTTGAAAACATTTAAACATTTGGAATTGGATTTTCCTTGAAACAGATTAACATCTTGCGATCTCTGCGCCACCATAATGTAGTATTGTTTTCTCCCCCCCCCCCCATTTTGAACAGAACTGCATAATAGATCAGTCCTTTCACTTTGATGGAAAGATGCCTCTGAATTGACTACCTGCCTTATATTTCTTCCTTGTCTCTTTTCTTGGTCCAATGTGCAGTGCTTGGTAAGTGAAGCTGTCTGGATGGAAGGAAAGGGCCCCTATCGGATCTACGACCCAGGTGGGAATGAGGCCCAGGCCAAGGACGAGGGCAGCAATGTTAGCTACCAGCAGCTACTGGAGGAGAACAATGTGCTGAGGGAGAGGATGAAGGGCCTGAAAAGCCTAGGTACCACAGTCCTGCTCATTTTCTAAGCTGGTTCCTCAAATAGGAGCAGTGATAAACATGCATATTATGGCTGTCTTTGTCACAAGGTGAAAAGGTTAAGGACTTCTAAAATACATGATGTATGTAGTCAGAAACCCAGCTTTACAGCTCTATGAATAAAAGTCTGAATTTATACCTAGCGTTAAATCATGTAATGTGAACCCTGCCTTATCTGCTGCATGTTGCTTACTTGTAATTTGAATTCTTTTCACCGATCTGTGGTAATAATGCGTGTGTGGTATGTTCAACAAAGAATTGGCCATGTGCCTTGAACATTTAGAGAGCCGAAGGTATCACTGAAGCTGAAAGCTTAAGCTAGCTATCTGTTATCTGGCTTTTTTGAGATGGGAGGTATTGAATATTAGAGCTGTGTTACAGGTGAGTGGCATGGGGTGATCATAAAACTTTAACAAGGAATTGTGCCCCTGAAACAGTTTTGTGCTTAGCACAGTTTAAACGATGGTTGAGAGTGACCAAGGGTCATTTGCTTATTGATTTGGATGCTTCAGAAGGCAGGACTGAGAGAGGTAGCTTATAGACGGCTTGCTTACAAATAAGAATGTTGACACTCATTTTGTCTTGATTGTAGAATTGTGGATACATGTTAGCAAAGTGATTCTAATGCAAATTTTAATTCTGTTTTAATTTTATAATTCTTTAAACGGTCTATTTAAAATGAGCTGGAGTAACTTTTAAAATTAGATAATGTTTTCCTCATTAGAATGTCAGTATTCCACTCTGTAATAAGGGTGTTTCTTTACTTGCTTAATTCCAGGGGACCTTCTGGAAGAATCTCAGACAGAGGCGTCAAAACTCCGTCAAAGAGTGGAGGAGCTAGTGAGAGACAATGAAGCTCTTAGGTCCAACACATCCAGCTTTTCTTCGAGCATGGGTCTCCCAGCTCAGGCAGAAGCCCAGGGTATGTGATCTTACCATCGAGGAGCTATTTTGCAGATGTTAAACAAAATATTCTGTGCTGATAATCTTTATTAGTTTTGTATTTAAAAAGAGCTTTGTCCATGTAACAAGGTGTATACATATGGTTCAAATTCTATACATCCTTCAAAATTTAAATTTTACACCTTTAATTTGTGTATTTTGATTGCTTAATAAGCCCATATGATGCATTTGTTTGGTTAAATTAAATTTAATGAAGAGGTAACGGTTGCTTAACTTTTTATCGCTTCAGCTCATGGTAATCATGGGCCATCAAATATTTCGCTGATAGAGAGTCAAAAATCGCCGACAGAGAGGATCTCGCGCCCCGATTCCAGTGTAAGTGTCTGTTGTGCATTGTAATAGGTTACTTAGAACTGATGTTGGTCTTCTGTGAGTGTGAAACTGATTTACATCAATGAAAACAAAACATAAATGTCTATATGTACGTATACATTTTGAAATGAACTTTGAAAGTGGAAGTACTTAAAACTGCAGGCATGAAGCTTTTAACTAGAGTTTTAATTGCAGGAAGGCTCGTCTGAGTTTGAAGTTGTAAATTTGGATGAAAAACATTGTGCCGCTGAGGACAAGTCTGTGAGTCAATTACAGTTTCTATAGTATTTCATTTAGTCTTTGAGCTGAAAGACTCTTGCATGAAACATCAGGTCCTCTTTTGTGACTCATCAATAACTTATCAATAACATCATTTGTGGATCCTTGTTTTTAGCCAGTGTGATAGCCGCTGCCTTACGGTTACCCTTCTGCTCTATATTAGTATCGCTTTGATGGAGACGTCTTAAACTATGTTAAGTTTCACCGTAGCGCATACATCAGTTACGTTGAGCAAGCACGAATCAGTGTAGTGAAATAAGCTATTGTGTTTATGAAGCACAGGAAGTCCTGTCATATTACTTATTCTAAACATTCAGACATCACCCTAAGTTCTATCCATTCTTTCTGGAATAGCTGTTCACCCTATTTCTCCAGCGCTTTGCCCCTCTTTGGGTCCACGCTCTATATGGATGACCATTAACATGCACCTTCGTAGTGTGCCTACTTCGCTGTGTTTACTGTACACGCTTCATGGAGAAAGCACTTTCCTCCGCGCATGTCACCCATCTTCTTACCCACAACTCTGTCGACATCCTGATGGCACCCAGATACCAGATGGTGTTGTGAAGGAGAGTAGCCCAACGGTCTAACCCAGTCTATTGAACTTGGGCAAATTTGTACATTTTCTAACCTGTATCCCCAGTAGTCTGCATCTTACCTTGACTGATGGGGCACCGGGGAGGTCCCCTGTTCGTCATTTTGAACAGAACCAACGCTGCACATTAAAGTCTAAAGGCTTAGGTTTTTTTTTCCCCTCATAATGGAAGGTATTGAGATGATCGTGAGAATCTCTCAGCTCATGGGTTTCGATTTCTGTCAGTGTGCTTCTTGTCAGCTGTTGATTGAAACATTTTTGCCAGTACGTAACTCTGCAGACTCCATAGCGCTAGTTATCTGGTGGGAGGTAGGATTTCTGTCCTTGCTGTGAATTTTTTTGAGGCGGTATTGGAAGATCAAACCATATTGGATTTAGTAGACTACTAACATACCAAAGCAGGACAGCAAGGACCACCGGCACATAGGACGGAAGTGCCAACCGAGCCGTTTGAAACCCAATGGAAAATGTAGGAAAGTATTTATATTTAAAAAAAGGCTCAGAATGCCACAGGTTAACAATGTTGCCTCATACCTCCAGGGTTGAGATTCCACTTCTGCTCTGTGTCCGTAGTTTGCATGTTCTTCACGTGTTGTGTGGGTCCCTCTGGTTTTCTCGTGCAGCCCTAAGCCAGTTAGGTTAATTGACCTTTCTAAATTGCCTGTCGTGCATGATTCTGTGCGTTTCTGTGCAACACTGGCGTCTTGTGCAGGGTGTACTCGTGCATTGTGGCTTATAGCTCCTGGGTAAGGCTATCTGTAACTCTGGATGAGATCTGTCAATAGATCAAGTAGCCCTACTACATATGCTTATCATTACTACTGTATCGGCTGCTGCAAAATTACGCGACTTGTGAATAATTTATTACCCTGTAGGCACATTTCACACAAAGTCAAGTTTATATTAAGGAGTGTCATGTAAAATGGCACAGAGCAATTACTGAGATTAAATAATTGAACTTGTTTCAAGTTTTAGTGATTAGGCCTTGTTATAAAGGAGGGGTACATGTGCTGGCTTCTGCATTTGGGATATGCTGTTTACCCTGCTGCTCACCCTGTTTGTACAGGCCATGATGCAGCCGCAGGATGCTCTGGAGCTCGCCACCCAGCTGCAGAAGCTGGAGACTTCCTTCAGTGTTTTTACCCAAGAGTCCAACCCGAACCAACTGCTGGCCCACCTCGGCCGCATGGCCTTGGAGTTCAATCGCCTCTCCTCCAAAGTGCAGAAGAACGAGCAGAGGACCTCCCTCCTGCAGGTGAGAGTCAGGTCCCCGCTGCATGAGATCTGCAGTTGGATCCCGAAATAATTTTGTGTGGTGGACACAATAGCTGCAAGGTCTAGTTAGTTTAAAAGCAGTCATTTGTCGGTGTTGTACAATGTTTAATTTGGGTGAATCATGTTTTGCTGGAAGTGGTGGATTATTTTTTCTTCAGTAATTGTACCATAACATAATTTAATTTTGCTGAATATTCAGCCCATTGTTTTCTTAAAAACCTGAAGTTGTCCTGAGGTTATATTCTAGGACTAGAATTTGAGTGTCATTATACACATTCAGCAGTAGTTGGAGTAAATTATCTGCCTGCTGACTGTAAACTTCAAATGTAATCGACAGAAACTGTCGTTTTAGCAATACGACGTTGTATTAGCGGTGATCACTATTTCAGCACATCGCATGTGCAGAGTCCCAGAGACAAACATCTTAGTTTTTCTGGTCCCACCCGCTGTCCGTGATTAGCTGACATAATTTGATGCCGTGGAGTTTGTCAGCAAGATTAATTATGCAGTTACCAGCATGCTTTAAATACCATGCATTTAATGTGCATTTATGTTAATGCTAAACATCTCAGCAGTGCATTGTTTGCCGTGGAATGTATGTCTTTTGTTAGCTGGTAACTGCGTGTTCTGCAAATTGGCTGGCTGGCTTCTGTCTGTGCTGCGGCTAGTATTAAACTAGCACTGGCTGTTGATTAAGAGTAACTTTTATTAAAGTGGTTCAACCACTTATCACAATGTCTATTTTTGCTGTTTATGTGGGTGTGCTGCATCGAGAACATTCTGTGCCCAATAGGGTTGTGGAGTTAGTCAAAATGACAACGTATCCCCCCCAATATGTTTGTTTGTTTGCTGTTTACTCCACCAATTGAAATAATTCCCAGATGTTGCTCTTTAATGGTGACATTGTTAACTTCTCATATATGCTCTTGTAAAAATAAATAAATTCTTTATAAAGTTAACATTTCATATTCCAAAAACATTTTTTAAACAAAATAGTGTGCATCTGCGGGGGTGGTTTCATCAGGGCTGTCTAATATTTGGGCCAAAATGGTACTTTGCAGACCCTGTGTGAACAGCTCAGACATGAAAACAATGAACTTCGGAAGAAAATGGAAGATGACCTGCAGTATAGAAATCAGGACTTGGAACAGCTCAGGTAAATGCCAGTTCATACTCCTTTTCTCTTTGTGTGTTGCTGAAAGGAATTTGTCCAAAAGAAAGAATTCAATCTATAGCTTTCCTGTTCCTTGTCCTGAATGTCTTGAAATTTCCCACCTTATTTGGTGCGTGGCATGTCTTCTACGTGGGTGTCACAGGGTCTTTTTGTGGGATAGTTACCTCCCCCTCCCCTGGAAAGTCTACGTGTTTCACTTACATAATTGCAATCAGACTTTGATGTTCAGGGTATTTTTGCAATATATACATTGTGATAGAGTTTTTACTTTTGATTTCACTGTTTTATTTTTGTAGGCAGGAAAACCTGAAGTTGAAGAAGCTGGTCACTGGAACGGTCACTAGTGAACCAATGGCAAGTCAGCAACAGGGAGGCAAACAGGAGGTGGTTAAACCGGAACCTGCCGGAACCAAGATGGAGATGACCATTGCTCAGCAGGTAAGCTTGACTCTGATTGTCAACATGGGTATATAATTAAACCATGCGTCAGAAACTAACACTGGCGGCCAAAATGGACGTTGTACACTTATTATGGGATGCCAGCTTTCCAGCAAGTTAGTTTGCCAAATTTCTGGCCTTCTAGTGCCGCCCTGGTCAGCCACAAATGAAATAATCAGGAAGTAGAAACACCTGGTAGTGAGTTAAGGTGTGAAGCGGTCGGCCACACAAGCTCACAGAAATAGACCTGATCAGCTATCATCAATTCACAATCAAACTGGCAGCAAATACTACCAGCAATGATCCAACATCAAACGGAAAGCCTTGCCGACAGAATAGAGGCTGTTGTATCAGGAAAAGGGCAAATTCATATTAATACCCTTGATTTCAGCATGAGGTATCGGATAAGCTGGTGTCTGCATACTTTTGGCCATATTGTGTGTGTGTGTGTGTGTGTGTGTGTGTGTGTGTGTGTGTGTGTGTGTGTGTGTGTGTGTGTGTGTGTGTG
>JAODLD010000002.1:7226956-7293285 GCA_026781065.1 Mormyrops boulengeri
TCCGCATGTGATTTGAATGAGAGGCTTGTATCTAAGGTGACGCCTAGGTTACGGGCTGAGCTGCTGAAGGAAAAGTTCAGCCCTTTGGAGCAGAGTGTGGCGATTATAGCATTCCTATCTGCAGACTTGCCTCCAAACAGAACCATGGTTTTCTGCGTACTTGAATCATGAAAAGGTTTCAGTCATCCAGGTTTTTACTTTGTTAAAGCAATTAGCTAAAGTGACAATAGATGCGGTGTCATTAGGTGTAACTGAAATGGATGATTTGGGTGTCGTTGGCAGCATGGCATAGGAGAGATGATTGATTACCATTGTTTTCTCATTATGTTACCTAATGGCAGCATGTAAAGAAAAGTATCAAGGACCTAGACCTTATGTCTGTGGTGCTCTGGTGATATTGACAATGAAGGAGAGTTATTCAGCACTTGAGCATATTGATATTGATTAGTCAAATAGGATTTAAACAACTTCAACACCATTCCACACAACCCAGCGTCGAATTCCAGTCTATAATCCAGGAAAATGGTCAACCCTGTCAAAGGCTGCACTAAGAAGGAATAAGGAATACTGTTTGTGTCCAAAGCCAGGGCAGATTTAATTTGTGGTGCTATAGTCACTAAACATAATGGAACGGTAAATTCTAAGTATGCACCATTAGTGACTGTCTTCTTGTGGGGGGGGGGTGGATGCTCTGCCACAGGCTCTGGAGGAGGCCCTCAACCTGCACTCCCCCAATTCCGCGCAGCAGCCATTTTTCGGGAATCAGGCCGAGGGTGCTCCAAACCTCCGGCGTCAGGACCTGCTGACCCAGATCGCAGTGTTGACAGAGCAGGTAATTGACACGGACAAACCTGGTCTTCAGTCAGCTTTTCTTTGACACACATGCTGCGTAGGAGTTTGCCGAATCATCATTTTAACAAGCCTGGTGAACTGATTTTCTTTCTGACAGGAAAAACCGCTGAGCATTCTTACCATCCCTGTGTCATTCATAGCACTTACCATCATGTCTGTAATCTTTCTAGTGGCACCTTAACTATCCTTGACATCAGCTGTATTCAAAACTGCTCCCTATTCCCTGAACAGAGCACTATATTGTGCATCTGCCATATTCTACTACTGTTCAAATTGACAGCAGCAAATGACTATATAGTGCACTATAAAATGCCCACAATTCAATTCAAATAGTATTATATAGACAATGTATACTCTGATACTGCCCTTAATAGACTAGATTAAACTGTTGTCAACTGAACACATGGAATACAATGGAGGGAGGGAGGGAGGGAGGGAGTCTGTCTCTGTCTAACTTTTGTATCTAAATGTGCGTGTTTTACTTATTATATTAGTGATCTCTGCAGACGGATAGGCATTTCAGTTTAAAATACATTTCAAATGTTTAATTTATGAATGAATGTTACATTGGTATAGTTCTTTTTAAGACCACCAAAGCACTTTACAGAACGAATGGAGAGCCACTTCAAAAGTACCACCACTGTGTAGCACCTACCTGGATGATGTGGTGTCTGACGCCACACAGTAGCCAAGGTGGTGAAGGGGCAGGAGAGAATTCATCAGCTGGATATAAGAGATGATTAGGAGGCCAAATTTGAAATGGGCAATTTCGGCCATAACATCAGGGGTCCACAGCAGCTGTAGTTCAGATTTTATTTTTATTTTTTTAAATAAATGGCTGACTCATTTATATTCAGTTTATCATTTATTCTGTGTCCTTTATGTTAGTGTATTTTAAGTATTGGTTTCGATAATCCCACACTTATTATAAAATTAAAGTCTCATTTTAATATACATACGAACTTATCACTTAAATCACTATTAGAGTAGGATATGGGCGGTCATATTTTGAAAAGATATAAAACATGACATGTTTTTCTCACATTAGCTTTATATTTGTCGGAGTAACAAAGCAAACGGAATGACAAGCCGTTTCAGGCAAAAATAGTGCATTTTACTTTTCATTTCAAATAAACGGGGTTGGCAACTGCGACCAGCTGACAGGAGTGAGATTTTCAGTTCGAGATGTCTTCTCACAAATGTAACAGTTTTTACCTTGTAAATAGTCTGCTTTTGTATTTAACTGTGTAAATACACTTTTGACGTAGCTAATTTTAGGTTTATAATGGAATAATATAGATTTGCTGTGTGAGTCTGAAAGTGTGAGTGTCATGCCAGATGCTTGATTTGGCAACCCTGAAACATACATTTTTTTATTTTATTTTTTTTCTTCACCTGAGTTGATTTATATAACAACATTTACTTTATACAGTTGTTAAGAAGTGGAAACTTCAACGAACATGAAATCACCTGAAAGAGAGGAGAGTTGATTTTTGGCTCTATACACTAATGGGATTGTAGCCTTAGGGTAATTATTTTGATGTTGAAAATGCTACAATAGAATGGTTGCACTTCCTTCTACTGATAACCGTTGAGAAGCATTTTTTCTTGATAATGGGTATAAATCCCTGATACCATTATTGGTCTTTTTCTTTCAACATATTTTGAGAATTTCAGGTGAAACATTTAACAGCGAACAATAGCAAATAAATATATTACAAATAGTTATATTTTTATTTTAATATTCAGAGAGAGCAGGCCTGGTGGCATTATCGCCTGTGCACTTTTTCTCTGAAGTGATTTTATTTTTGCACTAATGGCACTACTGATTTTACAGTACTCAGTTTCCGGGTAAATAAACATATGTTTGTGTTTCAAATAAGGGTGAAATCTGTGTATTTGTGTACTGCACAGTCAGACCTTAATGCCATTAGTTCCATTTCATCTTGGTGAACATAATGACTTTCAGAAATCGAAGGGAAACTTTAAACATTACAATTAGCACTTTTAATTTTAGTCGACTGTAGTCTTATGATATTTAGTCAACTATAAAATAATTTAGATGACTAAATTATGAGTGAAACTAAATTACATTTTAGTCAAAAGACTAAAAAATTACAAAAATTTTAAATTAAAATTTTGCTGTCAAAATTAACACTGGTAGTAACTCAGTCCCCTTGCACTTTAGACTAAAAAGGGTGAAGTTAGTTGCTGCACTGTCGGCTTATTTTTCTATTTTGTGGAAGGTGGAAACCAGCCACCTATGTTGTAGTGTGAACCAGATAGTTATTTACAATATTATCATATATGTTTTAGCACAATATCAATATTTCATTTTTTAAATATCAGTTACCGTCAAGCGCAGTCTGAATTTCACAGACTCTGCTGTCATCTCAAATAGCTTATTGGATGTTTTCAGCAACATATCCAAGCTCAACGTAACGTATCTGACAGTCTTGGTTTTATCAACTACTCACTCTCTCTGGTGCTGGTGTAATTTATTGGGAAACCAAAATGTTCCCAGACCATCGATGTAGGGCTGACTGTCTAACCAGCATTAGCTGTAACACAGCCACAATTAGCATAATGTTCTCTGTGTTGATCATGCTCATGTCAATATATATTCATTCATTTCATTGTACGTCCCAAAAATGATGTACTGGATGGTACACAATGAATTCATACACCGTTACAGCTCTGTACAGTTTGGCATCTGCAGCTTTTCCTCTTTTTTGGGCCTCAGGTGAAGATCTTTGAGGAAGACTTCCAGAAGGAGCGCAGTGACAGAGAGCGCATGAATGAGGAGAAGGAGGACCTGAGACGGCAGGTGGACAGGCTTCAGGTTCAGATCACCAATCTAACCAATCAGGTTGGTACTGCTACTGCAATTCGTCCTTGGTTGCCAGTTAAATTGAGTCACTGGAAGAAACATCACACGCTTTGAGATGTTTCAAAATGAGAAGAACATAGTAATGTTGGAATGGAATGAGATGATGACCTAAGCATTTCCAGTGGCCATAACTGTGTAATTTGTGGTATGGTATCTCTAATAATTTGTTTGTATCTGTGATTATGAAGTAGTGTTTTGGCTATGAAGGTTGACATGGCCTAACTGTGAATTAAATGTCCAGATTGAGAACCAGGGAAAATATCTTAGACCCTCGTAGCTTGAAATGCCTATTGGCTATGTGCCTGTTTTCAGATTCAGTCTCGGGGTTAAAATCCTGCCCCAAAGTATCCTGTCATTGCACCACATGCTCAAAGTAAAAGAAATGGAAGTTTGGCCTGTAAAATTCCAGTTTTACTTCACTTTCATTTCACGTCACAATGGTTTTCATTTAAAACCATTTATTAATATATATTTCCAGTGTTGTATTTCTCTGTTCTTTGCTTATAAAAATATTGGCCATTGTTTTTAATTTTTAATGTTGTGTCAGAGTTGCTGTTTGACGTTTGTTTTGTCCCTATTCTGCCGTGTATCTCCATCTTCAGCTGCACCAAGCTCAGAGTGAGTGTCAGAGGGAACGGACAGAGCGATGTAAACTAGAAAGACTGCATATGCAACTCAAACAGGTATGCATGTCGACTGATGTTTCATACAGATTTAAACACGAGTTATACATGAGTTGTTTGTTGTCACAATGGCCTTTTGTGGTAAATGTCCAACCCAGTCTGTTTAGTGGGTCTGCTGTAGTGTTTGTTTTAACCATCAGTGCCTCCTTGTGGTTGGTTGCTCAGCTGCTCAGTGCCGTTTATAAGCATTCATATTAATGCCGCTAAAGTAAACACGCATAGCACAAGACTGAGCGTGTTCCTTCATGCTGGTTAGTAATGTGTATTGCTTCCTCGTGATTTTAGATGTATGTGCCAGTGTGCATCGGTGTCATCTTTTTTTTATTTATTTTTGTGCAGGGCCAGCAGGAAAGACACACTTCTGATCCTACATCTAATTCAGCAAATGGTCCCATGAGTCCCCAGTACTGTGGCCCGTTTGTGCAGCCTGGTCACCAGGGTTTTGAGGGCTGGCCTGTTCAGTTTCCGCCCAGGATGCCCAACCTCAGCACTCAGCTTGGCCGGGATTTCCAGGCCTTTCAGCCGGTAAGAGAAGCCGGCTTCAAGTCCGGAAAATGCTGCCTTTTAGGAGGACTTTTTCCTGAATTTTTTTTTTTTGCTTGTGCTTCTACCAACATCAGGGCTTTCCCTGGCAGCCGCCCTGTCCGCAGCAGCGGGGGACGAGAGGCCCTGGGGAGGCAGCGCGGCCTCCCCCAGAGAATGCAGGTAAGGTGCTCCTGCTGATTGGACTGCATTTATACAGCACTTTTCTTCTCCTACGAGCACTCAAAGCAATTTACGATTCATGCCTCACATTCATCCATTCATACACCGGTGGCAGAGGCTGCCATGGAGGCGCCGACTTGCACACCTGGAGCAATTTGGGGTTCAGTGTCTTGCTCAAGGACACTTTGATGGGGTCAGGAGGAACCAGGGCTCGAACCAGCAATCCTCCGGTTGCACTACCTCCTGCGCCACCATCTTCCCATCAGATAGAAAATTTTTGCTGCTGACATTTCAGTAAACGGTTTGAAATAGGGTAGTTGTATGAATCCAAGCAGCAGTAATCGAAGGGCTGATCTGTGCTAATAGAAGGAAGAACGTGGGCTGTGGTTTTCTAGAGGACAAATGAGGCACCGATTCACTGACTCAACACTAGTGCTGTCTGCTTTCCACTAGAGGTGCCCTCTTGAGTTTAGTCTCGGCTTGCACACGAGCCATGTAGCTGCTATCTGATACTATTGGTATAACATTAGCAAGAGTAGTGGTTCAGGACATGGACTCGGAACCAGGAGATTGCCGACTCTTTCAGAGGATGACTAGACAGATGGCCATTTAATGGAATAGGAAGCAACTGTTCTGGTGGATCATGATGGGTTTGCTGGCATAGCAAAACAAGTGTTTGTTTACAGCAGATCCGACAGCAGCTGGGCTTGGAAAAAGGGATCGACAGAACATTGACCCTGGAAAGCACTAAAAGATTGTTCAGCCCCAAAATGGTGATTGATTCGTAGCAAAGGGTGGTTCATAAATCAGTAGGCAAGGTGTGATTTTAATCTGTAATTTTCCTACTGTATAAATATTGTATCGTAATGTTTATGCCTACATTTTATAAGCCCCTTTGTGAGATTGTTGTATGATATAGATTTCTCATTTCTTTATAATTTTATTATTATTATTATTAGTATTATTGTGTGATACTTATTCTTTGCTATGTATTACAAATTAAACGGTAACATGATATTAAATAGGCAACATATCTTCAAACGTGTAATGAAAAGTACTGCAAAGAAGTACTATGTAACTTGTCACGTAATCTGGGAGGGATATTCAGATGTAAAGTACCAAACTGCTCATAGAAATGTGTGGAGGAGAGTTGAATCAATTAGCAGCTACTCGGTAGTAAAACTGTCAGCTTGATGATTTACAGGTTTCTATCCTTGGTTAGATTCAGTGTAGCTTGATTTACATTCAGTTCAGTTCCGACATTTAAAAAGCAGAGTTTTATAGCTACAGATGTTCAGTCAATATTTTGAAATTAACCTTTTTTTAAAACAGACCATTTGATGGTTACATATACCAAAAATGTGGCTGGTAATACATAATATATAAATTGTTTTATAATTACATTACCTGTATCTAAACATTGTACATGTTATAATATTCGTTATATGTTTTTTGTCAGGGTCTCCTTCAATGCCTTGAATTACATTGATAAATTTGTTTATTAAAAGTATTCGATTAGACTCTTAAATGTCTTTAGGAAATCCATTAAACTGTATGAATCCGTGCCTGGTTTGGTTCATGCCTGGACCTTTCTTTTTGGAGGGCCAATTGTGAGTGGAAGTATATAATATATATATTATTGGACAATCTCCATTATAAGTAAGTTAATTAAATACTGGCTACCTTGAAATCATTTAATGTGTTCCCAGTGAAAAACGGTCATCTAATGTGAACATTTTTGTGTTTCATTTAATATAATAAACATATTCTCACCCTCATTTTGATTCTGTTTGTTGAATGGTTTTATGTATGCATTGCTAATTATTTGTTTCTTTTAAAACTTCATCTGAAGCTTTTAGTACTACCCATGGACCTGACATTTTCGACATTTTGAAACGTGTAGCACTGTGGCCAGGATTTAGGTGAGATCTCAGGGTGCTACCACAAAAGGGGTCGAAGATAAGAATATCTACATTGCATGGATTTCTTGGTGCAAATAAAGCAGTATACTTCAACAAAACACGAACCACTCTGCACTGTATACTTTATTAGAGTGATACCTTGGAAGAATGACAGATCCAGGCAGTAGGTGTTAAGTGGCATCATTCTGCAGGGATTTCCAGGATAGCTTGAATGCACTAGAAGAGCTGCTCTGGACCCCAGAATTTCAGGTCAGGCTCTGCAGTATCTCTGCTTTCAAGCCTCACCATCATAGATATGCCAAAATCCACCATGACTGTCCTATACCTGAGACCTCCCGTATCATAGAATAGCGTGATGGCATCATAGATGGCTAGTAGTACAACTTAAGACTATTCAAATATTTACTGCATATTAATTACCCTCTATGGAAAATGAAAGCAGGTAAGATGGCCCCTTTTAAAAAAAATTCATAGATGACTGTTTAATAGCGGGTGAGAGGAAGGCGCCTCTGGTTATGGGAGAAACTTAAATATCTGAGGATGCCGGCCCTGACATCAGACACGTTGACCCTGGGGTACCACCTCATCACAGGCTTGCCATTTGGTCCCACAAGAAACTTCTCAAAATTCCACTTGATGTCGCTGACTTTCAGAGGCTCCCAAAATAACCTGTTGGTGGGATTCCCGAAACTGTCTCCAACAGGGGGGCAAGCATTCTGCGGAACGTGTTTAAAAAAGAAAAAAAATCACTTCTAACGTGCAGCCTATAATCATTTAGCAATAAATCTGTCGTACACATTTAGAA
Organism: Mormyrops boulengeri; assembly: GCA_026781065.1. Lineage (NCBI taxonomy): Eukaryota > Metazoa > Chordata > Actinopteri > Osteoglossiformes > Mormyridae > Mormyrops > Mormyrops boulengeri. Next base: position 7,234,814 of record JAODLD010000002.1, read on the forward strand.
TCTCTTTACATCTGTTCTATTTTTGGAGGGGGAACAACGCACCAATCAACTGGAAAACAATAATTTTATGCTTTTTTTTCTTGTTAAATTTTTGATGATTAAATGCATTTTTACCCCCCAACCTTTCCTAATTAACAACAACACAATAAGACCCCATGTCAAATGAATGAGGACTTTAGTCTATTTCCATAGGCACAAGCAAAATGTAAATTATATAAAATATTTATGGCCTGTTGCAAAGTGCGTTATTTTGACATAATGTAAAAAAAAAAGTCATTAGACACCAACAGTGGTCTGCTGCATCAAAATCTTCAACCAGAGCTGAAAGCAATAATAAAGTAAAATGCAATTGAAGCATTTAGCTTCCTGCAAATCAGAACACACTCCTAGGATGGAAGTTTATTATAGCAAAGAGACATTTTTACTCACCTTCAGGAATTTGAAGACTCCTTGCTCAGTATCTCCATTAACATCAGCTCTTTTGAAAATTGTGAAGTTTGGAACAAATCCATTTCCTGGCCGTACATGCCTGAAAACCAGGAATTTAATTTCCCATACGTATCTTAACTCAGCTACAGATATATACTGTTATTAATTACTATGATAGATCTCCCTGCATAACATATAAATAAAACAAGTTGAACAACAGATAATTTTTATATGAAATATGACATTTTTCAGGTTATTCAGATGATTAAACATCGTGATTAAACATTGTAAGTATACTCACTTTAAAGCTGACAGAATTTCATGATTATCTCCAGGCTCCTGCTTCCCAAACTGGTTGCAGGGAAACCCAAGGATGGTGAAGCCATAATGTTTAATCTCGTCATGTAGTGCATTCAGATCTGCACAAGTCAGAGAATAACATAATTTCCATGAAATAAAAAGATTTTTTGTAGCTGCTGAAATCAGGTGCACCCTATAAAAATGTGTAGAATAGATGATGATTCAACTACCATTTTACTTAAGATGCTTTAGAAAAAACGGAAATACTCCGCAATTTCGGATCCACTTCACTTGACGGAGCACAAATAATAGAGTATTATGCTATTGCTTATGTACTAATCGACCACAAACTCTTAGTTACATACTGATCTCTTGTCAATTCTTCATTAATGAATCGTGACGCATCTTTCATCCCAAGCAGTGACTATATTTGTTACTACATCTGTTAATTCTGTAAACTTTTATGAACTATACTGAAGGAACAAGTACTGAATAACACATGTGAAATTCTGATCTCATGTTTCTTCATTAATGAATCATGACGCATCTTTCATCTAAACGGACCACTATATTTGTACTTCAGTATTAGCCTAAATGAGTTATTACTAAGTATTTGTGCCTCAAAGTGTTACCGCAATTTCTTCTGAAAAGACAACACACGTGACTTACCAAGGTACTGAAGAGTGAGTCCTCAGTAGGTAGCGACATTGACGAAGAGCACAGTTTTCCCCATGTACTCACTGAAGGGGACATACCGGCTACCATTTAGAGTTACTGCACCATAGTTGTAAATGGTGTCTGCGGTATTAGGATCACAGATCTAGGGATGACATAATTTATTTGGTCATGCATAGCAAATTTCTGGATTTTACTACATATTTTAAATCAAATTTCTACTTGGATGCACATTTACTTTGTGGTCACCCACGATATGTTTTCTTGTGGTATTATCTTGTACTTTAAATTAATAAATACCTAATATAGACCTAAAACGCGTTTTGCATTTTTTTCTCTTTAAAAACGTTCATTGTATTTCACCATTCCCGATTATTATAAAGCAGTAAATGAGGGATGCAGTACTATATATTCTAAATACGACGTTGAAAATGTGTACATTAATGAGACTTCCGTGTTTGTCATTTTGTTTGGTTAATGTGTTTTTTCCACTGATAAACGCAGATAGGGTGGTTTCGTCTGGGTTAATATATCCAGCCCTATGTGGTTTGGCAGAAGTTACCCGTTTTTGTCTTTAACACGGTAAAAACACAGATTCTTGATTAATATGGGGGGAAACCCAGCAACATCCAGTCCATGCCAAGAAATTCTTGAATATCGGGAAACAAAATGACGCAACTTATAATGTCAATATTTGATTTCTGAACACACTGTGGTCACTGTGACAATAAACAATCTGACTGTTACCTACACAGAAAAGGACATTAACCCACAAATATCAACTCAAAGGTTCGGTCTTAAGCGCAAGATTTCTGCTTTTTTCTTCCCGGATCGAAAAATAAACAATTTAAGTTAATTTAATACAAAACGCAGCCGACGTTTGGTAATCATAATTCCGCGAAATTCGTCTTATGAATTACTCATGGATTAACTATGAATACGATTTGTGAATGCGCATGCATACAGTAACAACTTAATTACACATAATATTTTCACATAGTGTGTATTTATTGTTACGGAATATTCCTTGAACCTACCCTTTATTGTTTAAGTGAAATGTTTTGTTACGTGTTACAATCCCAATGTATACAGAAAAAGAAAGGAGTTACCTGGACATTTTGGCTGCCAAGACCCAGCTGGAGCACATTCACCAGGAGCACTGGTAAAATCCAGTGACTGCCCAGCGCCGTCATTTTGAGCGACACTGAGCACGTCGAGCCCTCGCTCTGAATCTGGACTATTCTAGGGCTTTATCACTGCCTATCCAGTGCCACCTACAATGACAGTATATTCAGATTCCAACCAATCAAAACGCGTGACACATATCCAGCTTGCCTTGAAGATTTCGGAATGTTACGCTCGGCCGTGAGATGTGGAGCATTCCTAACGCTAATAAAGTTCAAGGCTAGGATCAGATTGCCGCGTCTAGTTAAAGCATTTTGTACGCTTTGTAAAATTTACTTTTACTGTGAAAAAAGAATACGCTGCTGGACAAGTTTGTGGCTTGACCATGACCATTTAGCATTAATACTATACATATGTTCTTTCTGATTTTTTTTTCTTTCTTAAGTTGATCTATATTTATAAAACATTGGCGATGTTATGACTGACTTTACACCTAATGTGTAAGCAGTCTTTGAAAGAGTACTTTAAACAACGAAGAACTGATATTACCTTTATCTAACAGATGCTTCTATCCAAAGTGACATAGAATTGAGAAATAAGGGACAGACAGTCCCTGGAGCAAATGGGTGGGACTGCCACCCCCAATATGGTAATGCAAACAATTAAATGAAGAAAAACCTCGGTTTAATCTCAAGTTATTGATAATTACGTTACCTTTACATTCATTGAATCATTGACTTGCGGGCAGACTACATGGCAGGGCAACATATATGTGCCTAAAGAGGACATCTATGGGATTCCTGCCTTTAACTTTACCTCCATTTTCTCCATACACAGTGTTGTTGAAAATCCTAGAGTGTTTTAAAGAGGCAATTTGCAAGCAAGGTACTGTCGGCCAATTTCATTTCACTAGCAGAAACACACACACACACACACACACACACACACACGGTAGGTACATTTTTAAATGCACAGCTAAACTGATCATTTTCAAAAAGTTAATGTTCATAACACTCCTACATAAAACATTGCAGTAGGCAAGGGTATTCAGAAAATGACTAAAGAAAATGAAAAGCGAGCTTTCCCGATGGCCATTAAAGGTCTTCTACGCACCCCAGCCCTTAGAAAAAGACTTGGCCTTAGCCATGCAGGAAATAAGACACTTCAGATTAAAAGCCATGAAAGAGAGAGATTAGAAGGTGAAGAAATGTCCGCTGTGTGCATATAACATTTTATGGAGAGTGTTGGAGATGGAGCATCTGAAAGATTACACAACAGAAAGGCCCGGGTTGGTCCTTCTTTATTATCTTATTCTAGACAACACCTTTTTAAGACTTAGACAAATGCATTAGGTTACATTGTACCACTGCATATTATGAGAAACAGACTTCTGAGGGGTGGTGGGAAAGCTGTGTCAAGAGCTGCGGAGGAACAAGCAGGATGTTCAGGATTTGGACTAATGGGTCATAAGAATGCAAAACATTTAAAACAAAATCTGTAGCTAAAATCGAGTGACTTAGATCTATTTTCCCTTGTTAACAATTGTCTAATATCTCGCCAAACCATGCCACCCCTTTAATCTTTCATAAAATGAACCACAATCTAATCCCAGGCCAAGAAAGAAAGTTTAATGCATCATGATGGAACTTTTTATGTGTTGTGTGTTGTTCAGTAAACGGTAGACTAACGGCACAAAGGAGCTTTGTCAAAAATGTTAAATCAGTAACTGGTCTGCGGTTCAGGATTATAGTGTTATATAAGACGGTGGAGAGCCGAGTTAATTATAACGTTTAACTCAATACCTTGGAACTAGAACTGCAAGCCCCTGAATGCATTTTTGGTTAAAAGTATCAGATTCAACCAGAGCCAGTGAAACCATCCTTAAAAGATACATAGAAACATTTTTTTTTAATAAACAGTTGACTATTTGCAGCATTCACTTACATGTACACTTGATTTCTAATACTGCTGAAGTGTTTCCATTTAACAAAATGCTTGACTTGTATCAACTTGTCATCATGTATAAAATATACAACTGCTTCAACCAGAATATAATACATATTCACAAAGTATCAACAAAATCTTGTTTTCAGAAGTTGAACTACAAATTGTAATCATACATTGTTTCATGTAGCTGCTGCTTCACTACAGACTTCGGAGATTAAATTAAACATTTCTGTGACTTTTGTCTGCAATGCCTTTGTGCACTAAAATGGTCCATTCACTGTGAAAAATGCACACCATGATTAATCTACTTTAATGTTTACTTAGCTGGAAAAAATTACGTGGAATGACTTGAAAATGAAAAAATATGAGTTAAATGTGACTCCACACATCAGAGCACTCAAAATGGAGACAGCTGTGAAAACACTGATAACGGTCAAGTGGCAGATACTGGTGTAGCCGGCTGTCCCACCTCCGCCCAGCTAGCTGACATCCAAATGCACAGCTTGTCACAACCTCACGACGACCAGAACATTATATGAGGATACAAGACTTTGAACATTTGAAATAGTCTGGTTTTAGTACTGCAAAGTACTTACACAAAACAGCAGACTGATTATTTTTTCATGTATTTTTTGCTTTTCCTGTTTTAATAGACTGTTTCCAGTTAGTATTTATGGTCTTTCAGTTTATTGTGATAGGCCTAAATGTCATCTTCTTAAGACATTTTAAGTCGCATAATATCACTATGAAAACATACATTGGCACTTGTTGCAGAGTAGTGTTTCTGACCCATTAACATATTAAATGCCCTCATGGTCACAATAAAAACAAAGCAATTAAGTACAGATTCTATAAGAATATGATCATGCATGTTCAGAAGGCAGTAAACCTTCTTCTTGTGCAGTCATTCAGAAACGGGCCAGCGCTGTCAGGTTGGGGACCTCTTTCCACTTGGCTCTCATCCCATCAAAGCAGGAGCACGTGACACGGCACGTAAGCCTGTTTTCAGCCGTTTCCGTTTAAAGCATCAGGAATTTACGGGCCTGCTGGGGCTAGTCCGAATCCTGTAGATAACGACGGAAGCTGCTGGGCATGCCAGCAGGAAGGTCATCACGATGATCGTGGCTAGGATGACTAGCAGAATGGCCCAGATCTCAAGGATGTGTGCCGGGAGCATGTCAAGTGCTGATGGATCTGCGTATAAAAGGAAATGTAACAACCACAAATTATAGTAAAAATCGGTATTTGGTTATCAGACTTGCAACACACATTTTATAAAATTATTTCTGCATTATTTGATTCCTTTACGTTGTAGAGGTAACCTTCATGTTCTTCGCGAACAAAGATGATCAAAGACAAAAGCACAGTGACCTCATCTGTTGAATGCGTCATGCAGACGTCGCGAGATGATGGATAATGGAATGCTTTTTATGATTTATCAAGTCGGGGCAAATATTACAGGTCAGATGATCGTTCGTGACAGTCAGTGTACATTTAGGCAGATTCTTTTGTTATGATAACACATTGTTGCCGTAGAGCAGCCTAATGATGTGGCTCTTTAAAAACAAGCAATGTGCAAACAAGCAAAACACATTTCGCAAAACCGCCCAGTATTCAGTCGGTGCTTTGAATATGAAATAGTTTCTATTAGTAATGACGAAAATTTTGAGCAAACTCGTTCATTTAAATGCATGGATTGTATTATGCATACAAACAGAAAAGCAAAAATATTTAATTTGCATAATACTATCACAGAAAAAAAGTTTATATTTTCTCCGCGCATGCGAAATGACGTCGAATTATTTTTTTCAGATCCCACCGTCGAAACAGTATCATGACAGAACGAAAATAACATCTATAATGTTATCTTCAGAAACGTTAATAAGAGTAATATTTTAGAAGCCAATTCTAAGCTTCCTGAAACTATACTCTGAACCTCTACTGAGAACAGTTTAATAAAATATTTTTAAATCTTTACAATTAAGTAAACCAGATAACTGTTATAAAAACTCACCTTAAATCTTCAAATGTGAGAGTAATTTGAGCAATACGTTTCCGAGGAAATACTTTTAGAGCAAATTAAGATGCACCGCACACCATACTTACGTACGACTAACTCGCTCGCAGGATATTGACTCGTCCGGACGCCGCAGACGGGAAGAATGACTTGATTGGCTGCTTTGCAGGACGAGGTGCGCCCTGCTACGTCAAGTGCGGCTCGCTAATCCCCGCCGTCGGCGCCGCGCCCAGCTGCCCATCCCGCCCGGCATTTAACGCTTCGATCGCATCCTGAAAATCCATCCATTTTCTATAAGCGCTCGTCCTATTCAGGGTCGCAGGAGGTCGCCCGGGGGCAGGGAACAACCCAGGATGCAGGGGCGGTTCTGGGGAGGGGGCAGTGCCCCCCGACAAAATGCATGCCCCCCCCCCCGCCGTGGTCCCCCTAAATACGTACACTACTTGGGTTTGGAATAAATGTATTATTGAATAAATGTAAGCAAGACAGTCTAAACAAGAAATCAGAGTGAGTTACATATTTGTAAAAACTGTACAACGTGACTGCGAAGCATTGCATAAATAACGTATCGGTTTTCAAATTAGTTTTTTGCCTCTTAATGCTTTCTAGTATAAGTAATACTTGGAAGACATTAAAGGTTAAAGCATCTAGCCCCCTAAACAGAACAACTGGCCCCCAGTTGAAATGGTCCAGACCCTCCACCGCCAGGATGGGGCGCCAATCCATCGCCGGGCACAGTCACACCCATGGGCAATTTGGTAACTCCTATTAACTTCAGCATGTTTTTGGACCGTGGGGGGAAACCGGAGGAACCCCCACGACAATGCAGGGAGAACATGCAAACTCCACACACGGGGCCATGGGGCAGACTCGAACCCTGGTCTCAGAGGTGGGAGGCAACGGTGCTGTGGTACGAACAACACTTAAAACTCTCAATATATTATGAACTATAATTAAAATTAGTTTTAACTAATTTTGTGATATATTGCAACATCTCATTGCATTGTGGACTCAGCCGGTCGGTGTCCCTCATATATGATGTCTAGATGACTGTCCCAAACAGAATAAAGGCAGACGCCGTAACTGGTTAGTTTGAGAATAATTTGCACATGCGTAGACGGACGCTAAGATACCACAGCATCTATACTGATGGACCAATTGCTTCCACCTACTTTGGAAAGAAGCCCAAATAAGTTTAATCACACGGTGTTTATTTCCGAGTCATGTTGCACAGCAAACTGTCGATGACGTTTTCCTACCTTGCAACAAATGCGACAAATGTATTATTTTAGAAACAACTAACGACGTCACCGCTTAGTCGTGGGTCGTCCCTGACCACGTGACCAAGGGGGATCACGTGGGCAGGAATTTTGTGGTTGGTCGGGCTTTCGGGAGGAGCGGCGATGGCGTCCTTACTGCAGCCCGAGCGGGTGAACTATCTTGTCTCCGGCGAAAAAAAGATTCGTTCCCCACTTTCAAGTTTATATTTCTGTCGTTATTGCAGTGAATTGCGGTCTTTGGAATGTGTGTCTCACGAGGTAAGTCAAAGTATTGTTATCCTACTAGGTTTCTTTAGCTTGCTATTGCTAACGGGGCGTCTGGTACAGTGGGTGGGGTCTTGTCAATGTTCCGGGGAAATCTTGTAGCTTATTTGCCAGTTGGCACGTCAATTTATAATCCTCAAATTCGATTGGTCAACTGCAGACTCTTTCATTGCCGCAAACGGTGGCTAATGAGAAGAAAGCTAACAAAATGGTTGACTGTAATTTACTAAATGGTTAGTTGATGCTAACGATGTACACTCTAGTCATGTACTGTTTAAGGTGTACAGCTAAACAAATGAAATCTTAATAAAAGCAATCGTATTATTTTTCGCTCTTCCCCCCCAGCCTTGTCAGACTTCTTAGGCCAGAATTTGCTTTATCTATCTGTATAGCTAACAGTCTTGGCACATGAAAAGCAAGAGCAGATTTTATATATTTAGATGTATTACGAAAATCGGTTAATTGTCATTGATTACCATTTTAATTATTACCTAGAAAGCCTTAACACATCTTTCAGCGTATATCATTATTTCTGCTATGCTAAATGCTGATTTTCTAAATAAACGTGTATGTCTAATTTAACGCTAGGTGGATTCTCACTATTGTCCCAGCTGCTTGGAGAACATGCCTTCAGCAGAGGCAAAACTAAAAAAGAACAGGTGAGAAGAGGCAAATTCTTATATTTAATGCTGTCAGTAAGGTAGTGTGGTATGAATACTTAGACATTTTTAATTTGATGCCACTTGCTGATACAGGCTAGTTCTTGAATAAGTCTAACGGCTCATGTTGTTATACATGCATATTCTCCTATGGGGAACAGTGAATTGTCACGAATTGCGGTTGTGATTTTTACTCCCGTAATTCAGGTGTGCCAACTGCTTTGACTGTCCCTGCTGCATGCATACCTTGTCCACGCGCGCCACCAACATCCCAGCCCCTTTGCCTGATGATCCGGCCAAGACCACCATGAAGAAGGCCTACTATCTGGCCTGTGGCTTCTGCCGTTGGACTTCCCGAGATGTTGGCATGGCCGACAAGTCTGTGGGTCTGTTCAGTTGCTTGATATTTTTATCCATCACGGGACTGAATCAAATCAGCCTTAATAGGTTCAATAAAAAATTAAAGTGATTTTCCCCCATTCTTTTTATAGATTTAAAGTGCTATTTCTCCTTTTTCTTTTCCTTTCTTTGTGACCTGTCATGATATGTAAACATTTTAATTAAGACTATATCATATTTCAGATACAAGATCTCTTTATTAAAACTATCTTTTATATTTGGTCAAAAGTTTGTGTTGCATGACAGACATATTCTTTTAAACTGAAAACGATGACAATCTTCTGAATAATAAAAAAACATGAGTACTGCTGAAACAAAAATATTTGTGCTATATTGCAAAATTACAGGAGCTCAGAAATGCACCTTTAAAAGCTGTGCAGTTTTAGAGGTACTGAAGGGAGCTTTTGCGAATTAGGTTTTACTAAGATCAGTCTAGTAAAATGGAATGAAATAAGCTTATTGTTCCCAGTGGTCTTGGGGTGTTTTCCCTGCCCGTTTCTGTCCGTTTACTGATGTGCAACTTCTTTACTCTTGCAGCCAGCGGTGGCTGGCAGGAGCCTGAAAATCCTCATGCTCAGCGGGTGTGTGCAGTTCCAATCTTTTCTCCAAGCTAAGTTTTTCTATTTGTGACATTTATATCGTACCTTTTGAAGCTCAGAGACTTTTATTGCTTGTTTTTTCCCATAGATCTACAAGCTCATTGAATATTACCAGCAACTGGCCCAACGGGAGAAACTGGAGAGGGATAGGAAGAAGTTTGCCAGACGACGGCCCTACATGCCTTTGGCATTTTCGGTACACCACCCAGTTCAGAGAAATAACAGCCACTCCGGTCTGTAATCAGAATTATTGCATTTTTGGCCAGACTGTTTGGGAGCTCATCCTTGGTAAATTTTAGCATATCAGCGTGTCTGTTCTCACCCTGCATACTGTTACTCTTTCGAAAGGCTGTCTCTCTGTACTGTTTGGTTTTTGTTAAATGCTGATTGATGAATTCCAGCTTGTGTGCTGACTGCGCTCTAACCGCATTTATAACCAATCCATTTCTTTTGCTGCTGCATTTAATAACTAAATATTTGCTTAATTACTTTTTCACTGTGTTCTTTCTCTCCTTTTTTTCTATAATGTTTGCTGCTATTTTTTTAATCCCTAGCAACACACTATTCATGTGGTGGTGAGTTCCATTTTATGCAACCTTGGCTAGTACTGTGCATTGCAGATAAGAATGAATATTGAATTTCAATTTGCTATACATAGTTCTGTAGCTGATGAACCTCAGATCACATGAATGCCTTCGCTGTCTTTGCTTCCCCTGCACAAAAGCTTCTTTCACTGCATTATGAGACACATACTAGGACCACAAACTTATTAAAGTAGGGTATATATGTATTTTAATGTATGTGTTTACAAGATAAAGCAGGGATACATAATTCTTGCAGAAAACATAGGCTAATGGGTAAATTGGATTATGGTATTTTATGTGAACTGCTAAATTTAAAACAGTATCATTAAAAATATTTTACATTTTTGTCATGTCAGGCCTGGTTCTGAATTTCAACATTAGCTTCAGATTGCTGCCTCTCCACATCCATTCATATTAATGCTGCTAAAACACTTGCATTTTTCCCAATTACGTTCTCATTTTTCTTATTTTCTCCTCTGGTTTTAGCTTTTTTTTTTAATTAATTTTTAAAAATCTTATCTTAAAGCGACGGCTGCCAAATGTCAGTAGATTTATATCATGTATAAGATGTATAGCAAACAAACACTGAATTGATTTGTATGATCATACTAGGGCCCTTAGATATGTTTGTATTTAATTGAAAAGGCTTTATTGCGGATCACAGTGCCAGGTAGTTTTGTAAGGTCAAATTTCTCAGTCATCAGACCTTGTGAAAACTTTGCCCATGCAAAAGATTCTGAGATGCACTCCCTGCTGGTACTGTAGGAAGTTTTGATGTTGATCCTGCAAGGTACTTGTGAAATAGCAGTGGGGTTGCCGTTGGTGTTGGAGGTTCTAGAGCTGATGATGAAGTGTGGAACCCTCTGAGGTCCCATTGGCTACGTAAACTGGGAATTCACTGCTAGCTTGCATTTTTGATTGATTTTTTTTTAATGACTTTTTTTTTTAGCTTTACTGATTTGTAATGGGGGCATCTTATTTTGGTGTTATTTGGTTATAATTACATTACTTTGGCATATGTAAAGGGATGTATCTGAATCAAATGGATTTTAATACAGTATGTACATTAGTCTCTAGTTGCAGTTGGTAACCTTCCCATACCTTCAAGTTCAGTCCTTCGGTTTAATGTCTCACAGGAGAAGTATGGTCTGGGCACCAGGCTGCAGAGGCAGAGGTCCGGAGCACCCATCACTAGCTTGGCTGGCCTTTCGTGAGTACAGCACCACTGGGTCTTGCTCTACCTCCTGGTTTTCCTTGTTCATGTGAAGGGAAAGCTTTGTGTTATCTTGTCTTGAGTTCCCTGTCTGCCCTTCTCTTCTTCCTCCTGTATTGTAATGCTGCTCACACACAGGTTTTGTCACTGATTTTAAGTATAGTGTTGCATTTTACGGACATACATGACGTAGCTTCAGGTTATAGGGCTTTTAGTGATCTGTTTTGCTCACTAGGCTGAAAGAGGGTGAGGACCAGAAAGAGGTAAAGATTGAGCCAGCCCAGGCGCTAGACGAGGTAGAACCTCTTCCTGAAGACTGCTACACGAGGCCTGTCAACCTGCCGGAAGGTAGGGCCGCGATTTACACCTCAGCTTTTTAGGTATCTGATAAAACACTTTTCCTTTATATTTAATTGTGATTTATTTGCTTTGTTTGTTTGTTTATATTGTTTTTACTTACTCTCACTTATTCTCTTTAGATTTATTCCTTGTTTCTATATTTTCATTGACCTACATGTTAGATGCTTCTCTGTCTCACTTTGAGCTGCCTGCAATGTATGAAAAGTGCTATTTAAATAAAGATTCGAATTATTTTTATTATGGCGTGCCATGCAGTGACCACCCTGCGGCAGAGGCTGCTGCAGCCTGACTTCCAGCCAGCGGGGGCCTCGCAGATGTATCCCAAACACAAGCACCTTCTGATCAAGCGTTCTCTCCGCTGCCGGGTCAGTATTGCTGCCTGTCGGTCCCCTCTGCAGGTGTGACGGTGGTGCTACTCTCAGTTGCTTTGCATCAACAACCATGAAGTACCGATGAACTGTAAGACAGGGCTGGATAGGGCTGGAACTAGCTGTAGTCATCTTACTGATTGTTTATGGATTATTTTAAATGGATGTTGTGCTCATTAGACAAGAGGTTTAACTTTGGCTCCTTTTTTCTTTTTTTGTAATAACAGAAATGTGAGCACAACTTGAGTAAGCCAGAATTTAATCCAACCTCGATTAAATTTAAAATCCAGCTGGTCGCAGTGTAAGTACTAGTTTTTAAACTGTTGCAACCTTTTAATCCAGTTCAAATTACTGTACATATTCAAGTCTAATATCATTATTCAATAATAATTTAATCTGTTCCCACCATAGTAACTACATCCCAGATGTCAGAATAATGTCTATTCCAAACCTGAGATGCATGAAGGTAGGCAAAATATGTTTGTTTGCATGAATTTTAGTATTGGCTGTTTTGTCTGTCTAAGCCTTTTTTGTGTTTGTGTATGGCTGCTCTGTAGGTAAAGTGGCAGAGTTGTAAGTATTAACTGAGGCTGGGTTGGCCTTAACAGCGCTGGTCTGTGTTGACAGGAAAGCCAGGTGCTGCTCACTTTGACCAACCCGGTGGAGAATGTCACTCATGTCACCCTGCTAAACTGTGAGGATGGGGACCCCGATGATGTCAACAGCACTGCCAAGGTATTGACCCACTCACTGGTGCAGCATGGTGGCGCTGTGATTAATGGCGCGACCTGTGAAGGGAGGCGATGTTGGACTCTGCTGATCACACTGGAGGTTTTCCTCATGTATTGATACCTGGCTGCCTTGCAGGTTGTAGTTCCGTCCAAGGAGCTGGTTCTGGCCGGGAAGGACGCGGCGGCGGAGTACGACGAGCTTGCTGAGCCACAGGACTTCCAGGACGACCCGGAGTGAGTGTCGCTGCTGTCCGATGCTGCCTGAGCCCTCATCTGTCGACGGCTCCATTAAAAGGGGGCTTGAGGCGGAGGGGGCCTGTCATGAGTAATGCTGTCAGAATAATAGCAGATTTATTTCTGAGGCCATTGTCATGTTTTGGCGCCGTGACGCTCTTTGGTGCTTCTGAACAGGGTTTAACTGAGGGCCTGACCAGGGGTGGATCCTAGCCATGGCAATAAGGGCAGCTTCCCATGGCTGCATCCTCTGAGGGGGTACTGACTTAAACTGCGGGGCCAAACTCTACCCCTTCGTCAACAACTGTGACTTTCAATTCAGTTTGTTGTTATATAATGCCTTCCACAACAGAGTCACCCCAAGGCACTTTACATGGGTGTGTTATGATACATTACAATGTCGATTCATTAAGATGGAAAAATACAAAAACAGGGAAATGGGGGGATGAAAGAGAAAGAAAGATGACAACAGAGGAAAGGAACTAAAAACTCCCAATTAAAAAGCCTCTGGGGATCCAAGGTCAACTGGCTGCCCAACCCCCCACTCCGGCATGCTAACATTATTGAAAAAATAAGTGTGGGCTTGCTTGCTAAAAGCAGGGAGTAAACTGATCCAGATCAAAGTCCATGCTGGTAGCCTGTGTAGGGTGGCAGATTGACGGCTGCACCCACAATGTTACAGTCCGTAACAATTGTGCCTGTGACTGAATCACAGCCATGATATATTGGAGTACAACCGCACTCCTCGTATGTTATTGCTTGAGTAAAGAAAAGCTTTAAAACTAACCAAAAAATGCATATTTTTTTAAACTTGGCTCATAAACGTGCATTGACAGTGGTGTGTGCCTGTATGCTGTCTGTTCAAGCGTCCACTGGCCTGCATCTTAACTCAACTGCAACTTATTTGTGTATTGTACTATAAGCATTCAGTAATTGTGCTGTGTTTTTTAACATTCGCTAATTGTGCTGTGTTTTTTAACATTCGCTAATTGTGCTGTTTTTTAACATTCGCTAATTGTGCTGTTTTTTAACATTCGCTAATTGTGCTGTGTTTTTTAACATTCGCTAATTGTGCTGTGTTTTTTAACATTCGCTAATTGTGCTGTGTTTTTAACATTCGCTAATTGTGCTGTGTTTTTAACATTCACTAATTGTGCTGTGTTTTTTAACATTCGCTAATTGTGTTTATTACATTTTTGTGTAAGATATGTGTACTAAAGACGTTCGTAGTAAAAGTGCTGAATGTACTGTGTATGTGCAAATTATTTTTTTATATTTTTTTCTTAAACGTACATAACAGCTACTGTAATATTTTTACATAGAATTTACATTGTATAGGTAGAGTTGTGTAATTTAGGCCTTATTTAAAGTATTTGAAAGGTTAGGAGTAGGTGTATATGCAAAGTAAATAGGCACTTTTATGTAAGGGTCTTGAACGTACGAGGTTTTATGGTATTGCGGTGGGTTGAGGAGTCGTTACATTTAATGAAATGTGATAGGAAAACTCTGCAGCGCAAGTGTTAAAGATCTGATGTCGCAGCCTTTTCAGTTGATTGCGCAGGTTATTAGCGGCACGCTGTAAAGCACCATTCTCCGATGCATCTTCCCGTCCTGCAGTGTCGTGGCCTTCAGGAAGTCCAACAAAATCGGCTTCTTCATCAAGGTGACGCCACAGCGTGATGACCGCGATGTCACCGTGTCCTTCAAGATCCGCCACGACTTCCGCAACCTGTCGGCGCCCATCAGGCCCAGCGAGGAGGGCGAGCCGCCTAGCGAAGCCGTCTGGCTGACCCACCATGTGGAGCTGAGTCTGGGACCTCTAGCTCCCTGAGGAGCCATCCAGGACCAGGCACATTGCATCATGCCATGATTGGGTGAGGGAGCATCACATGACACACAGTTACCACATCACACACTGTAAGAATGTCATACCACCAAGTATCCATTAGAGTCCACGGCCTGGAACTCACAAAAACACAAATGTTAGTCAGCAAAAGGAACAAGAAACAAACTTTTACTGTTTTATTATTTACTCTACTGGTTTGGAGGTTAATGTACTGTGACATGGTTAAGTTTGCTATCTTATCTAGAGGTTAATTGGAAATATTCTGGTTGTGAAATGGCTATTAGACCAATATAACAAAGTAAACATAAAGCTAAAATTTTGAATGCATTACTGATAATATTTGATTTTAAAAGAATACTTAACATCTAGTCCAGACATACTCATTTTCAAGGCTGGTCTAGGATGGAAGAGAAATTGCAGTGCCCTTACTGGACAGCAGATGGCAGTGTTACAGTAAGCAGTGATTATTTCACTGGTGCAGCAATCTTCCGAGAGGTTGCAGGTTTACTTTCCTGTAAAATAAAACGACTGAATCCCAGAAAAGCATGAAATTCACTTAACGCAATCGTTGAAGTGAGTCTGGTTTATATGTGATCATCATCATTCTTAAGTTCACATTAGCTAAGTCAGCAGTGGGCTCACAAATGGCAAATGATGCCTCAGGCCGGTGCAAACCACAGCATTATATAGACAGCTCAGATACTTATCTCAGCCTGATCATGAACAATAGAATTATGCAAATTAACTTCCGCAACTGTAAAGTCGTTTTTTTTTTTTTTTTGTATGACAGTTTAGGAAGAGTATGGGAAAATTGGGCTAGTACATTTAGATCATTTGCAGCCCATCTGAAAACGGAGTTTCAGATTTAAGTCCCCACCCCGTCTCCAGATCATGTTCTTTAAAAGGCTTGTGTTGAACATTTCACCCATAATGATGACTGACGCTGCATCACCCTTTGCTTCGGAGCCCCATAAATACAAATTTCCACTCAGCTCATTTGGTTTCCCTTTTCTCTCTCCCCCTGTTAGTGATCTGCATTTACATAAAAATCCCTATTTTGCAAATTCGGTCATGTAAGCTATTGACATTGGAGGTTTTAAGAGTTTTGCAGTCTTTTCATGCCTTGTTTGGGATATGGTGGTAGATGTGTATATACACGTGAATTTCTACCGTTCTTGGGTGTATGTGTGGGTCGCACAGTATTCTCAGGTGACTGTTCTGGTGTAGGTCAGGGTCACCTGTACACGCTGTTCCCTATCACCTCTTTGGCACAATGTTTGGAGCACACTGGCTCGACTACAAAATGACGCACGCATATACTCACTGTAGAGCATATGTGTAATGCTAAGATTGTGACCAAACAAGTTATTGTAGTGTAAAAATGTATTAACCTGACTGTAAGTATCTGAGTTTCTATTGTGCCCTGCTCTTAAAGCTTGTGTGATATTTGAATACTTCTTCCAGCTGTGCTTTCCCTCCCCTTGACAGACCGTTTTCAGTCTGTGCATGGAGATCCTAAAGTGGCAGGAGAGGTCACTATCATGGGACGTCTCTGCATGTCCACAAATCTGTCCTCACTCTGTCAGCCGTGCGGCTTTTGGTGTATTTATTGTACGCTTCGGAATTCCTGCCTGGTACCTCGTCTATCTTTCAAATAGGTAGTGTTTAACTTTTCGCTGCTCCATGTGGCGTATAATGTGTAAATATAAAGGTTGAAGGTTGTTCGAAGAATCAGAACACCATGTTGCTTTGGCAGTTCATCTGGACAAATTTCCGGTCCCCCTCTTTGATTCTTTTATTTGTTTCCAAGTTTTATTGTAATCGCTGCTGGATTATGAGGACAGTATGATATCCACTAATCTCTGTGCTTCGTCTAAAGTTGCCAGTGGTCTTTGTAGGTCTTTCCTGTAGTTCTACAGTGATTATAATTGAAGAACATAATATCAATAAATATATCACAGCAAAACCTGTCTCTTTTCTTAAAGATAAGATTTGTGACTAACAAATGGAACGGAATTTATGCTGTTTGTGGTGTAGGAAAGCAGATGTTTGCTTACATAACCACTGAGTAGCAGTGTTGCACTTTGTGGAGCATTCCTTGTATGATCTATGTTGAAGGTATTAAAAAATAGTTCTGCAGCTGTAAAGGTATCAGTAATAAGCGAATATGTCTACGTGGTAAACGCTGTCTGTGCCAAGAGTCCATTATTACATAAACTGTGATTGAGGAGGCTGGTGTGGATAGTCTCAAGGAACATTAAACTGGGATCTCGTACAAAATAGGAAAAACGTTCTAAACGTTCTATTACCCGTAATGTGTGACTTTTCTGGATGCACAGAGCAGAACCCTTAAAGCTGTTATCGCAGTTTCAAATCATTATTTTCATGACGTTTGATGAATGACTCTGTCAGACGGAGCCTGAATTTTAAGAGCTTTCAATGATGTATGTCATGCTTGATAATATCCTGCTGTATTTGTCTTTATATAGCTATCAGCCAAGTCACACCACCACAAATATGGGTCCCAAAACAGTAAATACTTTCAGTTTGAAACTACTTGTATTTTATATGGTTTTCTTGTGGTGATGTGGATTTTTAAATAGTATTTATGTAATTGAATGAGACTGAAAAAATGTCCTCTCCAAGTACGAAATGGGGCTTTGGGGTATGGTAAATCAAACAAAGCCAGTATTCTTTCTGCTACATCACATGTGGTGCTGCAGTCCATCTGATTTAATGCTTCCCTTTGTGAAAAAATCTGAATGGTACCTCCATCCTCCATAAAGGAATACATTTGACAAGAGAATAAAACTGGGCAAAGTGGGGAGAGGGTCGTGTTTTTCTTCCTACCAAGAAATATCTAAAATATATCATCTTAAGATGGATGTAAGCTAGAAAAACTGAATCTTGCCGTCCGATTACTTAAATTCCCAAGAGTTAATGTAGAGAACATGAGTCCAGCTGGAATAGCTGAAGCAGGGAGTTCCTGGCTTGCACTCATCCTGGAGGAGCCCGCAGCATGGTTCCTGGCTCACTTTGCAGTGATAGTTCTGTCGATTCTTCAGATCTAATCCAGATGATTTAAAAGCTCATTCATGTTCAGAAGCTCTGTTCTTCAGTGATCACATGTATGAGTTAATGTGAATTTCATATTCAAATGGCAAAGGCCTCTTTTGAAAATCTTTGATCCAAGTCGTGCTTTAATGACTTGGGCTTTGTTGGGAATAGAACCCAAATAATTTTGTAACCCACACTTAGGAAGTTTTGATGCTGTGCCAAAGTAACGTCGTCGTATGCCTGAAAATGTTTTTCCAGAATGAACTAAAAATAGCTATGGCTCAATTTAAAAGTGTCAAATAAGTGTAAAGTAAAATGTATCATGACCCATATAGTTGCCTGAAAGTGCAAATACGATGAGTGACTTGCAAGGTTGATTTATTTATTTAAAATACAGCAATTACATAGGAGTAGTGAAATATGCTTTGTTCTAAAAAGGCGGCAATACAGGTAGACAGCACTGCTACCGTGTATCCTGGGATGTGAGATAAGAGCAAGCTCAGCACAACTGCTGATTTTTCTTCTGTGTCTGTGGATCCCATATGTAATATATTGTCTGCGTGTGTGCATTCAGTGATGCAGGAAAAAAGGAGAGGAGAGAAGGAGAGAAGTCAATAAATCATGCTTTATTAAAGGCTCTGAATGGTGTCTGTGGTACCAGCCATCTTTGTTCCGTTCTCAGAGTGACTTACGCCAATGAATTACGGAAATGCTCGTGCCACCTGGCCATGTCTCTTCTTTTAAACTCGAGAAAGGTTCCATTCTTTTACGATTTAGATGGCGAAGTCTCAGTGCTCAAAGCACTGACATTTGTTTACTCAGTAATGCAAGTTGCTCAAGCTTGAGGTTTTCCAGGTTTTTCTTGCTGGCCTGTGAAAACAATTCCCGGTCTAATGTACATTCAGTACAAACTCTGCATCTACACTCTGATGACACGCTTCAATGAGATGAAACAGCTACAGAAATATTTCTGTAACTTGCAGCGTAAGGGATCGGTTGTGAAATTAAAATAATTCATGCACTAGGCAGTCAGTCCATGATGATTTTTCTAACATATCATCAATCTGGATTCTTAGACTGATCATGCATAACAATGAAAGATATATCAGGTAAGTTCAATTAAAACTAATTTCAACAGTTTTAAGATCAGTTAAAAATGAGAGATCAATGTATTCGCGATATTTCGTACTGTTACACTTGAATGTGGTATTTGTGATTGTAAATGTACTGAGGCATTCGCTGTGTTCCGGAAATGAACGCCGTCAAAACACCAGTCTTTTAGAGAAAAATGCGGCTATTGCTCCTTTTTGTTAGGTCATGGACAAAGGGACATGCTATGATACATTTTCCTTTCATGTCTTTGGGCCTTACAGAGACAACAAGCGCAGATTATTTGTTTCCTGTTGCTATTGGCCAGACCGTCATCTAGCTAATTACGGGCAACTGATAACGTGAATCCAAATTTATGTGTCCAGGCCTCTGGCTCTCAAAGGACGTGATCTTTGAAACGCAACCCTGAGAACTATCTGCCGGTCCTCAAAAGCGAACCGCGGTTCTGCCAAGACTGGAGGGTAGGTGAAAAGGATGACTTGGCCGAAGCAACTGGACTCGAGCTGACAGAAACACAGAAGATGGCCGCGTCATTGTTTATCATTCTGTTTGACCAACTTTACCTGTCACCATGCTCAAAAAAGCAGAACCTGAGAACTCTGCGGTTACAAAGACACTTAAATCATAAAGGGCTGAAAAATGCAGCAATTTCCACAATCTTTGTATCTTATGCAAATGAATTCGGTGATTCTCATTCTCTGCCCCAAATGAATTTGTCAGCAGTGCACCATGTCTATGGCAAATTGTTAATTTTTAATGAATTATTGAAAGTAATCTCTAGAGCCATGAGAGGTTTCACTGAATAGCACATTAGTCTCATATCTCTTGGGCTGGAGTTTGAATCCCTTCCCCAACTCGGTGCATGTGGAGTTTGAATCCCTTCCCCAACTCGGTGCGTGTGGAGTTTGCATCTGCTCCCTGTGTCATGTGGTTTCCTGTTGCTGTCCAGAGATCCACAGTTACACAGTGGTTTCCCTAAATTGCCCTTAGTGTGCTTGTGTGTGGGGTCTGTGGCGAAAAGTGTGCCCCCCCCGTTTCATACTCTGTGCTACCTGCAATTGGCACCGGACTCCCAACAACCCTGATCTAAGCAGCAGGAAGGAAGGATGACCGCTGGTAATTATTCCATGTTGCCGGTAAAGATTTTCCTGCTGATGCGTAGACATTGCAGTGACCCTGGATACTCCTTATTCTGTGTTAGGTAAATTTTAAGTAAACTTTACCTTTATCTGACACCAAGAAAGTGTTCAGCTCCTGTAATGAGATAAGCAGATATTTAACAAGTATTCCGTTCCAAAGAATGTTTTTTCAATACTTACAGATTTGAATGCATACATTATATTTTTATGTATATATTTGCTCTCATGCCTGACGGCCGTAGTCTCTTCCATCCCAGCATGCACTTAATGCTCTCTAGGAAATGCATAAAATACTCCCAGTGGATGAATATACTTTCAAATGTCATTTGGCTACACATATAGGCACATCTGTTGAAGATACAGGTGAATATGCATTTTATAGATCCTTAAATGTGATGTGGTTATGCTCAAGTGTATTCTGACACACTGAGAATTATTTCTGATTTGTTCAGATATCAGACCTCAGTAATCAACACAGAAATATAACTAAAAACAAAGTGATGGATAAATATACGACATGTCTGAAGCAGTACTGAGTAATCAGATCTGAGTATCTCAAACTGCATTCATGATATTGTGGTCCACACCAGGGCTCAACACCGTGATGAAGTCAGGCAGATGTTCTGATCAAAATGCAATTTTTATTACAGACGTGGTTTATAAAACGTAACCTACTGTGTTTTTCGCATTCTTGTCATGGACACATTCATCTGTGTGCAAACAGGTCGGCAAGTCCTGTGGGGTATTCCACAAAGCAGGATTTCTCAGGTAGTCATGACTGTCCAATTAAAATGCTCCTAACCTAGTGAATACTGAGTTACATAGCAATCTATGGGTAAGCCAAAGGATCAGACGTGCTCTTTTTAACCGAAATGGTGTGGTATACTTTTATCGAGAAGAGCAATATATGGTCTGAAAATATTCCTAATGTGAAGAAACAGACCTTCCATTATCAT
Source organism: Mormyrops boulengeri (assembly GCA_026781065.1). Classification (NCBI taxonomy): domain Eukaryota; kingdom Metazoa; phylum Chordata; class Actinopteri; order Osteoglossiformes; family Mormyridae; genus Mormyrops; species Mormyrops boulengeri. Next base: position 7,256,106 of record JAODLD010000002.1, read on the forward strand.
TTTTATAATACTTAATTTTGTTTAATTATATACTGATAAAATATCAACAAAGCCAGTTTGAAGTGTACCAAATCAATCCTGGTTTAGTGTTTTTGCTTAATTTTTCTAATTTATCCTTAACCATGTTACTGGTCAGATGTATTCTGTTCAAGAAACCCTTAAGCCAGAAATGAGTGTAAAATGACTGAGGCATGTCATCTGCCATAACACGCAAAATACTTTCAATGTATCATGCACTGACACTGAGTTGTAAGAAATAATTACAGATCTGTGGCAGACATCATTATACAATGTAAAAATAATCTAGAATGATCACATGGTTTGACTGCCTTGTAGATTCCAAACCCTTAATTTCAAAGAACCACAGAATGTCAGAACCCTGCTGTTCCTAAAAAAGTAGCTGTGGGGTGGAACATCTGACACAGACACGTTTCAGATCACAAATTAACATTAGAAGGCAATGTTGTAGTTTGTATGTTCTGGTGGAGCTCAGAAATAGGGAGGAGTTAATGAAAGTACGTGACCAAAGATTTGTGACTTTATGTGGTGAAGATCATTATTAAAGTAAAATGCCAACAGAAAAAAAGATTGACTGAAATGTCACTGAATGAAACTGTAAAAAACAAAACATGTTATTAATTTTTCACTGCAAGTATATGAAATGTGCGGATGGATTTTAAAGGTGCTCCTTTTGAACGAATAGATGCAATTCACCCTTTAACACTAGGTGGAGGTATTAAAGCATTAAAAAAGAGGAATGCAATGTTTTTCTTTAATCAACAGCACATGCCATGATAACAATTTATGCCTGTTTTTCAGGAAAATTGCACATAATTCACTGTCTACTGTGACTAGCTATCTATATGTTTTTTTTATAATATGTTTTCTTGCAGGAAATGTACTATAAAAGGAAATGTTTTCAAAGCAATCTTTTATATATTTTCAGGCATATTTATGAAAAGCAAGCTGATAAAATAACAATAAACCCACATTTACAAGATGCACATTCAGCTTGATGCATATAATGTGTCCTGCTCTCCTATAACATTCCTTAGGCTGTTGTCTGAACCAACTATTCAGTGTCCATGGCATCTCCAACTGCTTGTTTATTGGGAGAAATGTTCATTAGGCATTAAAACCCTGAACATACTTCTGCTATGCATGTAAATTTATCTGCATTATTGAATTCATCTTCAAGAAATCATTTGCTCTAATAATTTATATTTTGCAGTTTATGTGAACTCTTCTGTGGTAATGCAAAAAAAACTTTGCCTAGGGTATTAAGAATCATTATGAGTTTATGCATTTTAATATCTATAAAATTTTACAATGGATTTCAAAGATAATTGTGATTTTACAAACTTGTATGATGTCCTCCCAGCCAGGTCACAGATAAAAAATAAAATAAAAAGTGTTTTTACACCCCTGCCCTGCCCCGCCCCTCCCCCCGTGGCACTGACCAGGATGATGAGCAGTTAGAAGATGGATCAACGGAAAATGGATGGTATGCAGTCAAACATCAGAGTAGTTGGGATAGTTTTCTTTGGGTGCTTCCCCAAAATGATTTAGTAGGAAATACTCACAATCTGAGGCTCTGAGGCTTATATCTCTATGGAAACAATGACAGAGTTAATTTGGGTCAGAGATTATTATTACATGCAACGCTTTTCATGGCAAGAGGAAGGAAACAGCATGTCTATTGGGAGTTTAATGTGATTTGATTATGAACTTGATTATGAGCCAGTCTGCGATTAAATTAAAGAAAGCAAAAGACAATTTAGCCCGTAACAGGTCACATTTACAAGAAACAAGTTTATGTATAGAATAAAAATAGTTTAGTGATTTCTCTAAACTATTAAGCATTATTTCCGCCTGCCATGTGCGAGCATATTTTCTCCATTTGAGAGGTAATGCCATTGATGAAGTCTATGAAGGCAAACATGATGATATGGCCTCATCAGTCAGAGCAGGAGAATCCACTAGTAAATCCTTTGGGCTGTGTTTTTGAAAGCTCATTAAACATCTTTCAAATACACAATGAAAATAACTGCCCAGATTGCAAGCCATCAACACTCGCCATGCTCCTGGTGTGCAAATGAACAATTTACAGAAACAAAGTATCATATATTTTACTTTACTCAATTTTGGTGTGATTACAACAGGACAGGTCCAAAGAGGGGCTTCTGGTAACACTTTCTATGAATGTCATGTCCCCATGAATCTATGAAAAACATTCATAATTCATTATTATGCGTTCATAAAGCATTATATACATGGCTATAAAAATGTATAAAAAAGACATTTTTCACACGTTATAGCCATGTTTATAATGTATTATGAATGCTTTATAAAGCTCTCATCTATAATGCACTATAGATAACTTTAAAATGCAGAACAAAACATCCCTAATGCTTATACTGACCATTATAATGCATTATGAAGATATCTATAGTCCATCATAGATGAGAGTTTCATTGGAGCTTACAAAGTATTATAATCAACATTATAATGCCTTATGACTCTCAATAGAAGATGCTGTAATGCTTTATTAATTCTTATACTGACCATTATTAATGCATTATGAAGGCATCTATAATGCATTATATATGAGAGCTTCAAGTAAAGTGATACCAGTTTTCTTATCTTTTATGGACCTGCACTGCCTACGTAGGACCAGACCAAATGGGAATGACGGTAGTTGTTAAATATCCATGCTGGTAGTCCAATCAACTCACTGAACTAAATACCCAGTTTAAGGAAAGAATTTAACTCTTGCTTTGAGTAAATGAGCCAGCCAGCGTATGTCCATGACAGAGAGTCACCAAATGCTCCCACGTCTGTAGTGTCATTGCAGACCTAGTTGACTCATGGCATGAAAGACCTGCTTTCTGAAACGTTGTATTAAGTCATGCTGTTCTCCATAATTTCCTGTCTTGATACGTCAGAAAATAATTCAGGGTCCCATAATGATTACAACACTGATTTAATTTCCTGCTACTCATGAAATCTAGGCTGGTAATCAGCTACACCAGAATGACCATTTTGCTTCCTTAATCACATTCTTTGCTCTGGTCTGGATTCATGTTTCATTCTTATGATTTTACACTTAATGCTCTAACTTCTTAAATTTAAATTTTAATGTTACCTCTTATAAAAAATAAATCAATCACAACTTGGTTTGTTTCGTGGTATGTGAGTCATGGTCAAACATGGTATCTGGATGCAGATCCCATATCGTTTTTTTGGAACTTAATATTCAAGAAAACCTGAGAACTGGAAACTGAATATGAAGTATACGAATATGAAGAATATGGAAAAAAAAATGAAGAAATTAAGTGAGGAACCCATTTCATTTCATTTTCTTTGCTTGTTAGTTTATTATTTACTTGGTCTTCCAGCACAAATTAAAGGAAAACTGAAAGCAAAATTTGGTTTCCAGAAAATGCCAGTCCTGTAACCTTGACCAGGATAAGCAGATAGAAGATGGATGGATGGATGGATGGAAATGACCAATTCCTTGTTTATAGTGTATCACATCCAGTCTTAAAAACATAGGACATAATTTAGCTAAAAAGTTAAGGAAGCTTTATCCAGGAACTCCTTGTTAAATTTTCCCTATTTGCTATGAGGGTCTGAATTTTACCTACATAATGAAGACAACAGAAGTTTAAAAAAAAATGGAAATTTACAGAAGACAAAATCCAAAAAATAACGGGACAGAGTGTTTTTGAATAATGGCTTTGGACACTGCAATGCTAATCCAGTGACCTAAACAAATTTACGCAAAGTGCCCTTAATTTTTATCAGAGTACATTGACATGGTTGTGTTCTTAGCTGTTGATAATAGCAGTATTGCTGTTGGCATTTGTTAGATCATTGAATGCTTATAATTTATTGCTACTCATTGAAAGGGCAATGAAAATTGCACCTTCATTTATTAATCTCCATAATCTATTTACTTATTCACTCGTTGTAAATCAATTGATACCTTCATTGAAATAATGTTGGTAAAACCATGGCAGGGAAGATTATGCAATATAATGATTCTTTTTTGTTCTTGAAGTCCAACATGCTTTTCTTATTTTACTAGCCATCTACATCTAACATTAAACTAAATAACTCATCTCAGGTGAGTGGGAGAACTTAAAGAGTTTTGTAGTGCTAACTAAATTTCTCATAATGGTCATCTGAATTATTGCAAAGGATTGCTAAAGGATTGTTAAACTTCGTGTAGTTTGATGCTGAAATGTCTAATTTAATTGCACTACAAACCCTTTGACTGTGTTACCTGTTGGTAAGATATGAAAAACTTTATTCATCCCAAAGTGAAATTCTTTTTAATTCTGTTAAGGGTTCTTATTCAATGTACACTAATTAATTTAGAAACTCATGTCATTCTCTAAATGATGTTGGATCTTAGTAGGATAGGAGACTATAAAATCTGCATTTACTATCCAATATACAACCAAAGAGACAGAGGTATCAAATCAAGAAAAATATTTCTTAAATTATCATTACCTCTTAAGACAACACTCCCTTTAATCCTGAAATTAAAAACAAAAACTATAGACAAAAAAGTCCACAGTGATCCCTGAATATTCATTTAAAAAAATATTTTTTTCACAGCTTTAGAACTAGACTCATAAATAATTGCATGTGGAGAGGGATATCAAACTTGCCCCACAAAAAACAGTAACAAAGTGTTCCTTCTCCTTGGGAATTTATAATAACAATCCCCTCCCCCCCAACACTTTTTTTTATCTTTCTTCACTCTCACTGTTATACCCCTCACTCCTGATTCTCCCCCGGCCTTTTTTGACCCACCCTTTTGCCTATTAAGAGTAATAAAAGACAGCCAAATTTGCTAAGCTCATGAGTTTGGGAGCCCAGGAAGAGAGCAGGGGAGGTTTATGGTCTGGGACTTTTGAAAAATGGCTGCCAGCATGCCACAGAAAAGTAGGTCATGAAACTGAAACCATGAGGCCTTTCTCGCACACCCCCACCACATCTCCTCACTTCAGGGTGGGGAATAGCCCAAGACAAGGCGCCCTCTGTGGTTCTGACTGCCCAGCTGGACTGTCCATCACCTGCAGTAACCAAACACTTCTGAGACAAGTTGAAAGTCCATGTTTTTTCATTTATTAGCTAAATCCAGTGTGGTTATTTGCTCCAGTGAGGAATCAGTTTTGATACACAGATATCCATTTTTTGATTAAACTTAGCAATCTGGCTCAAATAACTGGAACAGTGCTGGTTGTAAATGAGGTACTGTACCGCAACTTGTAATTACTTTCAAGTAGTTTATATTCATTTCTTTAATTTAAATTGAATTGAATTTAAATTGAAGAGTTTTAATACATTTTAATACGTTTTGGAGAATTTTTCATCACGCACATCAGTTGTGATAGTTTTATGAATATGTCCTCCTTTTTGCTCATCCATCCATCAGTCTGTTTCAGTCATTAGGAGGTCTGGGGCATATTCCAGCTTATCCTGGAGACAATGGCCACAAGGCAGGGAGTAACCCAGTAATGCTACTAATAACAGTTAATTGTAAATGTATTATTAATTAGATGGTACTGTAGATAGATAGATAGATAGATAGATAGATAGATAGATAGTCCTGCTACAGCAAGACTAATGAGTTCCTGACAAACCTCACGTTCACTAAAAGTCTTATACGTTATGCACAGTAACCGCTTCAACCGAACATGCTGGACTCGCTAATTTGTCGATTGCTGAGAGTCAGGATCGCCAAAACGACTCTTCATGAACTAGTTGCTGTATTTTCTCACCCCACTAGAGGGTGCTCTTTACTTTGGGCCATGCTTTGAGCCCTTTTTTGAGGAGAGCACCATCTAGTGGGGTCAGAAAATACAGCAAATGGTTCATGAAGCATCATTTTTGCCGTCATTTGTCGAGAGTAGTGATATGTATGTTGGATTACAGTATGCAGAGGGGCGCTAAAGGTAACATGGCTACAGACAGTATACAGTCTATGAAAAGCAAATGTAACGGAATTTAAAAACATGCAATGTTTTTATATGATCATTTGTGAAATATTTTTAGATTTGTAGAATGAGACCTGTGCAATGTGTGCATGTACAAAAAGTTCCATTCTTAATCTTTTAGATTTGAATCGGACAAAACCATTTTTCACTTGGATGGCTGTTTTTGCATGCAAGTAGTGTTTGTGGATAAGACAATACGGCCTTGTCCTTGAAGTAGGGCTTTTATGTCCGACTGAAAATCGGGAAACACAAATATAAATCGACGTTGCATTGGGCTTGGGCGGTAATGTCTTGTAACCGAGCTGCCGTAGAGCCATACTGATAAGCAAAGCGAGTTAACTGAACGAGAAGTTCTTTCATTAGCCGTCTTTGCCCAAAGGTCCTGATCGGTGGCCCAGACAGGGGATGTCGACAGTACACAAATCAGTCCACATCAAGGGTATTCACCAACACAGAACATCCTTTACCTGCAGCACAGCAGGACAACACTAGCATTCAACCACTATTGACATTTAGAGTAATATTTACATGATTATTTACGCTATTTACAGGCGGCGCAACGCATGGCAGTACGCTAGACCTTAGCCTGGTGTGCCTCAAACCCCGTGGCGTTACAATATCAATAGCGTTAGAACAGATTCACAGTGTGATATGAGGCGTTGGACCTTCCATAGATAGGTAGGTAGATAGATAAATAGATAGACAGACAGAGGACTCTGTTAGAATGTACTATGCTAGATTACCATTACATGCTGTGATATGTATTGTTTTTGTTGAACAGTTTGGATGGAAACACTGATGCTGTGGTGCAATCATCATTCTCTGAGGCATCTTGAGTACCAAGTTACAGCCCCTGGAGGACACAATGCTGAGTGACCCGGTGTTTTCATCAGGGGTGTCGTATTCTTTCACTGGCTTTGTCTGTTTATGAAAGGTCCCTTTGCTCTCCTTCTGCATGAGTGTGTCTGAAAGGCTGCAGTGTGTGATCAGGTGAACTGCACGGATGTTTATGTGTCACTGGGGGAATCAAGTCGTTGATAATGCCTCCCTGTGGAAAGGTCGTGTTCCACTGTGGACACGTGTTGTTGCCACAAATGGCTTTCAGTTAGGGCTGGCTCCCATGTCTTTAGCCTAATATGACATTCTCTTTAAATCACTGGCATTTTTAGCTGCCTACTCTTAGTGAATTGTTGCGTGCTCCATTTAAATTTGCAAATTGATATCAGGAGAGCTTTTCATGTCACTGGTGTTAGAGTCGAACATTCTTCATTTGCCCTTTATCTTCCTGCCTCCGACTACAGTGGTTCAGTCTCGGGTTCTGTATGAGTAGGGCACTGTATGCAGCTGAGCTCCAGGAGTAGGTCTTCTGCAGTGAACTCGAGCTTGCGTTGCCAGGCTTCGACGGGGCCAACAGACACATAGCAGAACACAGCAGTGTTTTCACAGGTGTCGAGAGACTTCGAGGGAGCCGACCGCTGCATAAAAACTGGAGCCGGCTCAGACTGCAATTACATGTCACTGTAGGCATGCGAGGGTCTTCCCGACCTGGAACTTTGAGTGGGAGGGCTCCCCGTATGTCACAGGAGGGCCAACGATTCAGCCACTGCAGGAATGAGAATAGGTAAGGATGGGGCCTGGGGAAAGGGGAGATGAGGAATGTGCAGGAGCACCCAAAGAAAACTAGCAGAGACCTAATGAACTCCTGCAGCTGAGGCCTGCAGAAAGATGTGTAATAGGCCGCAGTGTAATGCTAGACATTCGTCAGGTGGCGTCTGCATTCTATGATTTACTCCAGAGTTGTCAAGTTGCATGGAACATTTATTTCCTTTCCAATGCCAGGAAAAACAATCAAGCACTTGCTAATCCTTGACGAGTGATGAAGACCACTCTATTTTTGACTACAGTTTCTGTGTTTAATTTTAATAGCATTGTCTATTGTACCAGATAGAAGTTAAAATTGGCATATACTGTGTATTTGAAGTGAAGCTCATAAACTGCTTTTGACTGGGGAGTGATAAAAATATTTAAAATATCTCCAGGCCTCCAGCCTCATTGTGTTTGCATTCTGCATATTTGTTTGCATTCTGCATATTAAATATGGGTAATTTTAACTAGAAAAACTGTATAACTATAAAAAAATAACAGGGATGAGTTTTTGAACCACAGCAGGTAACTGTGACAGTACGTTTTTGAATCTTTGAAAAGCTTGTTTTAAAAGCATGCATTGTTTTCAAAATTGTCAGGAAAAAATATGATTATAGTATAGTGTAGCAGTGGTTTTCATTTTGTTCTACATTCATTTTCCCATATGTTATCATATTTTTCGAAAAATACTGGTTACGCCAAATGACACAAACCAGTTAGACCACTTGACCATGTTGCTTCAACAGTCAAAGGGTTTTGTTTGTTGAACAAATTGACACTTAAAATCAAGCATGACAGTCAACACGGTCAAACAGACTTGGTGCTTTATTTTACTTCAATCCAGAAAAAACATCTAACAACAAGGTAGTGAATTCATGTCTTCTATTGTGATTTCATCCATCCATCCATCCATCCATTTTCTGCCATTTAATCGGAGCAGTGTAACGGGAGCAGCAGTCTGAACTGGCATGCCCACATCTCCCTCTTGCCAGCCACCTCCTCGAGCTCCTCCGGGGAATACCAGGGTGTTCCCAGGCCAGCCTAGAGATATAAGTGTCCTAGGTCTGTCCAAGGGTCTCCTCCTGGTTGGACATACCTGAAACACATGGTCAGGTGCCGGAGCCACCACAGCTGGCTGCTTTCAATGCGGAGGAGCAGCAGCTCTACTGTGAGCCCCCCCCCCTCCGAATGTCCGAGCTCCTCGCCCTCTCTAAGGCTGAGTCCAGACACCCTGTGAAGGAAACTCATTTCTGCCGCTTGCATCTGCGATCTCATTCTTTCAGTCACTAGCCAAAGCTTGGTGAGGGTAGGAACGGAGATCGACTGGTAAACTGGCAGCTTTGCATTCCAGCTCAGCTGTCCCTTTACCATGATAGAATGGTACAGCGTTCGCATTACCGCTGACGCCGCACTGATCCACCTGTCGAGCTCCCACTCAACTCTTCCCCGAGATACTTAAACTCCTCAGCTTGAGGCAGTAACTCATCCCCCACCAGGATGGGACAATCCACCCTTTTCCAGTCGACAACCAAGACTTTAGTCATGAATTCAGTTAAGAAGACTTTCTAGCAACCTCAGCATCTATTATTCACTATATTACTATAATTAAATCACCTTTGTCCAGAATTTTTTTTCACTGCAATGTTTTTTATTGAAAATTTTGAAGTCTGGAAACTAGCAGCCATGGTGCAGACGGGTTGGAAAAGGGGCCGGGAAGAGGCAAGAGGCTGCCTAATTATACTGATGTCTTGTTTTGAGAACACGATTAAAATGCAATGTATTACCCAGTGGGAACTGCCGACCATCTGCATAAAGAAGAAAGTGAGCCCTCAAGTATTATGTACCCCATACCCCCACCCAAAACAAATTATGGTCTCTTTAATTCAACATTCACATATTTTTGAATAGGGAGAAAAACAAACGAAAAGCCAGCATAACTAAAAAAGCATATATATATTTTTTTCTGTCGAAGGGATGACAGACCAGAAACAGTGACACGATTTACACTCAGTAAAATCAAGGCATAAAGCATTGAATCATTATTCCAATGTACCGTTTTTAGCAAGAGTAGTTTGAATTTATCCATAGTTACTGTGCAGTGGTAAAATGCATAAAGAACTGCAGAATCCATCTGCTGCTTCAGTGAATTGTAGTCTGTCTACAGATTTGTTACATGAGCTGAATAATGAAAGCGCAAGTTGTGCTATAAGCAGCGAAATTAAGTTATTTATTGACTTTTATTTTAGGTTTTTTTTTTATTTTTCATTTGGATCTATGATAAAAAGCTATTTTTTTCTCAGCCTGTTTATTTTACAGAAAACTATTTTTCGAGGTTGGCAAAACAGAATAAAAAACAAAACCGTTAATAGCTAAACTCAGTGGTGATAAATGCTTTAATCATGGTGAATTCCCCCTCCAACTTCTCATGAAAGCACAGATTGTGTCGAGCACATTTCTGCCCAGTGTGCTGCATATTGGGAGGAGAGAGTGATACTGGGAAAACTCACAGGGTGGATTAGCAGTCTGGCTGTGTCATACCCACGCTTTAGCATTTGAAATATACATTCCAATCTTCACACATAAATACTGCAATTGTTGCTTATTCTGACAAAAAGGCTGGGCTAGGCTTTCGTGTAACTTCTTTCCAGTTGTAACTATTATCTTTCAGTTATTTAATAACTACATCATATTTCTGTTGCAAGTTAAATAATCCTAACAAAATCACCCTAGTAAAACTAGATAAAATATAATATTGATTGACTGTAACATCGATCCAGCATTGATTTGAATAAAACCTTGTTTAGTTATGGGTTTTTAGATACGATGCCTTTAATTGTGTTGATTGTAATGTGTTGTTTTTCACATTTAGGCAGAAATTCTTGGTGTCCTTTCTTCCTACCAGCAAATAGTGGAAGATGCAATGAATGAAGCAGAAAAAATATGAAGTAAAAATAACTATTACACGCAGTTCTGGAAAACATTAAGAAAGCTCTTTTCTTTTTTGCATTTCTGTTTCGATGACAGCCATTCCATGTGCAGTTTTTGTTGAATTCTAGCATCAACACACATGATTCAACTTAATGAGGTACTGATTATCTGAACCACGCTTCATCAAACAAGGACTGATTTATCAGTCCTATTTTAATAGAACCAAATATTTTTCATAAAAATATTCCTAATAATACATTTTAAATCATTTTAATGAAGATACATCGTCAGTTTTGAATGAGAAGAAAACTTGATTCTACTGGCAGAAGGATATAGTGAGTGACAGGTTGCTTCCCAACTTAATATTTCCAGGAGGGCACAAACTCATCCGACGGTGCCTCATCAATTGAAGGATGAGACCAAGTGACTTTCAAAAAGATTTGGAAGATTTAAAGGATGTGAAGACCAACTAACGAAACTGAATAATTTGATTTAATTTGTTCCAGAACTGTATATAAGGAGACTAGGCTCAACTAGGCTCAACAATACTTAGACAGAGAGAATTGTGTTGCATTAAATTTGATCTTTCATCACATTGATCATCAGTGCATGGTCACCACAATAGTCAAAATAAATACCGAAGCGTAATAAAAACAAATACAAATCTACAAGCCAAGATTAGCATTAATGTGCTCCGAATGCATTACACAAAGCTGTATCAGTAGTTTAAGAAATAAGCTATTATATTAAGCTACAGGGGTTGAACCATGAAACTGAAACACCTGTTTTTAGACCATAGTTACTCCCATTGGATGTGGTCCATCCTTCCTGGTGGTATGCCGACGTTACTCTGGATATTGTGGCTCTCGAAACACCACAAAGACCTGCTGCCCTGGTCACAGATGTGCCAGTGAGGCATGCGCCAACAATTTCGCCTCTTTTGAACTCTGATGTCTCCCATTGTTGTGTAGATTGCAGTATTTCATGTATAGCTGTGCTAATTCAACATTCACACTATGGTGTGGCGTAAAGCATGCCGTCACTGGATTCCTCAACCCCATCAAACACCTTTGGGATGAATTAGAATGGAGATTGTGAGCCAGGCCTTTATATCCAACATCATTGTCGGACCTGACAAAATGCTCTTCTGGATGAATAGCCATAAATTCCCACAGACACACTCCAAAATCTTGTGGAAGGTCTTCCCAGAAGAGTGGCAGCTGTTATAGCTGCAAAGGCAGACCAACTCCATATTGATGCCAATGGATTTAGAATGAGATGTTATAAAAGTTCCTGTAGGTGTAATGGCCAGGTGTCCCAATAGTTTTGTCCATATAGTGTATGCTGATGTCAGACACATTGTACATAAGGTGTCATAAGTAACACCGGTGGTTCTGAGAGTTTGAATAGAAAGCAAATAAATTACCTGGTGGAACACCCATGGCCTATATAAATCTGTATAACGTGATACTGTTGTAAATTCACTGATGGAAATGTATACGATGCTTATTGCTCAGATTTCTTTTAATATATTTCGTAACAAGTCTAGAACCAGTGAAGCATGAAACATAAGGTGGTGTTCCTCCTTGTTTGGATGATATTCACCACTGGTTTATATACACGCATTTACCCTTAGTTATGCCGTAACACCCAGCTCAGTACAGAAGTACAAATTCAAGTAGCATCTGAGCTGTTTTTCCAGCTAAATGATCTTCATTTTCTTTTTGAAAAAAAGACGCTAAATAATATATCATGTTTTTAAGTTTGGCAAATATAGCTTACAATATACAGTCAAAATTGTCACATCCATCTCCACCAGGTCGTCAGTGTTACCCCCTTCTGCTTCCCTGGGGTATTAATCTCACCTGACTGTCATTTCACTTGATCAGCCTACGTTGTATATGGTTGTATATAGTTGAATCTTACAGGGTTTTTTTTTGTGGAAGTCTTGCATGCTTTTCACCTTCAGCTGATATTTATATTCCTGTTTGACACTGATAAATATCGTGCGTTTACACGATAAACATGAGCGTGAACTAAATGCAAGATAGGAAGGCAGGTGACTTATGCTGGTTTAAACAACGAAGAATCGAATGTGGCAACACAAATAAAGGTACTAATACGAGACTTGCACAGTCAAATTTAACTGATTATTGGATTGTAACTGGTTGTCAGCTGGTTCCATGTTGGAGGTAAGTAGGATGAAGAACTGCTAGGCTGGTCTCTTACAGCACCTCGGATACGGATATCATAACACAGCACTAGTTTCACAGACTCAGAAAGTCTTTGATGGTTGATTTGTATGTTATTTCTTCTCTATATACTTTTCACATCAGCCATTCATCCCTCTGCAGCAATTGTTTATACATCTGTGGGTTATATCCTCATCCTGGCCAATTAAGGGTGCTTTGGTACATGGTATTGTGGCCTCAGGGTTGTGGGTTCGAATCTGGCCACAGTGCTGTGTGTAGAGAATGTTTCTCCATGCTTGTGTGGATTACCTCCCACAGTGTGCTTACATACTACCAGCTGTTCTGCTGTGTTATCAGTTTGATAACCAATAATATGGAGAAAAAAATGACTTTGAAACATCCATGTGCTATTAAACTGTAACTCTGATGAATACAGCAATAGGCTGAAAAAGATTATTTGTTATTTTGTATCTTTGCTTGTGGGATTTCTTTTTTGACTTTCACCAAACCACATGTATTCTGTGATACTTCACTTTCAACACTCTCTAGTCTGACTGTTGTTTTTTTTCATCATCAACATGCTGGATAGATTCGAAGCTTTACTGTGTTGTAAGATGAGAATGATTCAGGCCAGTTGTGAGGTGGGGACTTGGGAACACTGACCATTGCTAGGAGGAATAATAGCATAATGCCGTGGATACACACATCTGTTTCCACATCCTGGTAAGTAACCATTGTTTTATTATCCTGCGTGACATAGGTTACGTTGTGGTTGCTATGAAACCGAATTGCTCTCTGCTCTTTCCACTTATAAATACTTCTGTCTATTTCCAAGTAAATCTGAATTGATTTATTATAATCCGAAATCCAGGATAAGTGGGCAGAAAATGGAGGGATGATCCAAAATTTCAAAAGCTGGTTTTATCTTTATTTAATGTTATAAAAAATGTGTGTGTATGTGTGCGTGTGTGTGTGTGTATATATATTGTTTGCAAAATCCACAGAGCCAAAACGCAAAAAGAGCATGTTACAGAATAATTCCTATTAGTATACAAAATTTGACTGTAAAGACATTGTTGTAATTAAAGTGTACGTCAGTGTTGCAGAATATTGTACCAAAACACAAAATACTTCTTATCTTTTTTTTTATCACCAGTGGTTTAATTAGTCAGGATTTTATGTGCACTACTATAAACACATTTACTGACTTCAGAGACAATAATAGCAATAACTATGTGCCTGAGTCTATAAGCATTAATTCCCTTGCCAGTTTGTTTTAAAATGGGCTGTATGGAGACTGAGAGGAGACACAGGAGGATGAGCACAGCCTCAGTACGGTACAATAGCAGATCAGTGCCCAGAGCCTCCTGGTTCTCTGCATTTGCCTCACACAGAAGCCGCTGGATTATGGCCCTAAACAGAGCTGGCTATTGTGTATTCCCCTGCGGGATTGGCAGTTAGAGCAATGCAGGACTAATAAGTAACAGAACATAGAGGAAAAGCAGAGAACTTAGCCAGAACTCTGGATCCACGAGAACTCCAGGGGCTCTGGCTTATGTTGTAAAAACTGGACAAGTTTGTTCCAAAGTGCAGAGAACTGTGAGCTTGCCATTTTAAAGATACAGTACATTTCTGTTTCTACATACTGTAAGACCATATTGTTGATTGTTGGTATTTTTCATGCAGTCACAAACTTCATTTAGCAGATTATTGGTAAAATGCAAAAGTGCGATGAGCACATTTCAAGTGAAGTTTATTTTCCTTTATGCAGTGAAGCAGAAATTAGCCTGTAGGAAAACCCCCCAGAAGTTACCAAATTGCCCATAGGTGTGTATGTGTGAGTGAATGGTGTGTGAGTGTGCCCTGCGATGGGTTGGCACCCCATCCTGGGTCGTTCCCTGACTTGCGCCGGTAGCCTCCAGGATAGCTGGACCCTCCACCACTCTGAATAGGATAAGCAGTTACAGAAAATGGATGGATGGGTGGAATCCTTAAGATGACGACCTTTAAACATTTGGCGCCTACCCATGCTGCTGCTTGTCTGCTATTGAATCTAAGACATATATACATAGAGTTCTATGACTAAGACATGTTCCTTTCTTTTCTGTGTTCATTCACTTCTGTTACACATTCTCTTACACATACAGTATTACTTCATCATTGGCTTCACACAGGTTTGCAAACAAAATATGCTATTTATATCTCTGAGTGGATTTATGAAGCATTCTTAGGGGTTGAAAGGTTCCCGTGACCTTTCAGTTGTGAGGAAAAGTTAAAAGTTTGGAGAAAGGCATGGAAACAGAGTTCTTGGAGAGATGGCAGAGAAGCGTATGCAGCCAAATACATCATTCAGGATGTAGATGGCAGGCAGTCGAGGCTTTGAAGTCTTCTGTGTTGCAGGAACCTTGTCAGGCCACTGTTAACTTATCCCGGATGGCCGGTCCTCCACTGCTAAGTGGGATGTTCCCTGTCTGGCTCATCTTGCCTTTTGAACCTCTCTCTTCTGAATGTCCTTGTTGCTCAATGGGGTCAGTTCGGATGGGGGCCAAGGGACACAGACTCCGGTTTGGATAGGATCAGCACAGATTGTGCTTTAGATTGAATTATGTCGGAGGGTAGGTTTCAAGTATAACACACTGCTGTTTTATCTGGAAGTGAAATCATTTTAATGTTGCTCCAGTGAATTATGTTGACTGAGTGAAAAACAAGAAGCAAAAACAAGAAAGACAAAAAAACGCAGGTGACGCAATTATGCTGATAATAATTCTGAGATTGTTTGTGTCTCATTCTAGTTTGTTTCGCATCGCTTTTCATTTATCTCCTTTTGTCATTTTTTTCCCATAAGTAAATAAGAGTTGATTTTTAACCCAGATAAACATTTTTACGCAAAAGTTTTTCCTTCAGTGCGGGTCTTTTCCATAGACAGTAATATTGTTGTATAAAATATTTGGGAGATGTTTATGCGCAAGGAATCTGCAGGTCTGGGCAAATCAGTGAAAATAAGTCAAAGCCTGGATGGAGGAGATAAAAATACACAGTTTTGTTTGATCTTTTGTTTCCTCCTTTTATGGAGCAGCACTCATAAAGTTACACATGTTCACTTTTGAAGTGTATTCAAAGTATTTTTCAATAAAATCGTTTTGCCAGACTTAATGTAACGTGACAGTGTAATGAAGAATTTCTGGTCAAATTGGATCCAAAATGAATATTTCTGAAAAGAAATATGCAACTTTATGCTTGGCAAGATATATCTCAGAAAACACTTTTACTGATGAAGGCGGGTAAGATTAACATCAAAGAAAACGGCAAAAGAGCACAGAGTAAACACAGTAAAGTTAGCATGCAACAGCCTTGAGCACATAGGAAGCGTCGTGTGGTTCACAAGAGAGCAGCACTAACCTTCAAATGCGAGGATGCCACGGCAGAATGCAGCATTTCAGCCTGGACCTGCCATTTAGGATGTGACCTTGCCAAACAAAACTGGGCCGTGCACCCAGGAACAGGCAGAAACAGGTGTCTGTTCTGCTTGCAGTGGAAGGAGGAATGAGCAGGCTGCTGTTTATATGTCCCGTAGATCCTTCCAGGACATGGTAGGGGAAGGCTGCCAACGTATGAGGGTTCTGGAGGATGGAAGGCCTGGTCTGAGTCTAAGCCCAGGGAGATGCTGCGCGTCCCGCTTTCCTGACCGTGTTCTCTGCTAATTTAAATTTCAGACAGCAGGCTGCAATTTGCGGCTAGTAGGGGACACAGGACAGGAATGATGCAGAAATTAACTCTACAATTAAGTCACGATTATTCTTGTACTGTAAAAAGAGATATTTTTATTGCAGTTTCCATGTGGACGGGGTCTTTTAGCTTCCTTAAATTAAGTCACTTCGCTCCACCTGTAGACACAGACCCATAGTCTGACGTTAGTCATTAATATCAACAGGGTAGTTTATCAAGTATCAATGCATGTGTTTATTAAGTATATGCTACTTGATGTACTTGACACATTTGACGTGGCTCCGAGTTAGCTGCTACCGCACATATGCTGAGCAATGTTTTCCGGTATACGTGCTTTGTAATTTGACAGATCATGAACTTCATAATTATTAGCCCATATCGTTTTATTTCTTTGGGGGGGGGGCGTATTTCGGACCATACATTGATTTCTATTGGGAAAAACCCTAATCCCAACAATGACAACCTTAAGCCCTACCCAGGCCTAACCTTAACCATAAGTAACCAAACGAAATGCAAGAATTCTTGCATTTTTAGTTTTTCAGCTTTTAGAAAGCTGAGTTTTCCCTTATGGGGACCAGAAAACATTTAACATTTGGTCCCCACAAGGTAAGGAATATTTGAACCACACAACACAATTGCTTCTTTCTTCTAATTGCTTTGGTAATATATACTGATTGACTATAGTTTAGTAGAAATATGCTAGCACATTTTCCCATTTTCACATTTTAAATTAACATCTTCTCAGTCATGCCCCAGTTTCAGCCTTCCAGAACCTTTTTATGCTAAAGTAGTCATATGTCCAATGGGGAGGTCTTAAGTTTATCATGCAAACATTTTTTAGCTTTTTGTTAAACCGATGAAAACTGGCTTGTTGCTAGGCAATAAAAAAGTTACCAAAACACAGATTATTAAAAAGGACAGTGAAACCAGACAGTTAAGACTTTGTAGATGCATGAAGTAAATGCACTGGCTTTAGGACAGCTAAAATAGGATACCCATTGGTCTGTTGAGAGTGTGATCTATGTCAGCTCGGAGGCCCAAGGAAGCAGGGAATGAGTGGAAATTGACTCCATATGTGTCCTGCTCTCCTTTGATCTGGCCACATAATAAGCATAGTGATGTTTACAAAACAAGCGGAGGAATGTTCGATGTGTATTTTAATTAAGTGGCCAATATCAGTCATAAAGTCTTTTATTCATGGCGGGGTTCCGCATGAACTACAATGTAATACATCAATTAAACAACAGATAAGACTAACATAAATAATAAAGATTTAATACAACTGCTGGACTCTAAAGAAATGTTCAAGTGAGGATTTTACAGCAGCCACAAATTAAAGATATATTTAGTTGTCTTGACTTCTTGTTAATTCCACTGGTGCTGTTTTTTATTTTTAAGTTATTATTTTTGTCTTTAGTCTCATTTGGATGATCTGTTCAGGGGCCATCACCCAGGGAAAGACTTCTGGCCCCATTGCACGTATATATGCTATGAGATACAGATTCTTTACTGCTTTGTTTTATTTTTGGAATAATGCTTCTTGTTACTTATTTTTTGCCAACAACAAACCCAACAGGCCAAGCCTAATGATTTATAACTCAGTTAATCTTATTGACGTTGTACACTAGGTCTGACCCTTATGAATCAGGATGAGCATAAATGCTTACTTTTTCTTACAGTGGGAAAGAAGAGTCTGGGCTGGAATATCAGTTACTCTGTCACAGCCTGACACAAAGTCCTTCTCAGGATGAATAGTGTGTTACTCAAGGAGATCTCAACAAGAACAAGCTTTGAAAACACTTGACATTCTTCGAAAATATAATTATTGCAATACGTTGAAGATGAGATCATAAAGAATTGAGTGACTGTTTCTGCCTTACATATTATCTCATTATTTTGAGTGGGAAAAAAGCATGTGAGAGCCAAGCTCAGGTTAGTTTAGTTTAGCTAAAACGTAGTTTCAAGAAATATCTGCTACATATGAAATTTGTGTTGCTGTCAGCTTGTTTGTGAAAAATGTCCAGTCATATCGTGTTGATGCTTAAGGCAGCGAGGACAAATTAGCACTCATACCACTAGAAGGATTCAGGTGACAGGTTTTGGTAAATGCCTTTACTAATGTACCTAAATAGACAAGGTGACAAAAAAAGGTTTACAGCAGACAGCAGTCACTTCTTAAATTTCAGTTCGGATTAAATTAAAATCCATAAAGATCACTTTGAATTATATCTATACATCTACACAACAAATAATATAGTTATTTGGTGTATATGCGGATATTAATTATATAATTATATTTTATGTTTGTACAGTTGCTATGTATGAAAATATATTTGCGAAAAAATTTATATGCAATGCAAACATGGATAAACCATAATTCAGTTTTTTTCAGTTCTTATATGCCTATTTGTGTTTATGATACATTTTCATTTGCTTTGAGATGCTGTATAGCTACAGTGCAGTGACGTTTATTTGGATTTGCATTTAAAATTTGTTACAATCTGTTAGTGGGAGTTGGTGGGAAAATATTCTTTTATTGTATCCCTATGGTCTCCAGTGACCTTTATCCTTTAGTTAATTGGCACGCATAAAACTGCCTCGAACTATACTAAACACAGTCTCTCACAGCGTTCTCACTACTTGATAACTTAAATGGTCTGGTGATTGAAAGCTATGGAAGCGTATAAATCAGCTTTGAGATGGGCAGCTAGGAAATCTTTAGCGTCAGGTTGCTGATATTCTCTTATTGGTGTATTAACCCAGTACAACAAATCTCACAACCGTGAGGCAGGTTAAATGATTATTAATCTATGCATTTCAGAGCGGTCAATGACTCCCTACAACGAGATACATGGATATATTTTTGCCTGATTCTGCTTAGAAGTGCAGGTGAACAATATGAACAGATAATGTCTATTTGTATGTTATGAAAAAGCCTTGATATTTGCTAAAATTAAAATGCAAGAAAATTACCATGAATGTGGTATTAATGAAGCAGAAGGATTTATTACTTATTATGAGTACTTGTATTGTATTTCTGGCCACCTACTTTGATATAGTAGTATTTACTTACTACAGGAGTGAGTAAGCAATTGTTGAAGTCTTTAAATCATATGATAAAGCTACTACCAGCTTCCTCTTTAAAAACTAAAAGTTCAAAAGTTAATGTTTTGCAACAGGAATAGGGCCAGGAGCAATATAATGCAGTATAATGGGAATGAGTTCTGGTCTTAATTAAAGGAATATAGCAGAACAAACTACAAACGACGAGTGAACAGAAATGGGGCCACGAAAATGTGATTTCCAGATGTAGGCCTTGATTATTATGGCAGAAAATATTCTGCAATCAAATCAATGCTTTTCCTTTCACCCTTTTGAATCCTTTGATGAAATTCTAGTTACTATTTATAATCATAGATACTCTATAACAGACAAAAGCCAGCTGGTTGAAAGTATGCAGAGGAACAATACAGAGTATTACCTGCATTATAGGAAATTTGCTACATAAGTAGCACCACTATTCCTGCATGCGTACAATGAGTTGCTCATTATGGTTTATAATGAATCATTTATGCACGCAATAGCACCATTGTGAAACTATGGCAAAATAATTTAATTATGCAGGTTTTGGGGTCCAGAAACGTCTTCTATATTGTCTTGTATTTCTTCCACAGATATGTGCACCGTTAATTTGCTATTTTATTTTATTAACAGTCACAGAAATTAATTGCATTGTTAATTTATTTTATGAAGAATAGCATATTAACAGTCACAGAAATTGTTAATTGCATTGTTAATTTGTTATTTTATGAAGAATAGCATATTAATAGTCACAGAAATTAATTCATTTAATTCTTTACAGTCATTAAATGAAATACACCCTGATTTGGAAACCTTGGCAAATCTTTCAGTAATAATATATCACAAATAAAATTCAAGCAGTTGTTTGATATAGGATGCATTTCTTGGGAGATGCATAATTAATTAAATGTGAAATTTCATTTAATTGTCCATAAATATACATAAATATTTAATTTAATTTAACTGTCCATGTCGTAGCCACTCAAACTGTTTATCCAAGGCACCCCAAGATAATTGTTGTCATTGATATGATAACTTTGATTGACTTTGGACTGATGATAATCATGTGTTCACTATATGCACGAAACAGACCGTAGTGGCTTTGAAGACTTTGAAGATGTCAGGTTTCATGTTGAACTTAGCAAGAAAACTTACCAGAATAGACTTTTAATCTAGGTCAACATTTGTCATACTCACTATGAGACTGTGATAAACTCTAAATCAAAAGATATTAAACTGTTTTCAAGATCTCTTAAAATAGATTAAGTTGTGCAATGCTTTTAAGCAAGTATTAAGGCATGAGGGTAAGTACACAAAGACATGTCAAGAAATGTAGAGGAACATTAATTACAAAAACATGGGTATTACAAAGCTATTCTCAAATACACAAGTACAATAAACCGACAATGCTTGTGTATGTCTAGACTACGGGGTTGTGTCAGCAAAGGAAAGTGCAGTCAAGCCGGCCTCTAACTAATGATTTCCCCAAGCCTGTTTACATTCCCCACAGAGAAGGAATAGCAGAGTGAGAGAGTACTACACAAATAAATGAAAATAAAACAAAAAACGTAGTAACCAACAATCTGCTAACAGTCAGGAAATGTAAGCTGATTCCTCTTCCTGACTGAATGCTCTTATAATCGATATACTGTATATAAAAAAATTACTTTATTTGGTATTGCATTTGCATCCTTTCCAGGGATTTATTTAAGATTATCCTGTGCTTTCTGTAGCCACAAACCTGCACTGAGTAAATAGTTATGGAAAGTAGAATTAGTTATCTATTGATGGGTTGTTAACATATTTTGTTTAGAAATGATGATTGGAGGAACTGAAAACATGGGACAATTGGTAATGTGTCAAGCATTACTGCAGCTCTGCTCTGAAAAGCATTAGATATACTGACCGAATTGTGGAATCTATGTGTATATCTGACGTAGACTTGTGGCATACGTATATCTAGCGTAGACTTGTGGCATACGTATATCTAACGTAGACTTGTGGCATACGTAGACTTGTGGCATACGTATATCTAACGTAGACTTGTGGCATACGTATATCTAACGTAGACTTGTGGCATACGTATATCTAGCGTAGACTTGTGGCATACGTATATCTAGCGTAGACTTGTGGCATACGTATATCTAATGTAGACTTGCATTTATTTATTTAGCAGACACATCAGCAGTCACATTTTATTTGCTTACTATTATTCTTCGTTCAGTTACTGTAAATGGGTTTCTATACTGTCTATAATGCACAAAGGCATGGATTCCCCTGACACCTGATAGCGGTGGTCATGATGGTCAGAGTACAGAGCTTTTGTCAAATGAATAGTCCTTTTCAAGATTTCTGTGTTTACGGGGAAAATCTTGCCAGAATATTTATTCTTATAAAAAGTTGTCCACTCCCTGATTCAGCTAGATGTATTTTAAAGAATCAAACAATGGAGGGGTTTCTGACCATCTGGAAACACTCTCATGTGGCCTGCA
This sequence comes from Mormyrops boulengeri, assembly GCA_026781065.1. NCBI lineage: Eukaryota > Metazoa > Chordata > Actinopteri > Osteoglossiformes > Mormyridae > Mormyrops > Mormyrops boulengeri. Next base: position 7,278,180 of record JAODLD010000002.1, read on the forward strand.
GCTTTTGGTAGCTTGGTGATCCATTTACTCTTATCAGCTGCTTTCGAAAGCGTTCAGTATTTCACATAGCTCACCTGTGAGTTGCATTTATGAGGCTTTAACTGCAAGGGTCATCACACTCTGAACCTCTTGAAGAGCTAGCGTGATTTACGTGTTTATTTGATGCTTTTAGCTACGGCATGACCTGCGGTTCAATTTACCTACTCTTACGCCTGAGCATCTAAAACAGATTAAGTACGTCACTCAAGTAAGTTAAGTGAACCTCAATGTCTTTGATCATGTTAAAATATGATATTACTGATTGTCTTGGAGACAAAGACAAATAAACAGACAACCAACTTTTAGAACTAGATGAGCTTTGTTGCATTCATGCTGCAACGTTGACGTTTATTTTTTAACGGTAATTAATTTCTGCTGCCGACTTTTTATATGGCTCAGTAAAATAGTGTTAGAACTGAACTAAGTTTTAGCATTCGGCTAAGCAGGGTCAAAGCTTGTTATTGCTGCCTTGGCTTTGGGTGAATAAGATTTAAAAATGTTTATACTAATCCATGCTTAGTTAAGCTTCTGGGATAGCTAATACACTGTAACTTTAAGGATGAACGAGCGACGTGTTCCTCACATGACCTGTTATTTTGCGTATAATTTTATTATTTTTAAAACAACAGTTAATTTAGACAGTTGGCGTAACATAGATGACATAAAATGTGTTGTGTCAGCACAAAATTGGCCATGATTCTTTGTATAAGGTGTTTAGATCTTGTTTGGCCCATTACATGGATTTCATGGTTAGAGGGCCTGCATCTGAGAGTTTTCTATTGCCTTGTCTCTGTACATTTCATCCTGTGAGAGTGTTCGTGAAAATCCAATGTAAGAAATAAGTATAAATGTGGTACACAGCAGAAAGGCTGTCTAGACGGATCCTTCCAGCATTTTTACTATTGTCTGACCCCAGGGCATTTGCCTGATACATACAGAATACACATGGACTATGTGCCGCGCATGAGTGACCACATAAGTAAGTAAAACGTGCCTTTCACAGAAAACAAAACAAAATGCTGTACAAAGCTAGAATGCAGAAAAACATAAAACAAAAATATGGAACGACAATGTAAAATACCCAAGCAAAAACAAACGACAGTACGTAGCAAAACACGATTTCACAGAATCACATTTTCCCAAAAGCCTGAGAACAAAGGTGAGTTTTAGGCTGCCTTTTACATCTTTCAACAGAATCTGCAGAAAGCAATGAAGGAGGGGGATCATTCCACAGCCTTGGGGCGACAATTTGAAATGCCTGATCACCACGCCTTGTAAGTGTTGTCCAAGGAACACTACTGAGTGCTTGATCAGCGGACCTTAGAACACGGGCAGCCGGATCGGGATGTACCAGATCCATTATGTACTGCGGGGCCCAGCCATGTAAGGCTCTGAATGTAAAAAATTTGCTACATCAAGCGGTTCCGAATGCGGGATAAAAGCAGTTCTTGCTTTTTGAACCAAAAAATACTGCGTACTGTAATAAGTATCTTGAACTGTCCCTGTGATTTACCTGGTGAAATGAGATCATCTCCGTAGTTTTTTGCTGTTTAGGGTCCTTAGAAAGGTGGTCATTTGCCTCGGGTCCTTGAGTTTAGGGCAAGTGGAAGCACAGCAAAAATTATCCTGAGGAATTTGTTATCCTTTGAGTGTATTGCTGGATGCTATTGTTATCTCTTCCAGCAATCATTAGGTGCACTTGTCTCTTTCAGACTACCACCTATTCCATTCTTGCCGTATGATTAAGTCTGCGTTTGATTATGTGCATGTCTGTGGAGTGCTGATATCCACCGACATGTACGGAACTGCTACATTTCTTAAGATCCTAACTGATGACCTTTACCTCCCGAAAACTCATCATGCCCATTACAGTTACAGTAGTGTGAAATTCTTTGTTCATGTTTTGCTGTTAACAAGTCTTCAATTACATAAAAGCAAATTGTTAAAAGCATGGTCTGTTCCATCAGGGATGTCCTAACTCTGTTTTAGAGTTCCTCCAATGAGGATGACCATAATTGCATGTAAATCCATCCTCCTCAAATGTATCCCCAATTCATCATTCAATACTGTGTCACAAAATAGTTGTTAGGTTATACCATTTTCCCCAAAAAAAGTTATTATATTTTACTCACCAGCAACCACCTTTTCTCTTCTTGCGTTAGTTCTACCTTGTCTGAGAACCTGGACTCCAAATTCTGAAGGCATGGTTGTTTGAAAGAGAAGCGGCCCAGATGCTCACATTTACTGCTGTCATTCAGATAGTCGTCTGCTCTGCTCCTAAAGCCAGGATATGGGGATGAAAGGGAAGGAAAACAGTGTGTGGGCGATTGTATGGTTTCAGCTGAGCCTGGCTGTTTCACAGAAATAGTCATGACTTCAGAGCATAGTTTAACCGTCAGGCTTGTTCATTCTGCGGCCTGTTTGCTCTGCAGGAATGTTGAGGTTGCCTGTGAGGGTCTGTAGGCTAAAAGGATACTGACCACATGGCTAATAAAACAGAGTTAGAAGGAAAAAGAGAGATATGAGAAAGGGAGGAGAAGTCATTTAAAATATCTGACAACAGTATGGGTAGTGACCTTGCCTCTTGAATAAGGAAAGTGATCACAGCACAAGGACTGATAGCAATCTCGCACAAAAACTGAAAAAATGAGAATTAGTCTAAAGGTAACATTTTACATGAAAATTGAACATAAACTTCTGTAAAGCAGCTTTAAGTACTAAGTTAATTTTTAAAAAAGGATTTTCTTTCCTTGAAATGTCATTGACGCTATTTCTAGTTCCAGCATGTTGATGTTGTGTCAAGCAGCAGTTCCTGGAATATTCAACTCGATTATGACTATTAACTTCCCGCATTTCAGCATGAATTCAGGATGTGTTCTGAAAGGATCAGAATGGAGGCTGCACAGTTATTGTGCAGATTATGTACAACATTAACTTCATTTCTCTAACTTGATTGCCGTTGTGTGCATTGGCAAAGGCAAACGCAGCAGCCCTTAAAGGCTAATTTGCTAATCAGCTTTTTCCCCCTCATGTTCCATGGCGTCTCTCCCCTTTACTGTGAAGGCATTTCCTGCAATGTGGAGGCGGAAACTTTTTTGTGTAACATTCCATAAATCAAAGACTCTTCTCAAATGAGACTTTCAAATGTTTAATTTGAATTGCGAATGATAAAGACAATTAATGGTTATTTACGGTTAGTCGTTACGATCATCCAACTTTTCAAGTACTGCAGACATTCTTGCTCGTAAATAACTGGCTGGCAGCCAGGTAAGAGGTGGGCAAACATGAGTTATTCATGTGCTGGGTTAGAATGCCAATGGGAACACATGGAGAGAGGAAACAGGCTGGTCGGGGGAGCAGGGTGGCTGATGGACGTTACGGACGGGGTAGCTGATGTAATGGGACTCTCCGGGAGGAAGGAAACGCCCGGCATCCAGACGTCTGGGTGAGCGCACGTCTGCGGTCTCTCCTCTGCGCAGGAGAGGAGCACTGAAGGCCGGAGGTGTTCATTGCACACACCTGAGTCACGCTGACACGTAGTATGTGATCGATTTGACAGCGCTTGAACTCTGGTGGGAAATTCCCACTATAGACATTGACTTCCTCAGATGTTTTTGGCGTCGCTGTGATGTTTCCTGGATGGTCAACTACCGTGATTTTTTTTCCCATTCTCAGGAGGCAGTTGTACGATTAAAAGTAACATATACCATTGGTTTGGAGTCTGGAAAGGTCAATGAAAACTGGAAATGTAAGGAACTGCTGTACATATAACCCATCATAGGTACAGAACACAACACTCGTGTTACAGTTTGACACATGATGCACCTGTAACAAAATATAAGACCAGAGTAACATTCATCTGATCTAAAAAGTATCAGTATCATGAATATTTAGAGAACAGGCAGCTAGTTTAGCTCAGCCACATTGTGCTCCATTATATTGCTCTGGTCCTATAAATGAATCTGTGTAGGTGTCTGTGTGGGTAACTGTGTGGGTATTGTCTTACAGTATTAGCTGCATGACTAAAGACAGACACCGTGACTGAACATGTCCTATACTGTCCTATACAATAATTCAGAAAGTCTTTCTTTCTTTCTTGAAGCCTGTCATTTTGAAGCTTGTTCCAAGCATTCCACTGTATCCTGGGGGCGGAATTCACCTTTAAGTGTTCTTCAGCCTCCCATTGGTTCTGCAGTATTTGACACCATCCTGGAGGTCGTTCCTATTTTCCACGATCTGATCCAGGCTTACCCAGAACGAGCCCCTTCCCTCCCTGTCGCTTTCTAACTGGCGTCACAGCACTGAGGATAATGCCTTCTTCTTTTACATAGTATCCGAAACACCAAGAGACTCGGAAATTGCAAAATGCGTCAAGCTTCTAATTTAGATATTTATTAGTTTTTTGCTAAATTGTTTGACCCATGAGCCCTGATGGAAAGCTACAGGCTACAAGCTTTGAGTTTTTGAGAAATGCCCCTCCCTTTCCCAGAAAGGCAAACCCACCAGGCCTGCTGGAACTGTGACACTCAAGCCAGACTAATGTGAACCATTTGTTGACAGGACGGCATCCAAACCGGGTGCCCACCTTCTTCCTCAATGTCATCCTGTGCTGTTAAAAAGGGTAATAAGGCAAGGGGGGGGGTTTGCTTGGTTCTGGAACAGATTACTGATGTTAATCTGTGTTGAGACAACACCATCAGCATTTCCCATATAATGTCACATGTAATATTTGTGTGTAATATTTCTGAATGTTCGCAGAAATTTTATAAACAGATGTATCTGAATTCTTTACCTTTTGTTTTTAGATTCTGAACTAACAAATTGGAAGTAATCCGACAAAGTATGGCGCTAATGGATGAATCATGAAGTAGCTTCAAAAGGATAATTTATATCAAGCAATTAATATATTTGTGACTATATCTGTTACTTCTGTAAACCTTTGTGAAGTGCTGAAGTAACAAATAATGAATAATAAATCCTGATCTTATGTTTGTTCATCATTAATGAATCTTAACGTATCCTTTATCTGCTATATAGTAGCTGCTATATTTGTTCATGATTTGTACTTGAGTAATAAATGAGCTACTACTAAGTTACTAGGGAACCGTATGTGTGTTACCGATTGTTACCGATTGTTACCGATTGTTTTATTCTTCCCAGCTTTATGGTTCTATTCAGGCCTGTGAAGCACTGCTCTGTTTTTGCAATGCAGTGAAATTTGGAGAGAGTCTGTGAAACTGAAAAGTTTCAGTCGTCCTTTCAGTTACTGGGCTTTCCTTGAAAGCTGAGACAGTGTAACAAGCAGTGAGTCGTCTGTGCATGTCCTGTAGCTGCTTGCAGTTTGCAAAAGCCTTCACAGTACCGCAAATCTGCTTCTGTTACGCACTGTGACTTCAGTGACAAACACTCCTTCACAGTTCTTAAATGCCATTTGGTCCAACATACTTAAGATATGGCAGCACTCCCAGCCCTGTTTAGTGGAATGTCTTTTTTCATTTGTTGGCATCTTTTATTTCTCACAGAAATATTTGGATGTTTTAAGTTATCGAACATGAAAAAACAGTACTAAATTAGTCTAACATCTAAGATGGCCTTACCTAAAATGAATTTTGGATGCTGCAAAGGTCTAGTTTCCACTGAAAATGTATGTGAGTATTTTGTATCATTCTCCAAATTCCAAGTAAACTTCTGATTAATTTACCAAAATCCCCCGAGAGAAAAAAAATCACTGATACTAGAATTTCACAAAGAAAGAGAGTTTCTTTCAGTTTATTGCTTTCATACAGTAAAGACGTTTTTCTGCATAGAAAAGAGAAAAGGTTAATTTGAAGAAAAAAAGTCTGATTAGATGAAACCCAGACCGTGGGCATATATTGGAGCAGATTCAATGCTTAATTGCTACCAGGGCAAAACAGAAGAGGAAAAATATGATACTAACCAGAAAACAGAGCCTACTTTATTCAGAAAGGGAAGGAATTATAATTGACTCTCAGTGATCAGTTGATAGCGCTCAGTTCAGATTGTCGTCTTCGTTGAGTAGCTTTACAGGCCTGGATGAGCCTCATTTTCATGACTGAAATAAACCGGAGGAAACACAAATTGGAATCATTTGTGTGACCAGACTGTTAGGCAGGAGCAAAGGTTATTGTTTTTTTTTTAAATTGTTTTCACATTTAGTTGATCATAAAATCACCCTCCATCCCCATCATTTCATTCTTAGCATGTTATACTCAGCAGTTTCTTGTAAAATGATATGTATCATAGGTACAATGAACTGTAGCAACATGTTTAAGGTGTCGTGAGATGTCTGCATGGTGTGTCATTTGCAGTGTTTCCCAGTGCAGTGCGGCTCCCCATGAGAATTAGTTCCTGGACCTCTTGACGTCGCCAGTTCCCCACAGATGCATTTGCTGGATTAAATGTGAACTCCCTGATATGACCTCAGAAAAGCTATTTGAAAGTATTTTTATTAATTTAAATGAGGAACGTATTATATAAAAATCCCATGTATTTATTTTAATATGTAATAATCATAGAAGCTCATTATTACATGTTAGCTTGCCAATCTGTACTCATTGGCCCACTTTAGTATCTAGATAAGAATTGAGAAATGATTGTAATTCTATGGGCCTGTACTGCCTGGGACAGAATCCAGGGGTACCCCGTGACCCCGACCAGTACACACAGCTTCTCGGGTATTGTGTCTCGCTCCGAAAATACACATTGCTTCATTGTTTTTTTTCCTTTTTCCAATTCTTTGTTGGCACATTATAATTGTTTAGTGATGATGCTTTAGCTGTCTCTCGGTAAATTTTTGCCATGTAACGTTGGTTTCATTCATCTCCCAGTTTGGGTCAAGAGTCTGCATTGCAACTTAAAAAGGTTTTTTTTGTGGGAATTTTTTTTGAAATGGAAAAGTAACCTACAGTTTCCCACTCAAAATGCCACAACGGTTTAAATCAGTGGCTCAGACTGTCTCCGTAAGTAACCATATAGTAATAAATTAAATAAAAGACATATTTTATGGACCATGATCAGGGATCACTGGTTCTGCACACAGGTGCTATCTAAGGCATATACACATGACAGTTCACCCCCCTACAGCCACAGATATGTAGCTAGGGCCCCCGCAGACAGACGATACAGGAAACCGGCTCTCCCCTAACACACATTTTAACACTGTAATCAGAGGACCACTCATTTCCGAGAACATCACATCCACCGTGAAAAGCTTCTGTTGATCTTCCGGGAACAGTTTTAGCTCTCCTCCCCACGGTTAAACAGTACATATTTATTTGGGAATTTGGTTCTGTAATGTAGATTCTTAATGAAGGTCCTGAAATCCAGCTGCGGGGGGCGCGATGGCTCAGCAGACAGTATTGTTACTTCACACCTTCAGGGCTGAGGGTTTAGGGATCCTGCTCTTGCGCTTTGTTCAGGGGGGGGTTTGCACATTCTCTCCTTTTTACACACCTTTCCCCCCACACTCCAAAACTTGCAAGCTGTAGTGTATGTGTGTGTGTGTGTGTGTGTGTGTGTGTATGTGTGTGTCCAGGCATACCTTTCCAAATGTTTTTACCTTATGGGGACCATATGGGAAAATTCTATTTTTATAAAAATCCATGACTGCAATGAAAAAACTAAAAATGCAAAAACTCTAGTATTTTGCTTGGTTACTTATGGTCATGGTTAGGGCTGGGTGGGGGTTAAGGTTGTCATAGTTAGCGTTAGCATTTTTCCCATAGAAATGAATGAGCGGTCCCCAAAAAGATATAATTACACGACTGTGTGGTGTGTGTATATGTGTGTGTGCATGTGTGCTATGCATGTGTGTTTGTGTGTGGGTGTATGTGTGTGTATTCAAAAAACCTGGTGATTTCGGCCCCGTCTTCATCCCTTACCATGCTGACCGCATTGCAAAGCTTAAAAGTATTTGGGTGGGACACTTAGCAGTATCTGCGGGGCCAGCATGCGGTGTTTTTAAAAGTGGCCTTTGGCAGTAGGACAAGCACCCAGCCCTTTCCTTTCATTCTAACAGCCACTTCCACAAAAATACTTTCACAAGTTATCACAAATGCCAGTGAGAAGGTAACAATAAATTTTGAAAAAATAACAAGGAAATGGCATTTAACTTGTGGATGGCAGCGACCTATGATGAATTGTTAACGGGTCAGACCTGCTGTATTTGCTCACTAAGTGGCATTGTGTCTATTCTTCAATACTGAGCTTTACCAAGAGCTATAAGAATGACACACGAATAAGCAGTTACTAGGTGTACGTTGGGATACTTTCATATGACGTGATGAACCTCCATTCATTCCAAAATAATATTCATGTTGTTAAAATAATAAAAATCTGAATATTAACAGCCAGCCAGTCACAGTGAATAGTTGGTTTATAATGAGTAAGAGCTTTGATAAATTGTGAATCACTTATGAGGCAGTTGTTGTCTATATACTAGTATTTTTCGGATTTCTACATTTTCCCGGCAGACATTCAGTTACCATGCTATAGGAACCCCGGAAAGTACACAGCATTATGAAAGCACTAGTCACAATAAGAAGCTGCTTTTCCAATTGTTTAATAGTGGTATGTGTATAGGGCTCATTGGCTTTTGACTGAGTTGTGATGAGAAAATGTAGCTGGCTGCTGAATCACTGTATGGTGGATGTGTAAAGCAGAGTTTCCCAACCCGGTCCTCAGGGACCCACATACGGTCCACGTTTTTGCTCCCTCCCCGGGACTGTTTGGCAATGAGCTGGGAGGGAGCAAAAACATGGACCGTATGTGTGTCCCTGAGGACTGGGTTGGGAAACACTGATGTAAGCTAATATGTCTGATGCAGTATTTATTATTTTGCTGTTACTAATCCCTTAGGTGGCGGAAAAGAGCATCTCCTTAGGATACCAGAAATGATCATCGTTATATTTATAAGACCTGATCTGAGGATGAGGAATCTGGACAAACTTTCTACATCGATATATATCCCACAAAAAATGATTAAACTTGAGCAAACTATTATATGTACCGTAACTGCAGGGTAGATCATAATGACTGTATCACCATTACAAACACTGGTGGTCGTGTTTTTGGGTTATGCAAAAATCAAGGTCACATGTTGAGCCTCCAAAAAAACTACTGGTACAGGTCACCCACTGAAGATCTGACTGGAAAAAGCTGGCGCTACATGTGCTTAATCATGGCTATAGTCTGTTAAAAATGTCTTTATGGGACCCAGTGACTCAGAGTAGCTTGCAAAGGGATGTTAACCAGAATGCCTAGGAAATACCGTCCAGCTCTCAGAAGAGGAGCCCAGTTTTGATGGCATGTCAGCTAACATTTCCTCTTGCTCTCGCTCCCACACACAGCTGCTTCACAGAGAGTCACTCCAGCCTGGTCTGATGGGAGGAGAAGGACCCTAATGGTGTCTTAGGCGGCGTCACATCAGAAGTTCTTGAAAAGATCCCGCAAGTGTCTTTGTGAAACCGTATATCTAAATATATGTCAAGGTGGCAGTGACGACTTGCTTAAATACCAGCTGCTATGTGTTATTTCAAATGCAAAAGCAGAAACACAGCTGGAGGCTTGAATATACTGTTGGCAGCTTCTAGTTTTCCATGTGTCTTCAATGAAATATTTAAATATAGTGCCATAGAAACATCAAAGCACTGTTATTTGATGTGACAAAGGTTGGTTGAAAAACTAAACTCAGTGCTGCCTAAAAATAATCAAAAAACACCTTGTATTATAAAGTCACAATTATCTGTCTCAATTTCATTGAACTGCGTTCATTTTTAAGTGCATGATGTGTGAGAGAAAGACACACGGGAAACACTATAAAGTTTAGCCGTATCACTCAATAATTGCGTATGAAAAAAATCTCGTCAAGAGTAAAGCCCCATAAATCAATTTTAAAACTGTAAAACTATGGACCAGATCCATAGTGCAAAGCATGCAACTCAGTTTCTTCAAACTTTGTTCAAAATCTCTCATCATTCTGAAAAATCCTGCAGACTGAACATCTGGGCCCAAAAACAGCCTTGCAACATTACGACATTTTATGTAAATAATTGATGATCGAATACTGTTCCACTTGGCTGTTCCAGCCAAACCCACCTGAGGGCCATCGTGCTCCCACTTATAACTCCATTGTTATTTTTCTCTCTCGGGTCTCATTGATCTTTTTCAAGAACAGACAAGAAAAGCAAAAATGGAGTGCTTGTAATCTAGTCCCATTTGTGTACATTTTCATAATCATACCAATTTTTTTAAAATAAACTGCTTCTTTTTTTTTTCCTGACATCAAAAATGTATGTTATGTAGATTAATGCAAACAGGAGGGTCATGGCGGCAGGAGGGGAGAGGTATAGATTTCTTAAATTGCCATGCTTTAAATATGAAAATATATAACAGCATAATGTGTTCAGTGTGCTGAAAGCAAACCATATGAAGGCAGACAAAAGGCTCACTGTCTTCCTTACAGGAGAGAGAGAGAGAGAGAGAGAGAGAGAGAGAGGGAGGGAGAGAGAGAGAGAGAGGCAAAGGAGAGGTGTAGAGACGCACATGAAAAGGGCAGTGCATTGTAGCATTTGTACTTGCCTACACCACGGCACCGGAGTGCAGGTGAGCTCACTTTCTGTAGATATGCTGCTGAGAGATTGGCAGAGAGCCGCTTTCTGGATCGTGGAACAATAGGACGTCTGCTTTGACAGTGCACTGCAGTTTGAGCGTGGGTAGATCTTGGATAGTCCAGGGTGTGCATGAAAGAAAAAAAGTTTTAGAAACTGCATGCAGTCAGGGACTGAGGCAGCTTGAAGGCATTAACTGCATGTATATGTACAGTTATGTGATTGTTTTGGGAATTTAAAAATGAACATTTTTGTTGTGTGATGTTCCATGAGAGTCTGTGATGCAGGCATTTTGCTGTTTCGCTTTTACTTCTCTTGCACACAGTGCATGCTTCACATTAGCAGGGTTGCAAAAGTTAAGCTTCGCGGCCATTATCTGAAAATTTGATCACGGTGCCAAAATGTCAGAGTGAGGTCAGTGCTCTCTGGTTGTTGTGATTACCTTAATTAATTCCAGACCTCAGTCGGTAGGTGACCTTAGAACAGGCTCAGAAAATGTGCCCTGAAATGCATGAACATGTAAACAGATTCTGGAGGAACCTCCTCAGTTCAGGAGTAAAGGACAAAGCAAAATAAAATATGAATTGTGTAGAAGGGTTAATAATATCAATAGCACACTAATACCTTAAAGACATCAAAATACATTTGAACATCACTTTATCTGGAATACCCTGATGTCCTGACTTGCCAGCTCCTTCGATCTTCTGTAACTGAACACCGCTGTGTAACTGTAGAAGGCATCTACAATGGAGGTGCACATTTGACGGTAACAACTTCCACACTAGTCATTCCTTTCAGGAACACAGGGGAGCGACCCGTCACCTAACGTGAGGGGGGCCTCTGTCCATCAGATACTGTTACCAGATTTAGGCTACCACGCGTTTTTTTTGCCTTTTAACCTTTCAACACACAGATAGCCTTGACTATTTTTGTCTACGGTCATTTTAATTAATAAAAAGCAATAAGGATCCAGCTGCTAGTACTGCTCACAGCTCTAATTACAAGTAGCAGTGCTGATCCACACTCTCAGGAACAGATGGATACATTCAGTTTGCTTGATGATTCTGAGGTCCTCCAGAAGACCAGAGGTGAAGTTGATGGTGTTTTTATTATTTGAACGTGGATTGTCTTTTAAAAGTGTGAGGAGGGGGCAAAAAAAGTTGTAAATACACGTGTCCTGCATTACATGGTGATTATTCTTACAAATTACTGTCTCCAGAGTCAAGCCTCCGCTTCTCCTCTGATTTCACGCAGTTTTCACCTCCACCTCTACTCAGCTGCGTCAGATCTTGTCACTGTCCTGCGGAGCTTCCATGCGGCCTGTGAGGATCAGTCATTCTCATGGATTTCCATTTATGGCCCATTCCTCTGCTAATTGGCCTGAGCTGCCATGTGCCTTTCTTACCAGAGAGAGGACAGGAAAAAAAAACATTATACATGGGACTCACTTAAGCCGGTGATTGACAGCGTGTGCTTTTGATGTCTGTCATCACCTTGCGTTAGCCAAAGCATGCCACCATGACCTGCAAATAATTAAGCTTTGTAGACTTAAAACTTGAAGTGGAACCCCAAATTTTTTTTATTATTATTTTGAAGTACTTGCGGGTCTTGAATGAGGCTTTGTTTCAATGAGAACAGGCCCTCCTTTTTTCGACAACATTGTTTTCCAATTGGCCTGTGCTTGCCACATGGTAATAAATATCAAAGCACTTCTACGATGTGAAAAAGCTTGCCATTCCATTCATCATATAAACATGTCAATCAAAAGCCAGAGGAAGCAGTTTCAGATTAGGCTTATTATATTGCCCGTAGAGTCATTTTATGTGAATATTTCCCCAAGGAAGAGAGAAACACTTTTACCCTTCTTCTTCTTTTTTTTAATTTGTACCAGTGTTTCCCAATCCGGTCCTCGGGGACCCACAGACAGTTCACGTTTTTGCTTCCTCCAAGCCCATGGTGGGGAGCTGGGAGGAAACAAAAGTGTGGACCGACTGTGGGTCCCTCAGGACCGGATTGGGAAACACTGCTTTATACCAGTTCCTTTATACCAGTTATGTGAGAAGCACTGGCACAGTCTGAGGCTGACATTGGAATAGCATGCCATGATCTAGTATTTGCCGACGTAAGTCATGAATGTCATAATACTTTAAAAAATGCAGTCATTATGGAAACACTTTTTCTACTCAAGTCGATTTTTATATCCAATGAAAACCATTTACATGATACTTAAGTATTTCTTTCTACTGTAAGATTTCTGGGCTCCCCTGTCTCTGTTTATTACCATGCCTGATTTCAGGATTATTGGCTCATAAAAATCTAGTGTCTTCTTCCATTACAGAAAAAAAACACAAACCCGAAGCCAAACATGAATATGAAAAATGATTAATGTTCACTGTGAACCATACCTTCTGAGAAGGCATAGTCATTTCTTTGACACGCATTTTGTGTCCCATTTTTTTCAGAGGTGTGCTTGGAACACACCGTAATATCCGTTGTGTCGTAAATGTGTTGTTCACATCTTTCTTGATGGGGCAGCTGCAGAGGAATGAGCAGGACTGTGAGAAATGCAGCTTAGGTGAGAAGTCCAGGGAAATCAAAGGCTTCTTCACCTGACAGCATGTCCGGACAATGCAGCTGTTTGTCTCTCCATCTCCTTGCACAAGACTTGTGTCTTTCCAGCCAAGCCTCGTTCACACCCGCGTGACGGCCATTGTGCGAGTGTTTGTGCGTTTCGTCTTTCTCTGCTTTTTGGCGGGTGGGGCGGGGGTTGCGCAGACAGCCTTCCTCTTGTTTGTGCCGTGAGTCAGCTGTAGAAGAAACATACTTGGGAATGTAGACAGACCCCGGTTGATGTGCTTGTCTGTGACTGTGATCTGGAGGTATTCAGCAAGCACAGACAGCATCCTCTGCTTAGCTAGTCTCAATGACTCGGAAAATGTGTGTTTTTTTCCCCAGAATAATGAATTTTACATTTATTTAAGTGGCATAAAATGATGTGAATGTTACATACATGAAAAAGGAAATACAGAAGGAATAAATGCCAAGATATACACAGATGATAATTGATAGTGTTTTTTTTTTGGGGGGGCGGGAGGGCGTCACAAAATTGACCTATAATTTAAGAGCAATGACACTATAAATTGGGCATGATAAAATTAAAGTACTCATTTCCAAAATTGTCATTACACGTCGATTTCAAATGTAATTTTGTATTTCACTACATGGTAGACTTGGTTGGCACACACCCTGCAAACGGGTAGACCTGTTTTTATGATTAATTTCTCATGACATAAGTGCCAAGAGGTAGGTCAGAATGGGGGTGAGGTGCATTTCTGCCCGCTGGTAGATTTGCCAGAGCCTTACTGGTGTATAAGGCGCAGGGGTGCTGTGTGGCTTGATGGTTTCAGACGCCGTGCTTGTTGCCAGTTCAAATCTGTTATTTGGCAAAGTGATGTTACCCTTGGAGCCCTGAGCAAGGCTCTTAACCGCCATTTGTTCCAGGGACCGGCTGGCCCTACTCTCTTAATCAAATGTCACTTTGGATAACAGCGTCTCCTAGGCGAATACAATGCAAATGCGTAGGTTTTTGTAGATCGTCAATATTTTACTCCTGGTTTACTTTACTCCCGGTTTTTCTCGTCAGTCGGAACTGAGACCAGTGACATCAGTCCGTAGGTGACGTAGTTTCGGTGTCAGAGGTTGAGCTGAAAGGCACAGTGGGTGGCATAGCAGTTAAGTTAGGAAGGACTGTGGGAGTACTGGTGCAGGCCAATTCAGGGCCAAGCGATGTACTTTTAACATGAGGTATAACTTCACTGATGGAGCTACACAGAAATGACACTTGTAGGATAAATGTTACTACTGGACAATTAACAGCCTGCTGGCAGTCAGCCTCTAAACGATGCTGGCCATTCCATGTCTTCCTTAAATTTCACCTCCAGATCATTTAATTAATGAACTTAATTCGTTAAATAACTTCATGAGGTATTCATTAGCCAAGCATACTATGCTAGTGGACGTGTCAACAAATAGATGGGCAGACTGGATGGTTACTGAAATCACTGGGGTTACTTTAGGTGAGGTTTTGCAATGGAGAAGCACAATATTTTACAAGAAAACAAACTTGTTTATTTATTTGTTTGTTTTTGTTTCGTCGTTCATCCATTCATTTCCCAGGCCTTCTAATTTTAGCTGAACGTGCTGGAACATGCAACCCTTTGGCAAAATGGGTTTGGCATGGCTTCCAGCACAAACGTGTCTCTAATCTATGGTAACTGCAGCTGGCCATACAGTAAAGCTGCGGGTAGCTACGGCCGAGTTGGGCATGGTCTCGCATCAGGCGCAACAGCTGTTGCCAGCTGGCACATTTGCATTTGAAATGGATGGACGGGGGCTGAGGCCTGCATGGTCCCAGGTCATGTTACTCTGCTCCTCATGTT
>JAODLD010000002.1:7304723-7322735 GCA_026781065.1 Mormyrops boulengeri
ACACACACACACACACACACACACACACACACACACACACACACACACACACACACACACACACACACACAAACACCAAACTCACTGAGGTCAAGCACGTTGATATGCAACCGATATGATACTGTTACAGTGGATTGCAGTTCAGTATCACCTTATTTGAATGAATCAGCAAAACAAAATGTGTTTATTGAAAACAGCAAGACAATTCAGAAGGTTTATATTTCTTAAACGTTACGGAAATGATGAATTATGCAGACTATGGTATTTATACGCATATAAGAACTTTGGTGTGTGACTCACTTGGTAATACCTGCCACCTGCTACTCATGATCATTTCCTGCTGAATCTGCTGCTTTATACCTATTCATCTCTTTCCCATTTGCAGATCTCAGCCGAAGTGCCAGCTTATCAGAAAAGGAACTGAAAGAGGCTCGAGACAGAAGTCAGATCATTGCTGCTCAGCTGACGGTTCCATCAAATGCCAGCTCTCGAGGAGTGCAGCTCTTTAACAAACGCAGGGCACGTGTGAACGCCTTTACTCTGGTTAGCTTTGGCAAAGGCGTCGGACAAGAGGCTGCTGGCAATGACAAGAACTGTCCTCCCAAGAACACCCTGACATGGGAACACAAACTCTCTGAAGGAAAGGAGAAAGAATTTAACAGCAGAAATAGTGATCCTCAGCACTTCAGATCTTCTAACGCCCTAATCCAGAAGGGTAGCAAAAGCATGGATCAAGGTGAGCCTATTCCAAAAATGGATAATTCTGCCGTTCAAGAGGAAGACAGGCATTTTCTTCCCGTGAAAGAGAATGATGCAGAATTTTTGAGTGATATTGCAGAAAATGTCAATGAAGAATTAGCTTACAGTAACTACAGTAACAGATCTGTCCAGTCCAGTGGGGGCAAAGGTGAGGTGGGGGTCACCAATCTGGGCACGGACTCCTTCATTTTACCAGGAGAAATACCAAATGGAAGTCAGAGTGGTCAGAATGCTGCAAATGGCTCACCATCCCTGATGAAGCAAACGACAGTTATCATTAACCGGACGGCGCGTCCATTTGGGTCACCCAGTGTTCTGAGGTCCCCAGAAACCAGGAGTCCAGTGATGGGCTCTCCCCAACACACTCTTCCAACATTTAACAAGCCTCTTCCACAAGCCTTCTCCCCCCCGCCCCCTGCCTTTTCACCTCCTCCAGTTTCACCTCCTGCATACTCTGCTCCACCTGAATTCTTCAGTCCCCCCCCAGTGTCTTGTATCGTTTCGCCTTCCCCATGCTTGGCCCAGTATGCACCAGTGGTGACTCCAAGACCACATTATAACCCTCAGCTCAGTGAACGAAGGCAGCGGGAGCCTATTAGAACAGGAATCCTGGATGAGGGCACGGCACGTAGGGCCACTCGAAAGGCGATGTTCACATTTCAAGAGAAGCCAAAACTTGATCCAAACCCTGAGCTCCTGTCCCTAGTCCAAGGAGTCGATGAGAAAAAGAAGTTAAGGTCCCAGTTTGAGCACATGCAGGAAGAGGAGGTGCTAGAACTCGGAGCTGAAGCTTCTAATTTTCTTGCTAAAGACACAAAGTCCTGCATTGAGGAGGCAAAGGTACCTGAGTGGTCCTCATGTTTGAAGAGATCTGAGACAAGGGTCAGGCCTGTTCCCAAGACAGAGCAGGGACTGACTAATGCGTCAGGCAAGGGGGCTCAGCTTTTTGCTAGACGTCAGTCCAGAATGGAAAGATATGTGGTAGGGATCCCATCAGGGGCAGAGGGGTATGTGAGATCTCCCTCCCCCACTGCATCCTTGCCTCCATCTTGGACCTTCCCGTCCAGCATGCCAGGCCGAGTTAAGGCCATGGCCAGTTCTTCTAAAATCAATATACAGCCACCAAAGACTGTCAAAACTGCACCCGTTGTTGTTGCAAAACCAACTCCAGCAGCAGAGTCTCCAGTCTTAGAGAATGGATGTACCAAGACGGAGATGAAGCTATACAAGCATCAGCCCTATCAGCTGGACTCTTCTCTGTTCATCCTGAACCCAACCAAAGACCCAATGAGCTCTTTACCAAAAGCAGCACCACCCCCCAAACCCGCGGTTTCAGAGAAAGTTTATATGCGGCAAACCTCTTTGCCTACAAATGCCACTCCCATCTCTCCCCATTTAAGTTCTCCAGCTCCTTTCAGGTCACCGAAGAGCCCTTCTACTCGCGTTCCCCAAAGCCGAGTTAATGGAATGGGATCTGCGGATGCCAGACCGAATTATGAAGCTTCTCCCAGACCAGAAGTAGGGCACCAAAGGGCATCTCCTATCTCTCCTTTATCTTCTCAGCGTGTGGCATCACAGCGGCCTGGCATCCAGGCACCGAGACCTACGTTCTCTGCCAGGAAAGCAGGAATTGAACCTCAGGTGTGGAAGCCATCATTTTTCTTTTAATTTATTCAGCTTGAAGACTTGAAGAATAATTGATACATTCACCAAAAATTGCCTTATGTAGCTCAGACTTGATTGTCGCTTCTTACCTCATTGTAACTTTGTTTGATCTTACAATATATATCATGAAACAGTCAGTCTACTTGGCTGATTTGTTAATGTAATACTTAATGTCTGTTTTCTTGAAGGCATGAAACAGGTTATTTTTAGCTCCAAGGAAAACACGTTGCTCTGATAACATTTCGGAATGTTATATCGCTGATATCCTCAGAATGGGAGACCGGTTACTGTGACTTTTTTCTCTTTGAAGTGGAGTGTTTGCTAGATTAATCAGCATGAAAGCCATGTGAAGCACTTTAGTTAGAAACGACCCAAAAGCCTCAGGATCTGGCAGACAGTAGAACACGTGCCACCGGTTCAATCCCTGGACACCTTATGTTACCGAATGTAATCTGTGAAATGACTCCCGGCCATTTCATTGCTTGCAGAACCCACCAGAACCCTGGACATTATTGATCAGTCTGAAAAACAATTCCAGGTTTAGCATGAGAAGTTTGGAGGAGAGAAAGGCACTTGTTTGAAATTTGTTTGTGCTAGTAAGCAGTCAAAAGCATTTATAGCATCTTTGGTTTATAGATGCATGATTTAAAGCTGAATTTGGGCAATGTGGAGAGCAGAACTGGGGAATTCCCTTTGATGGTCTTTGTTTTAGTTCCAGTGGATTAGTCAGATACACGCCCCAAGTCTATAAATGCACTGTGGTCTGTGTTTAGTAATTGCTAAAGTGTGTGTCTTTCAGCTATAGATGTTGTGTATTTGTTTATTGAAAATATTTTGATGCGTTAATAGTATATATATAGAAAGTGCCTACAACATATTTATTTAAATACAAGCCATGGTTAATGTAACTGAACTGAAAAGTCCAGTTTACTCATATATGTAAAATATATGCAGTGTTTTTTGTGTTTAATCTTACTTGTAATGCGTAATTCTTGTCTTTATTTTTATGAAATTTCTATTCACTTTTGAATTGTTTAATTCTTTAAAATGATTTCCTCCTCTGCCTTTTTCCCTTTATTAAAGCTTTGTCCTAATAACCCCTTTGACTTTCCTGTCTTTTTTTATGACTAACACACTGCCACACTTCTTTATGTTCACATTGGACATCTATTTTCTCCTTGCTTCTGTAATTCTATACATTTTTCCTGCAATCTTCTGCCTATCATTATCTATGCTATGGAGCAGGAAAATAAAATCTTCTTATCAGTAAACGCACAAGGAATGAGGCATTTCTAAAAAAAGACCTGGTTTATATTGGCCTGCAGAGCAGAGCAGACTTTTTAATGTCATAACTTACGACGTAATTCAAGCCAGACGCTGCTTACTTTTATAGTTTGGTTTAACATTTTTTCCCTTTTAGACTTTGTCTTATTAAAAAGACTGTCCTGTCATGGTGGTAAAAATTCACATTGTTCAATGGCTTGTCTTTTCCATATATTGCCAGAATTTCCAGACACAGTAAATATTAGATCTTTTGTGCTACGGTACATAGGTATTTGTGAAGTATTTCTGCACTGAAAAGTTTTCAAGGAGACTTATGCTGTATTGACATAGAAGTAGAATATACAAAGCATCTAATAGTACAAATGAACATCAACACTAAAAAAAAATGCTTATAGATTATTTCTTAATTTGGTTTTGGGTTTAAACTGGGATGAAGCCGGTTTTAACTGACTATTTATGCACGACGTGCCAAGCCTGGAAGTGATTACCGCTGGACAGATAGTGGTGAGGGACCAGAGACAGGAATGCACTGGTCTTTATTTTGGAAAGTTTTGATGAGCCATGAAATTCCAGCTTCTCTATGCAGTAGATGGATTTTGGCTCTCGTTGGCTCAGTAACTGCAGACAGCAACATACTTACTGAGCAAACCCTTACCTGTCCATACAACTGTGTTACTGGAAACAAGTGTATCTGTATGATGTGGATAGTTTCAAAACATCATTGACTCTTTTTTGTAGACTAAATGGGTGATAAATGTCATTGGAAACACACACAACATGTTTAAGCAAAACCAGACCTACGGGTCAATCCCCCATTGACTGAAAAGTAACTGATCTTGATGCATTCCGAGCCAGCGGTCTGTAATGGATATGTCAGGTTGTGTCCAACTGAAGCCTGGCTATTTAGATACAGTGTACGACTAAAGGACAGAGTTATCTCATCTGTCAAAGTAAAAAGCTAGCCTAACGTGATGCGAATTACTGTGGTGGATTGGAAGGCTTTGATGAAGAGTGGGGTGTCAAACTTGGCATGTAGAGGATGCAAATAGGGAAATATTAGTTTAGGGCTACTTAATACTTAGTATTAATACTTAGTATTAAGTAGCCCATGTCACAGATCAAACAGCATGAGGGAGGGACTGTTCTGCGAGTCGTGGCTATGGGTTATTGTCAAGAATTTCTTGGTTTGGCCTTGCAGTGTGCGGTTCCCATTGCTCTGCTCTCTCTCCGCTTATTCTCTCTGCTTGTATATTAACCCCTGTGACACAGTCATCATAATCAATAAGAAACATGCCTTACTCAGTGTCACAAAGCTGAACATGTGTGAGATATTGTATAAGTATATAAATATAAAACAGAAAAAGGAAGCATAGAGTTACTCCGATGACCTTCAGTTTAAGGGAAACCAAAGAAGCCTCACGATGCAAAAAATGTGGCAAATCGCACAAAGGGCAGGCAATTATCCATGCATTTTTTACTGCGTCTGTCTTCCTGCATACAGGCTGTATGTAATCATTACACTCTCCACTTCCTATGGGCAGACAAGGCCAAAATAGTCTTTTACTTTAAAAACATATTGAAGCAAACTGCTTTTCTTCATACAAGCCTTTTAAAATGACCTCAAAACGCATTGTTATATGTTATTATTCACATCCGTTTTACTCTTTCCTGAGAAGCGGTTAATGAATGATTCATCGAAATGCGGCTTTTGGACAGACTTCGCCGGGTTCTTACAGAGTGCCTCTTGCATGCAGTAAAGCCTCCTTTTCTTCCCATGCAGACCAGAGGCGAGGGCCTGTCCGCCCCGAGCACCCCCACCACTCCTCTCCAGTCCAGTAGCCCAGATGGACCCGCCAGCGGGGTGAAGGTCCACCCTGCCTCAGGCCTCCAGGCTCCCTCGCCGCTGCCTCTGACGTGGGATGAAAGATCTCAGTCCCCCAGCGTCAGCCAGGATGACAAGGCCAATCGGCGGCTGCTAGCCAAAAATATAATCAATGCTGCCAAGCGCAAGAACAGCCCATCCCCAGGTGCCCAGGGGAGTCAGGGGATGTCCGTGTCCCCTGGCTTCCTGCCTCCCCATGGCCAGCGGCCTTTCAGCCCCTTCCAGTCCCGCTCACCCACCTTCATCAGCCCGCCGCAGACACCCACCCGCTCTATGCACTCACCCGTGTGTCTTTATACCACGCGCTCTCTCACTGACTCTGATGCCTCTGTGGACTCAGAGGATTTGGGTCTCAGGTCACCCGGGACCCGCAGCTACAACACCTGTCCCCGCGGTTGGGGTGGAAGTTTGAGGCTCAAGAGAGGAAATTTCCCCGCTGACCTCTAGGAAGCACCTCTGCGTACGACCAGATTGACAAGCCCTGCGTCTTTCATTTTCATGCTGTTCCATTACTCTGTCTGGTGCTTTGCTGCAAACCATGGGAACGGGAGTCTGAGATAAATTTCTTTACTTTAAATTGCAGCTTTTGTCTAATTGTTTCTTATCGAGTTTTAATTTTTACTACTTTTGAGAATGATTTACGATCATTTTCTTAACAGAGTTGCGTGCAAATTTGAAAAAGTTTTTTGTGTAGAGAGACGGTATATTTGTGATTTTGGCACAACTGACAGGACAGAGATTTAGAGAACCATTATTGGATACATCTCAGAAGGTTTGGACAGTTCGATGTGGCAGTTACAGGTAACTGGGATGCCCTTTGAATATGAGCGTCGATGAAGACAGGGCTTCAGAATTTGCCCACATTCTCTCTTGGTAATAACCGGAGAAGATGAAGATGACATGAAGAATATTTTCATTCTTTGTCATTGTATTTGCTTTGTGTACCAAACTATAACTTTAGAGCAAAGAGGAAGATTCTTATGCAGTAATCTTTTAACGAATTCTACTACAGTGCAATAATCAATGTATCACTTTTTTTTCTATGTACTCTGTAACATAATGGTTTTTTTTTGGTTGTTAATAGAATGTTAAGTATCATATAAAGTCACTGAAAAGTTCAGACAGAAGGGGGAGAGCTGAACTCAAAATGTCAGCGATAAAGATAAAGAGGATGCACACAATTCAGTGTTTATGCAGTAATTTGTCTGCATCATTTCAGAGCAAAGAAGTTTTTCAGAACCAAAATTTGTAATTCTAGTTGAATTTCAGTAGAAAGTGCTTAATAGTGTGTTATTAGCATCCAAAGTCATTGAAACATTCATGTTTTCCAGAAGCTAATTTAATTGAAGTCTAGGCTTGTATTGATGGTTTCTTCATTCATGTCGATGATGGTCAGATGGTGGATCCATTGGGAAGTAGGACGTAATGTCAGTCGAGGAGGAAGTACTCGTAAGAGGGGTTCCGGATTTTTTCGCTTGTCTATAACGGAGGTTCGAAGGGAAGTTTCCAGAAAATATTCAGACATTACACATTTCATAGAAGAGTACCATTAAGTACATTTTACATAGTGATTTGTTGTTAGTTATTACATTTCATTTTGGTAATAGCATTTGGATCATTTTTGCTTGTTTTTGGCCTGATTGTGCAAACAGGTGTTATTCTGAAGATATCCATGCTGTATGACAATGTACATCTGGGCTTATCCTGTCTTGGACACTGAATGTGCATCATTATGAAAACTATGAGTATAATGCAACCACTTTACCACAAACAGATGCTTCACAGGCCTACAGCCAAGCCCACCAGTGCCCCAATTACAGTAACGCATGCTATTTTATATTTCAGCCCTCAGCACACAGAGGGGCACACTGTACCAGTTTGTACCTTCCAGGGTTGCTGGGGCTGTATCTGACAGTTGTACTCTAGCTGTCGGTTAATGTACCTTCAGGTCTAATTCAAGGTACAGAAATGGACTCTGAGTGACATTTTTGTACCATTGGGGTAGATTAATGTTGTTTGTACCTCGGGGTACAGACCTGTACCAGGGCTGTATCCTTTTTTCTGACAGTCTAGAAGTAATCCTCGCATATCATAACAGGGCTGAGCTCAGGCATAAAGCAATAGATTATTCAGTTTCTACCCACTATGAGTAATGGGTTGAATAATGTCTTATAGTCATGCATGGGCCTTCAGCCGGTCTCCTCCAACACGGCTGGTATATTTCATGTCTTGCAAAAGCCGCTTGTGATACAGCATGATTGAAAGTTTAACCAAAATCACATTCCCATCCCTAATGCTCTGCTGTTTAAATAAATAAAATATATCAGTTACCAGCTGGCGCTGTTCAGTAAAGTATATTTTTTCTTCTCCCTCCTCTTCCTAAATCAGTAGAAGCATCTTTCCAGAAACAAACCACATATTTTTCGCTACTATAAATAATGTAAACAGACTGCAAGTAGGGATTTTATTGGCAGCCGCATGGTGATTTTGCCCATTTCATGTGAAGTGAGTTTCCCTTGAAATAAGCTCTTTTCAGTTTGAAATTCCAGCTCGGCAGTGAGAGCAGAACTCTTTTGTCTAAAACAGTACATAGACTGCCATCTGCTGGACACTATTATTTTTTATTTTCACTAATGGTGACAGCAAAAGTATGTAGCAGCAGCAGTGATTTTAAGTTAAATACGTGTAACTGTTAAGGGTTTGAGGTTTGAAGAGCAAAGGATCATGTGAAATCTTGCCAGAGGAGGGCACTGCATTCCTTCATTGAAACTTGTTTTTCAAGCTGTTGGGTACAGTATTGGAAAGGACCCACTTCAGTAATACAATAAACGCTATACAAAGACTATTTAGGGAGAATGAAGAAGCTACATAGGGTACCATGCCTTATTTTACTTGTCTACTGTCTTTGTTAGGCTTAAATATTTAACATATATGAATACATTGCCCAGCAAATAACATACATTGCGTATTAAAAATAACTATGGCACTGCTTAATGTCTTCTGCAGTGAATCTGTCTACAAGCGCCCACTTACTTAAGCTTTCTAATGTAAGACAGAAATATAATCATCGACACACAGGCGGCTTGTAAAAGATGGAATGACTAATGGTATGTCATTGTGGAAAATACTGTGCAGCAAAATTATTTATATAGGAGACAGGTCCAACTAAACGTCTCTCCTCTTTCGAAATGCATAACTTGCAGTGTAGATTTTATGTAGATGATTTATTGCTACAAAGGATTCAAACAATATCATGTTCAAAGTAAAATAAAATTCTTATTTTATAACCATGATCATAATCATAAGAGATGTTGATAATAAGGTATTACATCAGATTATGCCTTCAGAATTCGAAAATAGTATTTAGTGAAAATATACATAATTACCCATGACTGAAAGACTATAATAATACATTTAAAATGAAGGAATTAGGGGTGGCATGGTGGCGCTGTGGTTAGCACTGCTCCCTCACACCTCTGAGACCAGGGTTCGAGTCCCCACCATGGCTCCATGTTTGTGTGTTCTCCCTGGGTCATCATGGAGTTTTCTCTGGCTGCCCCCAGTCCAAAAATATGCTGAGATTAATTGGAGTTACCAAATTGCCCATAGGTGTGTGTGGGAGGGGGGGTTGCATAGATCACATTTGAGGACCAAAGTGTAGTAAAGCCTGAAATTTCCCTACTTTTGGGGACATCTCTTGAGGACGCCATTTGGATAACCTCAGTTTTATAAAACTCTGTGAATGCAATAAAAAAAGTAAAAATGCCAAAAGTCTTGTATTTGGGTTGGTTACCTATGATTAAGGTTAGGGATGGGTAGGGGTTAAGGGTGTCGTGATTGGGATTAGGGTTTTTCCTATAGAAATGAATGGACGGTCCCCATTTAGATAGGTACACCTACGTGTACGTCTTTACATTGTTGTAATACGCTTATTTTACCAGAAGGGGGCA
Source organism: Mormyrops boulengeri (assembly GCA_026781065.1). Taxonomy (NCBI): domain Eukaryota; kingdom Metazoa; phylum Chordata; class Actinopteri; order Osteoglossiformes; family Mormyridae; genus Mormyrops; species Mormyrops boulengeri. Next base: position 7,314,264 of record JAODLD010000002.1, read on the forward strand.
GTGTTTCAATGAGATTGTTTTTTTTATAATCACTGAACTTACAGTCCTGCAATACTAACCAGGATAACCAGTTACAATATGGATAGATGAATGGAATTATAGTGCACATTTGCACAATATGGGAATATAAGCAACGCCACTTTAGCTGCCTGTCCCATGCAAACACAGGGATGACATTCACACTCACAGCCAGGGGGGCTGCTACAGATTTTGCGCCCCCCCCCAGACTAATCCAATTATCGGGCAAATTTTTTAGGGCCCATGTCACTAAGGGCACTTGGAATTGTTGATACGTTTCCCCCTTTAGAGCGCCCCTGTTCACAAAGTGGGCCTGCCCCCCAGGATGTCCCGTCTGGGGTGGGGAGTGGCTCAGCACCTTAAGCCTCTGTGCTTGTGATTTGAAGATCACCGCTTTGAATCCTTGCTGCGACAGAACAGTCACATGTCCATGGACCCTTGGGCAAGGCCTGTAGCCCCCCCCAGCTCCAGGGGCACCACATGTTGGCTGACCCTGTGCTGGGACTTAATGATTGGAAATCAAAATGGGGTAGGCAAAGAGAAGAATTCCAATGTACTTGTGCAAATGGAAAATAAAGCACTTACCATCATTGACATTCTCTTACCCTGTGCCCAGTACTCCAGAGTGGGTTCCGCAGAGGGGAAAAGATGATGGCTGGTTGATCTAATCTCAGGCTTGGCCACCTCCTGCACAATCCAGTGCAGGATAAGTGGGGGGAAGGTGAATAGATGAGCCAAAAGCATGCAAAGATATCTTCCTTTATGAAAATCCACCCATTGATCCGTTTTCCCAGCCCACTTATAAAATTCCGATATTCACTTTTGCATATTTTAGATACAGTTTCCTGAAAGGTGTCCCCCACCTTGAGTGCCAGTGAAAGGCATCCACATGGATCCACAGCCAAGCCCCTCTACCTCAGATGAGGGGGTGTTTATTACTGTTACAGTGAGAACAAACTTGCAAGACTAAAATTCTTTTGCTTCAATATCTTGTCCTTTATGGAATACATTTTTTTCCTTCGATAGCAGGATGTAAGTAAGGAGTTTAACATATAAGACATATTAATATTAATTAAACTCTTATACCAGCAGGGGAAAAAGCACTAAAGCTCATCAGTTAGGGTGTTGCAAACAAAATCACTAATGTCCTATTGAATAATAATAATAATAATATTATGATTATTATACAGAGAAGGCAAAAAATCAAGCTGAAGTGCAAAATAAACACATTCAAAACAAATATAGGAAGAATGGTAGTGATTTAAAAGAAAAAACAAAACAAAACGTAAAAACAGTGCTTTTGTCTGCGCTGATGTAAACAGATCAGCACTGTGTTTTCATATAACAGACAACTACAGTGATTTAGGTGTGTGATCCCATGAGAGAACATTCTACAATGCTACTGCGGAAGCTGATTTATGGATACAGATCTTGTGATGTAATTGCTTGATTGAAAGACAGCATTGTTTAAAGTGAGACATACCTTTTACCTGGGTTATTATACAGTTTTTTTTATTGCAGTTAAAATGGACCAAAAAAAGAGATTTAAAAGACCCAGAAAATCATAAAGAGCCTTTCAGAAGGAAGCGAGACTCTTGAAATTGCCAAATATGATCATCCCACAAGCTTTGTTTGTGATAGTTAACAGGGCCGGAAAAAATTGTGATGAGAAGAAAAGCCTGAAATGAACTTTAGGACGAGGACGAGGAACAATTAAGGCTGCAGCCTCCAGGGAGCCCTTAGCTTCTAGTATTGGCATTTTCGAGAACTGCAGCCTTCCTGGAATCAGCCAGAGCGCAAGGAATACAGTAGACTGAGGCGTCACTAAGGTCAGGGAGGCTGAGACACAAGCTCATTAAATGAGATACACAAGCAGAAGGCTGAGAAAAACTATAAGACTGTTTCCAGTCCGGCACCAGAAAAGTGAGGGATAGGGCACTAGTAGGGAGGGGTAATGAAGTAGGCTGCTATTATCAACCATAAGCTGATCTGACCTTTTAGAATTGCTTTTAGGCTAAAATTGGACTTGAAAAATAATGCATGTTTCAGGAAGACACTTTCTTCAAGAGGAAAAGGTTTGCAGTATTCAGGAATACATAACATTAATGCAGGACATGGCTTCATCACACATGTTCAAGTACCGCACGGCTCGGCGATGTCTTAAAGACGACCAAACAATCACTCGGTGCCGCTGTTCACTTGAGAACTTGCGGGCCCTTTTGATGTGTTATATTTACGGTAAGGGAGAACAGCACACGGCTGAGCAGCGGAGGCTGTGGCGGCTGCTTCAGCTGAAATTGGTCATGAAAAAATAAAGAAACTGAGAAAGAGTCCATGGATGCAAGGCTGCAAGTGACTAGACAGAATATTTTATACTTGTTATTTTATAATGTATTTCTTTATTCTTAGGCTGTAAACTGAGTTGAGAAAAATAGTCCGGTTGCCTAATAATTGTTTGATAAATAAAATGTTCAACAATAAAAGCAACATCCTCAGAAAAAGCACCTGTCTGATAATTATACACACACAGTTTATTCAAACAGCTCCTTCTCACGGTCATGCAGAAAACGACATCCTGTCTACCATGGTAGTACAATATCACTGTTGAGGTGTTGTGGTGTCTCAGCGGTTAGGGTACTCACTGTATGCTTCCAGGACTGCGGGTTCAAATACCACTATTGACTCTGTCAGTGGCATTTTGGTTTTATCTGTGTAGTTTCCTCTTAAAGACATGTTTAGGTGGATTAGTGTCTATACATTGCTTGTAGTGTGCCCAGTGATGGCTTACTGTGTTGTCTCCTGTTCTCTACGTCCTGTGATGGACTAAATGCTTTGTGATCCTGCACTGGATGTGTACTCTTTGAAATAAAAAATAAATATGAAGAAATTGATATTGTACAACATAATTCAATTTACCCCGTGACTCTGTAACGCTTAAGTAAGTGTAAGTGCTTGGAACATGGATGGATTTATTTTAGAAATACACGTAATATAACATAACTTAATGACTTTGACGTCGTGGTTCTTCAGGTGTAGGTGGGAACTGGATTAAATCGCAGATATGGCAGAAAGGTTTTCCTGTTGCTGGACCTCCATGAAGGCGCTCTTGGTAGAGGTCCCTGTGAAGGCCGGCTGTGGGGTGCCGCCAGAGGTCCCTGTGAAGGCCGGCTGTGGGGTGCCGCCAGAGGTCCCTGTGAAGGCCGGCTGTGGGGTGCCGCTAGAGGTCCCTGTGATTTTCTCTCTGCATGGCTCACACACACTAGTCTTCCCTTTTCCTTCTCCCATGACAGCGGGGCAAGGTTGTCGTCGATCCTTGATTGAAATCAAGCAAAAAAAAACAAAAAAAAAAAACAGCTAAATATTTACTGGGCGACTGCAGATTGGATGCCGTCTGGAGGGTCCGCGCCCCGAACGCGGCGCTAGAGCCGGATCTCGCCTTCGCCCCGATCGCGGCAGCCGGCCAGCTGGAGCATCGCGCTAGTTAGTCATCCAGCTGATCAGGCTGCAGATGAATTTCGCGCACCGATGACTAGCCATTAACCCCGGCGCGTATGGGCTATTGTTAGCCGAGCAGCTAGCGTTCACCCGGGCTGCTGATCGAGGGTAGCGAGTCGCTAACTGGTTAGTCGCCCTGCCTAGCTGTGTAGCTAGCGGTCGGTAGGGAAGGATGAGCAGGAAACATCACTTCAAAGGAGCCGAAGTTAGCTGCTGTGTGAAATATTTCCTATTCGGATTCAACATAATATTTTGGGTAAGTATGGCGCGGCGGTGGCCGGTGTGAGTCTCCGGCGTTCGGTGGGAGTCTTCGGGCGGCGCGGCTGAAGTGGCTGCCGGGCGGCGGGTGACGTTACCCCGCAGCGCCCCGTCCGTCTTCGCGGCTCGGCATTTCTATCTTTATTCTCTGTGTAACCGTGAGTTGGAAAGTTGGGGAGTTTGTGCGTTTCTGCCGAACGAATCCGCCGCCGCCGCCGTGTCTCTCTCAGGTCTGCGGGGATGGACGCCGCCGTCCGGCTGAACTTGACGGTGGTCGGGCGGCTCGGCGGCGCCCTGCGGCCGAGGGTCCACGTTCGCTCCCGGCGGTTCCTCTCTGGACAGACGGCGACGTTAAAGTGCGGCCCCGTCTTAAAGTGTCATAAAACGTGAAGATGCGGCTGTTGCCGGGCTGACGTGCGTCCCCGCGGCGAAGCCCGCTTTGCCGGTCCGTGGGGGCTTCGGCCGGCGGCGGGCCGCTTCGCCTCCCCGGGCTGCCCGTCACGAAACACCGCCGAACTTTGACTCTTGCTTCGGGACACATCTGTTTACTCTCCAATGTCAACGAACATTTAGTAAACTTAAACCTTACCCTGCTTTTCTACTTTGTCTTTCGTTCATTATATATTTCTAATTTAAGAGACTGGGGGAGTTTTATAATGGTTATTCACTCTATGCTTTGGCCGTTTAAGTACATCTGCTTATTTTAGATATCAGTTCAGGGCTGCTTGTATTGCCTTGAGTTGCACCATTAGTTAACCTAATAAAGTAAGTTTATGCGCTTCTTGGTTATCAGTGACGCTTAAGCTGACTTGAATGTATTTTAAAGTTTCCTTTGAAAAGCTTTTAAAGGAATGTGAAGTGAGGAGGTATTAAATATTTGGGATCTGCCTCAACATTTGCAATTTGACAGTTCAGGTCCTAGTTCTGGACTTTTCATTTTGTTTTTTGGTTTATGAAAACACACACACACACACACACACACACACACACACACACACACACACACACACTGAGCACCACCTGTATGGTATTAATTTTTCTGCCTAATGAATTGTCAGGCTGACAGTTCCCATTTTCTGTCCCATGGTCTCCTTCTGTTTAGCAGGCTGTGCACACGTGGGATGGTGTCCCCCACACCGAGCAGACAGAGAATGCTACTGCCGACAGACAGCCGTCCGATAGGGAATCGTCCTTTCTAAACCATCTACATGGATGCTGGATGCACGTCAGACGTTTACACACGTATATACGATGTTCTGAACAATCACACACTTCGACTTTAAATACAGGGGTTGCGTCGTGGTTTTGTCTTTTCTTCAAAGTATAGTCTCTCGAATAGCCTCTGTGAGAATTTTGAAATACTTGTAATGATTTATAAATGGATTAAACTGCTATGCGCTTCTTATGTATGTTGTCCTTCTGTAACTTTTCCAGTGCCACAGCCTGAGAGAGCTCATGTGGAACTGGACCTTTTAATGAACGTTAAATGAACGCAAAGTTTACTTTATGTGGTCCAGCTAGCTGGGGTTATTGGATTTGTGCTGTAACTCGCCACGTTATTATAGTGAAAGTATGGTATTAAGTTAAACCCAGCTGAGCTTGGTAAAAGGTAATGGTTTTTTTTTTTCACAAGCTGTAAAATCATGAGTGAATATTTTCTAGTAACTTCTACCACTTTATTCTGTGGGAGGTGTTCTGTTGGTGGGTGCAGCTCAGTGTCACCTGTATAATCATATTCACTGTTTCTGCTAGCCGGCGAGGTCAAGTAAATAAATAAATAATTAAAATTCCCAGTTAAAGGAAAAACGTACCTACAGTATATAGTCTCAGTTCAAGGAGCGAATATGCGTAATATATGAGCTCCTAATTAAACCTATTCCTTTGATTGTATTAGGAGTGAAACAGGTGTGAGGCAAATGATGTTATAAAAATTGCTGGAGTTGTGAAAAAGTTATGGTATACGTGTTTAACGTGTGAGTTTGTGTGTTTGTGTGAGAGAGACATGGTTTAGGTTGTCATGGATATCTAGTTACTCTATTTTAAGTCAGTGACAGGAGATAATGCTTTATCTCTTAGTTTCCCACATGTTCCCTCTGTCTCACTCTCTCTCTCGCTCTCTGTCTCACACTCTCATGCACAGTCAGAATGCAGAACGTGATGTATCTCGGCTTTGTTGTAATACGTGTACATATTGTCCCGTATATGTACGCTGGCTCACTATGCCTGTTTTCTTATCTTATGCATTTGCAAATCTGCTCACACATTTCTGTTTGTAGCATCTGTTCTTTTCCTAATAAGTCGGAGGTCGCAAAATATTTCTCGACATGCATGGCACCTGGAATCACAGTATTATGAGTAGAATTTTTTTTTTTATTCCGAGTCTGGCATACTCTTGCTGCATTTAGTATGATTGGGGGGGGGGGGAAACCTTGGACAGATTGTTCAATATATTATGACTGAATTATTTCCAGTCAGTGGATCAGTATTGTTCATAGGTCATGAAATGAGGATTAGTCCGAGTAAAGTAATAACTGTGGGTTCAGACGAACACCTTTTTTAAAAGGAAAAAACAAGGGCCTCTTGTTTGTGAACTAAATGCTGAATTTTCATAGGAATTTAGACCCCCCCCCCCCTCGAAAGTTGGAATCTGACCATTTTATGGTGATTACCTTGTTCCTGGTTTAGACTTTTTTCAGTGGTGACACTAAATGTACGTTTTAAGGTGCTTGTCTGTCTTCTGGCGCTTTTCAAGCTTATGTTGCGTTTTAAGGTTCCAGATGGTTTCTTTGGTTAGTGTTGTTTGTCTTCTGAGTAGAGATAAGTAGAGATATATTCCAGATTATCTAAACTCATTGTGACAATAGTGGATTTGTTACCATCCCAGTGATTTCCTTGTGTGACACGGGAAAAATGGAGGCCAGCGTTACTCGCATTGATTCTCTTCTGTGGCGAAGACAATAAGTCGCCGTATTTCATTCCTGAAGAAAGCCACGGCTTTGTCTTTCTGCACAAAGACTTTTGTGTGCTGAAAAAGAACGTACAGTCCAGGGAATGAAAGATTGTGGGCGTGGAGAGAGTCTGAGGTTTATACAGCTAGTCTTGGTCCCATGTGGACTCTGCTAGATGGGATAAGTTTTGAATCCTTCCCATTAATCCCCCATTACAATGCTTACACAAATTATGCTGGATTATTGAGGATAATTTTGCAGAAAAGTTTTTTTTTTCCATCTATATCATATTGAATATTTATTTTGCTTCTTTCCTATCTCCACATACACACACCACATGATGATCTTTTACACTGCGTATTACAATAGTATGTAGAGAGTGAAAGCTAACCTAATATTTACTAAAGTCTTCCTTAGCAGGAGTTCCATGTATCTTCATCCCGAGTGTGACCGAGCAAAATTGAACAAAACGATCTGATTATCTAGTCATTTAGTGCCATTCCACTTTATATACTATTAACATTAGATTCAGCTGGAAAACAATTGTGTTGACCCTCCACCCCCTCCCCCCCCCCCCACCGTGTTTAGGAGTTACCGTTGTGTATTTTTGTTGTGGCAGTGATGTAGTAACAAGGTGTTTGTGTGCATTAGCAGCTGTAACAGACAGGGAATTATCTGAAACGGGTCGGATGAGATCGGCCTTTCTTATCAGGATGACCGCTGTTTCATACAGGAAGTCTGTACCAGAATAAACATGGAAGGGTGTGGAAGGAAAATCAGTCAACTTTCACAGTGAAGTTGGAATTTAGGTTGAACTCGTGGCATAATGTTTTACATGCTCGGCCTTTATATAATTATATTTTTTGCTTTAGTTTTTATACTAAAAACCAGTATTTGTGTTCTGTTGTTGTATTTTATTATGAGAAGTTCATCTAGGTGACTTACTGTTCGACAGTAAAACTGAAGCCTTGATTTGCAACAGATTTCAGAGACTGCACTAGCTTTAAACCTACATAAATCCTGGAGGGCTCATCAATGCTCATCAATCCAGACACCTTGTTTTCCAGCATCTCCGTCAAACCTGCTGAGCAGCTGCTCTGCTCTGTGCATCTCTGGTCTCAGCGCTCGCAAAGGTTTTCGTTTTGTCCTTCCTGTATCTGACAAGCATGGATCCAATTATGCTTTTTCCATCTATTTCGTTTTGTTCTGTAAATATGCGTTTATTTGTTTGAAATAAATGAGTCACATGGAGGAAGTCGTATTTTGGGTTTGAACGTGAGGAACCCATTAAGCTATGATGAAGCGATCTTAGCAGCATGCAGGAACAGGACACATTGGTATAAGGGAGGCTATTGTCTCCGTCACCTTTTGTGTTGGCGCCCAGGGACAAAGGGCCGGCCAACACCATGAGTGTAAGGTGGCTCCCGTCGTTTGCTCCTCCGCTCTCAGCCTTTGTAGTTATAGCTTCTTCATAGACGAGGACCCCAAGACGAGGACCCTAACAGCCTCTGTGGTTTCTGTACACAGACATTTATTTTCTCAAAATAGTGCAGCAAGGAAAGGGTCGATTTTTGAGGGGGTTCTACTCCCTGATTTGTGTGCGGTGAGAGTTATGAACGTGGGCTCCGCTTGGCCGTTCCTCGCTAACTGTGAGGAAGATGTCAGCCTGCCTGCTGTTGGGTTGGGGGGGGGGGGGGGGGGGGGGGGGGGGGGGGGGGGGGGGGGGGGGGGGGGGGGGGGGGGGGGGGGGGGG
>JAODLD010000002.1:7322835-7369196 GCA_026781065.1 Mormyrops boulengeri
GTACTCCGCCCCAAACCGCGAGGCGACTGCGACATGTTAGGGAGATCGCTGAGCTCTCCCCTCAGTCCCCTGGCGTGAGTGTCCCTCAATTGTGGTCCTTCCTTTCCTCTTTCATGTTTTTTTAAGATCTTCCCCCTCCCCCCCAACTGTGGCCCCCAGCAACATTTGTATCAAATTCCAGAACGATCGGCATGTCTGCCGAACATAACATGCCTGTGATTTGATTTGTGTTGTTGGTGTTAAGGAATAAATTGCCTAAAAAGGGCTGTTATGGGAGGTTTGACTCCTTTTCCTCCTTTCCTTTGTACTCACACTTCCGATTCCCCACCCTTTTCCACTTAGATCTTGGCTGAAACGGCAGTGGACATTGAGGGCTTCCTCTTCTTATCTTTCTTTGCTTTGATTTCGTTTAGTCTTTCATTCTTTTTTTTTGTTTTTTTTTTGAAGGTTCAAAACTAATACTAAGGAAATATTAGAATAACATTACGCAAAGTGCGAACAGTTTAGTTCTCTTATATCGATTCCTCGTTGTGGTCAGCACTCTGAAACTTTATTATATTCATAGGAGTGAAGCCTGTGTTTTCTCTGTGCTCTACTGAAGCTTCAGAACTGCATTTGATATAAAACAGGCAAATGGTTCACTGACGCACTTTCTCTTTATTTTTTCCACTTGCTTTGTGTAAGTGGATTTAATGGTTACTGACTTTTTTTTTTTTCTTCCCGAAACAAAGGGATATGGGGGGGGGTGGCGTTTGGGGGGGATGCATCACGTTTGTTTCCCTTCTTGCGTGCGTGAAAGCGGCAGGGTTATAGCAGAGCGTGTCTGCATCGCAGTCCCGGGTTCCCATGCACTGCTAGAGGCTTGGGCCTTGCTACCTTCAATGCTGCCTTTATTGTGCTCAGCTCTGTGTGGTCATGGTGTCACACACGCGCCTGTGCTCTGAGGCGCTGAACAAAAGGCCTGCCACCATCAGGCCAGATCCGTTTGCACGTCTGGTTAATTGCGGCCGTCACTCTGTTTGGCCCGCGTCTCGCGTCCCCGGGAGTGCCCTCTGTCCGTGTGCGCAGGGGACCGGCCACAGCTGCCAGCCTTCGCGTTTGCTGTCCGCGCCTCCTGCCATCACACGCAAGTGACCATCTGGGCCCCCCGCGCTGAATATTATCTGCATTTTACGCATTTAGATTCTGTCCTTCGTTTTTAACCTGCAGTGCCTGAAGGATTTTTTTTTAGGTTCTGATTTAGAGCAGTGTGAATTTCTAAAAGGTGCCCTTCTTTTTTTTTTATTCAGTAAGGTTGTAGTCTAAGTGATGTTGTGTGTGTGTGTGTGTGTCAGCATACATTATGGGGACCAATTTTTTCTGTCCTCACAAGAGGAAATTCAGAATTATAAAAGTCTGTGACTGCAATCAAAAAACTAAAAATGCCAATGTGTTTTATTTGGTTTCTTATGGTTAAGGTTAGGGCTGGGTGGGGGTTAAGGTTGTCATTGTTGGGATCAGGGTTTTTCCTGTAGAAGTGAATGGACGGTCCCCACAAAGATATGAGTACAGGTCTTTGTGTGTGTGTGAGAAATGGCATAGCTGTTTGTGGTGTAGCTTCACTCCACTGGATCACATTCATGTCACTGCTGTGGTCTGCAGTTGAGCTCTGTATTTCGATTGTGCCTGTCCCCCCCACCCGGCAGTGTGGCCCCTTTGTTGCATGTGATGTGTGAAATGCCCTCCCCCACCCACTCCACAAAAAGCTGATAGATCAACATACAAACCGCTTGAGGGGTGGGCTGTTAAATTACATTCATCTGTTTAGCCTTTTTCCGAAGTCCTCTGCGGGACTGAAAAACAGCCTGGGGATTCTCTCTGTATAAAACATGGTTTTAAAATGGAAAAAAAAAATACGCTGTTTAGCAGAGGAAAATAGAATTGTGTTCCTGAAGTACTTCACTGCAATATCACATTGAATAAATGTTATAAAATTGCATTTGTTGTTTTTTAAAAAAACTGCATCATTTATGCAAATAAATGCTAATATTGTATAAAGGAATCAGAGGGTTATTGGCGTGTACTGATGTAGTATGTGGAACACTATTAATGGAGGTGCTGCCCGACGAGGGCATTGTTGTGGTAATGCTGTACTGGGATGTGGCACTGGTTTCCAGGTGTGGTACTGGTCCCACTCTCCACGCAGTGCCCCATCATGTGCCCATGCTTAGGTAGGCCGGAATGAGACTGTCTTCTCATTAGTACAGTGGTAAGTATTCTTAGCTGTTATTCAGGAGACCAGGGTTTAATTCCCCAACTGGGAAAAGTGATGGACCTTATAAGCATTTCACTTCCGGTTGTACTATGAATGATGATGCATGTGACAAAATTTGAATGCACGTTGTACCACTTTAGCCTGATTGAATTTGTTTTGGCTACAGCAGTTCCGAGTTCCCGGGAGTGCATCAGTACATTGTGATCTGTGATACTAATAGTAATGAATAATTTATACAATATTCACTTTTTCCTTCAGATGATCCATGCGCAGAACACCGCTATTTCCCTGCATTTCGACTAGTCAGATGATGGTGACACAGCTAGCTTGGTTTGGTTACATTTTCAGGCCACGTCAACTCGGGTACAGATAATTTACAGTGGAAAACCGTAAGCTGACGGCACTGCTCTGTTCTCGCTGGCAGTGGAAAAGCTCCAGCTGTGGCCCCCATCTCTGTCAGCTGCTCCTGTCCAGCACATGTGTACGTCGATAAGCTCGGTGTTGGTAAGGGCTGCGTGGGTGCTTGGGTAGCAGCAGGAGCAGGCGGGGAGATGGAGTGTCTGAACGTCCCAGATGGGTCAATAACATCGAACACCTGACAGAGGGCCCCTTGCCGCGTAAAGCCATAAAACTTAGCTGTTAGTTCTCGTTGGTGCAAAGTGCCATGTCTGCCTGGCGGGTAACACGAGGAGTCTAGGAGCTGATTAGACAGTTCCCCATGGCAACCTGTAATTCCCCCCCCTCTGCCCCTGTCAATAATGCTGCAGGTATGCCGTGATGTGTGAATGGTTCGGATGTGAGGCTTTAATCGCGGTATTAGGAAGGGAAGCCAACAAGCGTGCCTGTTGTGCCTTGAACACTTAATTAAAGAACAGTAATGACTCTTCACCTTGGGTCACTTTGGTCCCCGTACACGCCATTGACTAATGAAGGCCTACGATGGCCCAGGTTCTGCTGTAATGCCTGTCATTACCAGGTGGGAGTCCTTTTGTTTTGTGTGGCGAATCTCGTGCTTGGAGCTCTGACTTCTTGCAGCTAACATTTTTAGCATTTCCAACAACAGAGTGGAGAACGTGGCAAGGGGCTGATCGCATCTTGTCCAGGTGGTAGTTCAGTTTTAAAATATAGATCATTGAAACTATTTTCCCTAGTTGTGAAGGTGTGGATGGCAGTTTTTTTCTGGATAAAAGGAGGATAAAAGAACAGTTGGAGCCAGTTTGACATTTGCATTTAAATAGCCTCTTAAAAGTGCATCATAGATAATTTGCTGCATGTTCACATTTTCACTCGTTACTCTCCAGTATAAAATCTAAGCCAAAAGCTCTGGTAGTGAGAGAATCTTGTTTAATATAATCAGCCCACAGATAAATTTAAATGTAATTTTTGCACATATTATAGATAACAGAAGGCTAAATGCCATTAGTAATGTGATTTATCAGAAAAAAATGTATTAGAACTTTAAGGAAAATGTTGCTTCACTGGAAAACACAAATGTGTATCGTTTTGTTAAATAATATTTATTGGCCCCAGTACTTTGGAATGGCCCTTGGGCCAAGTTTAAATGCTCTTTCTAATAGGTGATGAAACTTTAGAGGACAGAACCTCCTCGGGGGAGCAGGATGTGGTTCCTCAGAAGACAGATGTAGAATGATTGTTGTTCATTTAAAAACCCGGCCAGTTTTATGTCACAAAATGCGTCCTGTGCATTTAAGCTTAAATGTTGTTTTTGTCTGAGGTCTTGTGAAACGCGTAGCTGTTCTTCTGTTGTCTTTATCGAGTGCTTAAAGCACTCTTACTAGTGTAGACACTCCTGGTGCCTGCAGGCTCATACTTGATTGTATAAAGTGGAGTTGGGGCTGACTGCTCTCAGCCTGGTATTAAATTTAACTTGTGAACATACATGCAGTATCCTCAGAAACTCTATTGTAAGAGAGACGTCCTTTAAATCCTTCAGCAGCAATCCATGATTTTCACACGCAGAATCCACGATGTGTAATTCCCGAAGTGGAAGGATGGTTTTCTCAGCAGTTCTTGCTTGTGCTTTCGTCAGATTCTGTTACGTGAAAATGTGTTCACCAGGTGCACGCCTTGCGCGCGCAGATTAGAGGCAGCGGAACAGTAACTGACCTCGTCATCAGAATGCAGTCTCGACTGTGAAATAGACCGTTAAAACGGATCGCTTGTAATCAAGCTGTCAGAATACTGTGGGTTCTTAAGACTGCCAATGTCATACAGGAAGCGAACGCAAAAATAAATCGTAACATCTTGCCGTTAAAGTGGCTTCTTGTTGAGTCTGTTGAGGGCGGGGGCCACTATGTCGCCAACCTGTTTACTCTCGGGTAAGGTGTCTTGAGAATTGGGGGGTGGGTGATATGTTCCATATTGTCTGGCAGCACATTTCAGTACCCTGCCCTGTTTTGCCGACTGACTTAATCTGTTTTTTTTTTGTTTTGTTTTTCTGTTTTCCAGTTGCTTGGAGCCGCATTCTTGGGCATCGGACTCTGGGCATGGGCAGAAAAGGCAAGTACACAGGCGAGAAATGAAAAACGTGATGTGCGATGCCACGGATGCCGACACTCATTATTTAACTGGCAGCCATAGCAACATGCTGACTTATATATGGGAGATAAGATTGATCGAGGATGAGAGCGGTTGGTGCCAGTCATAGAACAGATGTGGCAAGGAGACGGGAAGCAATTTTCCGCAGTTCTTAATGACTCCTTATTGCCCACTGAGGAAATTGTTCCTTGTGTATAACCCTGCCAAAAAAGGAATGGGTTGTTAAAGTAGAGATCCTTAAAGATGACTTCAAAATATTTGCCTGTCTTATGATTCGTGTTCTTGGTGTCAAATTTCGAGTGTTAACATCTTAATGGAGTAAAGGTTTAAATACTAAAAATGCAAGTCACCTCAGGACTATGACAAACCTCCTCAGCATAGGGCCTGTTCATTTTCACATGATTATTGTGTTGTCTGTATGCTACTATAATCTGATTTGTCAGGTGAGTTATTCATGTCTCCAGTTAAGAGCCTGACATTTTTACAATGAGAATGCGCCTGTGACCTTTTTTTGACCTTTGAAACACAAAGGTCGGCCACATCATTCTTCATGTAGTCATACTCGGGCTTGACTGAGCTTCAGTTTAGGTTTAATGCAGTTTAATATTTCTATTATGACGTTAATGCTAGTTGCTTCACAAATATATTTAAGAAAAAAAATATATAAAAATTAACGTCTAATCTCGAAGTGAAAAATAAGATTTTACTCTTCAAATCTTCCTTTGCTGACACATATGCGATGTTTCTTTTATTTGTCCTCTTCTACATTTCGCAGGGAGTGTTGTCAAACATTTCATCCATAACGGACATGGGGGGCTTTGATCCGGTGTGGCTGTTCATTGTGGTTGGGGGGGTAATGTTCATCCTGGGCTTTGCTGGATGCATTGGAGCCCTGAGAGAGAACACAGTCCTGCTGAAATTTGTGAGTTACAATTTTCACTTATGCCAGCATGTATGAAGCGTAGTTTCATTGTCTGGTGGATTATTTGTTGTCTCCTTTTCTATATTTGCCCGTTTCTTCCTGTGTAGCAAACATCTTTGGCTTTGGAGAATTAGACCCAATTTTTTAGATATGCGTTCATACTTGATGATTATATTTAATTTGAAAATTGTTACCCAATTTCAATTCAGTGTTGCGTTATCTTGCGTCAAGCCTTATGTGCAAAGTAATGTTCACTGAAATGTTTTTACTTTCTGCTCATTAGGGAAAAAACAATATATAGTTTACATAGATGTAACTATAATTCTTTCCCTCCTTTATCATACAGCCAATTTTTAAATGTAAGCTTTCTGAATCTTGATATGAAGTTTCTCTTTCCAAAAAAAATCTCTCTAATCAGCTGCCCTTTCCCCCACATGTTGCTGTGTGAGTGACCCCTTCGCTGCTCCGAAGTTGTGTAAATCTGGCCTTTTTCTTCTTGATTCTTGAGTAACTGCTCACCCTCAAACGGCCATCCAGTCCAGTCTTGTACAATAAAGGCCTTTTTCTTGATTATCCATTGATTAGTTCAGGGCTTCTGTGCACTGAGCTTTCATGGGAATAAATGGCTTGGGCCAGAAAAATCTTGATGACCAGAGTGTTTGACGTTGCCATTATTGTAGAAAGTATTTACCGTAAATGTCTTACTAATCAAACCAAGGGAAAGTGAACCTCCTTCCGATATTCATCTGCAGATCAATGCAAATTCATTCATTATTAAGGAGAATGCCTCAGGCTTTAACTTAGCTTTTTATGTGAAAATTTTCTTTCATATAAGTGCTCCTTGTGGGAGTTGCAATATTTTATAAGTCAGGGATTAACCACGATGAGGTGTGCGTTTATACAAAATAATCGATGATGGCTTTGTGTAATGTGGCCCTCTGCTTTGTATAACTGCACACCTCATCATGGTTAATCCCTTACTTTTCTCACGGCTAGATGTGATGCATTTTTTTTTCTTTTTACTGTTTTCTGTCACTTTCATTCCTGTTGTTCTTTAACCTTTTATACTTGTGTGTAATTTATGCTTTGTGATGTGCTTTTGTGTACGTTTGCTTCAAATGTGCTCTATAAATAATTTTTTACTTATTTCTTACTAATGAGAAAAATAACAGAATAAACTAGTCACGGTTAATTTTTCAGATGGAAATTATTTAAATTAGCATTTTTAATGTTCCAGTATGCTCATAAAAATATAGTCCCTATAAGGATACATCGTCCGGTCGGGCTACTTACTGAAAGCGGCAAATATGTTAAGCTACCCCAGAAACTATCAACATGTAGGTGCTTGCGTTTTGAAAAATAAGGAAAATTATGCAGATAATGACTGCTTATTTATGAGTAAAAAGTCACACCGGTTTTTGTATTAGCATATTTAATAGCATTAAAATATATTAATATAGAATATATTAGGCGGCTTAAACTACCCGTGCGGTTACACGAAATTAATCAAAACCCATGTGACATTTCTGGACCAATAAGAAAATAGTATTTACCAAAGCTCTGGAATAGTCACTTTTATTGTTGCATACTTAGGTAACAAGTATTCTGCATAATAAACAGTATACTATGGTATAAAACAGTGATAAACTAGCTAGTTCTGTGTTCTCTGTTGTTCTTGTATTGGTTTGTAATGCCATAGCTTGTTTTTGTTTTCTGCTGGGCTGCCATTTTTAAAATGTACGTAACGTATAATGCAGAACCTTCTTTGCGTCTCCAGTTTTCTGTATTTTTAGGGCTTATTTTTTTCCTGGAGCTGACTGCTGGGATCCTAGCATTCGTTTTCAAGGACTGGATTAAAGACCAGCTTAACTTTTTTATTAACAACAATGTCAAAGCGTATCGTGACGATATTGACCTCCAGAACCTCATAGACTTCGCCCAAGAATATGTGAGTATGTGAATGAAAAGTGCTGTCAAATGAAATGTGCAGATTGTCAGTTCCAGAATGTAACCATTTTGAAAAATCTTTGACACTTAAACTTTCCTGCAAGCTTCTTCACACACAATAAGTTTTATTTATATAGCGCCTTTCTTACACTCAAGGGATTATCTACACCTTCTCCTGGCCAATGTGAGGAAAAAGCTGAGCTGTGCTTGTAATGTTTTTCCAGAACTGTTTTTCTAACGATTGTCGCATTGCAGACATAGATTCCCCTATGACCTTAGAAATGTCTTCTGCTTTCTTTTTGCTCTTGGGATACATTTTGTTTTTCACTATGTTGAAGAGTCTTATTTTCTAATCTAATGACATGCACTCGAGGTTAACAAGACTTTCACATGCAGAGCAGTGGTTTGAATCACAGGATTAATGCATAATTTGCAAAGTCGCATGTTCCGTTTGGAGAGCCTGCCTTTGTTTTGTGTCGAAACAGACAATGATTGTTCCATTAAAAACAGGAAGACACAAGCTGTTACACCCCGAGGAAATGTCAGTTTTGCTTTTGTGATTTAAAATTTCCTATTCATCTTTTGGAGGTGACCTAATTTTACAGCATTAATAGAGAATTTTCCTTTCTGTTCAATCCTGTGTCTGTACAGTGTTCCTTACTGTCTAGCTAGCAGACTTCTGAGATTAGTGTCACCTTTTAGGCCCTACTGTCGGCCTTGAAAACATTTGGTATATAATATATTTTCAGCAGTTAAATGAGATAATGGCTTTGGTTTTGCTTAACTGGCACTTTTGTACCAAGGTAATGCAAATCCATTTATTTAATGTAACTGTTTTTGTCATTTTTATTTCTTAACGAATACCCACAATGCTTAGTGGTCGTGTTGTGGCGCACATGGTCCCAACGACTGGAATCTCAACATCTACTTCAACTGCACAGAGCTGAACCCCAGCAGGGAGCGATGTGGAGTTCCCTTTTCCTGCTGCGTGAAGGACCCGGCGGTGAGCTGGGGGTGGGGGGTGGGGGTGGGGAGGTCTGTCCTCATCCACACGTGTCGTCGTCATCCTCATTATGGTTTTGCTTTCCCTAAGTGTGATTTTTCTTCCCAATCTTGCTTTAGGAGGATGTTCTTAACACGCAGTGTGGCTACGACGTCCGTCTTCAGGGGGTGAGTGCCTTTGTGATGAGTCACAGAATCGTATTGTTTACAACCAATGTTAACAAGCCAATTATAAATGCAGTGGTGTTTCATGTTTAATATTTCGTTCAAAAATGCCTGTATATTTATCGACATGATGCAGAGTTTTATTTAGTGCAACGGGGATTTGAGACTACAGCTGTTTGTACTTTTTATGCCTTAAATCCTCTGATTGCATTTTAAAGAATATTTTTACGGTAAAGGTTAGGATGTTACATACGTGTATAATGGGAACCATGAGGACATACACCTTGCTGATTAAAGCTTCACACTGCTAATGTAGCCGTTGTGTAGCTGTGTCTTATTGGGTGTTCGGCACCGAGAGAATCCTCAGTTTTCCCTTCTTTTTGATCCCAGCTCAGTCGCACTGGGTTTATTTTCAGTGGTAGTAATTAGGTTCCTGTTTTAAGCCTGGGAGAGACAGTCTGTAATTGCCGTTTCAGCTGGTTTTAACCAGGACTGTGCTTTTCACTCTGGGTGTGGTGAGAGAGACGCAGAGAGTGTAAACTGAACAGCACGGAGTCCAATAAGCAGGCAGGGCTTCTCTTCCTGTGCGCAGTGTTACCCTATCGACAAGCACCCGGCTTGTTAACTTGGATCCGTGTCTTATGAAGAACGGCCCGTGTGGGTTTTCTTAACATGACTCTACATGTCTGTAGCATAATTAAGACTGTGGTTCTTTATATTATTAAACTGTAAATGTGAATTTTAACTTCAAATGACAGTGATGGGCTTGTGTTTTTTGGGGCGTCCTGTGAGTAGGCAGCTCACAGGCGGTGGCCGACCCTCTGCTTATCAATCCATACCCTGAACAGTTAGTTCAGCTTCAAGCAGGTGTTTTTTTCTCTCCTTTTAATTAGAAGGATGCAGTTGTTTCCAGGGGAAAGATCGTTGGGGCGATGTCACCCAGCATGGGGGTGGGGTTTAAATCTGCTCCCACGCCCTTCCGCTGAACCAGCTGCCAAGAAACCGGGATTTCAATAGTAAAGGTCCTCTCTGTTGTATCTTATCTTAGGGAACCAAACGATTTCGTTGGTGCGGTTCCACGTAAACAAAAGGGGTGTCCAGAGGGAGGGGTGTGTGAGCAGAGCCACCCTCCCCCTGCCCTTCACTCTAGCACTTCTGCTGGGGTCGCCCTCCTTATTGAACCGGCACCTCCACGGCGTCAGCTGTGACCATAATAAAGCCGACCCCTGTGATGGCTGTTTCTCTAGTGTGGCCTTTCTTCTTTCCGTGTACATAACAGCAACTCCCAGGCTCCCGGAGGGAGGACATTTTGTATTTAAAGAGATAGTGAACCAATTACAGGGGATACTGATTCTCACTGTGATTTTTTATTTTAAGAGGAACAGTATTGCTGGTTTCCCTGCAGATTGCTTCCCTGAATCACTTTTAATAAGCTATGTGTGTGTATTTTGTCTCTTGCCTATTCATTATTACTTTTTTCTTTTTCTTTGGCAGGATCTTGACCAGCAAAGATATATTTACACCAAGGGCTGTGTGGGCCAGTTTGAGAAGTGGCTTCAGGACAATCTGATTGTTGTGGCTGGGATTTTTGTCGGCATTGCACTATTGCAGGTGAGGCTCTGCGTCCGGCAGCCACCTGGACTCATCTGCAGCCTCTGTTAAGTTGTTTATACCTTGTTTTTTCTTTTGACGTGGCCCATAATTGTGTTCCTTGGCAAAGGCTGCCATCTACTGGTGTGCGACTGTATTTTAATCTTGGACTATTTTTGGTCTGTGAATGTGATTTAAAGACGAGAAATCATTGTTGAGGAAATGTATTGAGTTTATCAATTTAAAAAGTGTGGGAAGGGCATTGGTACTTCATGGAAGTATGATTGGTGCAAACGAAAATGGATTTGGATCTCTGATGCCTTGGAGTCTTGTGTGTTTTTCTGTGTAGATATTTGGAATCTGCTTGGCTCAAAACCTGATCAGTGACATCAGAGCAGTAAAAGCTAACTGGTGACATTGAGCTACCAAAGAGAGCTGACTGCACACCCAGCACGGCCCCTGTCAGGTGACACAATCCTGGACTGAAGCACGGAACGACAGCAGCACGGGGGTTATGGACAATGGGAGCCTTTATTGACGGACTCCCCCAGACTGATCTGTTAGCTGATTGTAGAGGTTGTTGACTTCTGCTTTGGTTTTCCTCCTCTGTTTCGGTGGTTCCTCAAATGCTTTAGTCACGGCATCGCAGAGCCCTCACCCTGGGAGAAGCTCATACGATTGTAATATGATGTTCTGCTAAGGTGGGGAGTTGTGGTTTCTTGGTGTCTTGTGATAACCTTTAATCTCTTATAAAGAGTTAAGCAACAGCACACAACAGCTTTAGAGGTGAAGCCACCGTCTTGCGTTCCGTGGACTTTTGCATCCGACCACGGACTGGACCATCTTCGCGATGTCATCAGATCCAACTTTCTGTGGTCACCCCCACCAATATCTGTTCAGTTTTTTTTATTTGGACCGAACCCCATGTCTGTCGGCTCTCCTGAAGATTAAAAAGCTCAAACGCTGCATTCTTCTGAATGGACCTGAGGCTGAATAACCCTTAAAGATATGGATCATGGACCAGTCAGCGAGTGAAGTGCTGCTCAGAATTTCAGGCGTGTCTCCTATAACCGTCAATAATAGCGGTCCTTAGTGCTGCTGGGAAATAGTTTGAAACAAAAAGAAGCGTCTGTTGCCGAATGAAAGTGGACTTCAAGATAGATATAAATTTGTATTTTTATTCCTTTTTTTTGGTCGAAGACTAGAACTAGTAATTACTGTTTATCCCTTTTTAAGGAGTTGCAGCACTTTGCAAGGGTCTCACTCTCAGTGACACCCTTTGGATGGGAACTGCCGTGACAACCTGTAATTTCCGGCAGATTTGGTAAGAGCTCTGCCGTAATGGCTGCCTGAACGTGGCCTATTTTCTGCAAGCACAAGTGCCCTGTTCTGGTCCAGCTTCTGAGCTGACTGACAAGCCGGGCACCATTTGACGTGCCGTCGCTGCTTAGAAAGATTACATTCTGGCCGCCTTTTTAAATTTTTAATGGAATCTTTGATCTCGTTTACCGAAAGTTAACCGAGTCACTAGAGCCACTGGCCCTTTTTAAAGAATGTAACAGGATGTCTATGCTTGTGCTTCCCGTTAAACGCCTTGGTCCTCCTTTCACACTACATGGAGGATTGGGGTAATGAGGCCTCATCCTCCTAACCTCCTAGAGTTTTATCCAATGGTTCATAATGTGAGGCATGCCATAGGACCAGTGACCATGGCAACATTTCGCCTGTCACAGTCAGCAGTCTATGTTCAGTCCTCGTGATACTTCATATGCAGTATGCCAGCTTGCTGGGTCCCCGCAATCTCTTCGAGTGGCCTCCCCATTTAAGAGGATAGCCCAGTACCTTTAGGCCATTAACTCCTCCCCTTTTGGTAAAGTGGTTTATATTAAATTTGTAAATGAGAATCAATGTGTTTGACTGGGGGGGGGAGTAGTAAGGATCCTGATGATAAAAACTTTCCAACTGTGGATGGAATTTGGGCTTAAATGTTGTAGCATTAACACTTATGCAAAGACACTGACTGT
Organism: Mormyrops boulengeri; assembly: GCA_026781065.1. NCBI lineage: Eukaryota > Metazoa > Chordata > Actinopteri > Osteoglossiformes > Mormyridae > Mormyrops > Mormyrops boulengeri. The sequence continues at coordinate 7,335,299 of JAODLD010000002.1, forward strand.
CTGGAGCCCTTTGCAATTCCTGTCTGGATTTCATTTTTATTTTTATGAGAGCACCCCATGACAGTAGATTGTGTATATAATTGTGACAGAGCTCCTATTAGACATGAGAGATAGTAATTTAAAATACTTTTTATTCTGTAATTTTGTGTTTTGTTTACATGACTCGCAGAGGTGTCCTTGAATTAGCCTACGGATGGTTTACTCTTCGAGAACGCCCAGTGACCCCGTCTATCTTTTGATTTCTTCAAGACGTTGCGCATTCTGCAGGGAGGAAGCTCAAAGCGGCAGAATGACTTGTCCGTTCTTGTCTGTTATGAATGTATAATTATGTACCATAACTATGCTTCCCTGTTTTCATACACATTCCACAAAATATAAATTCCCTTTCAGCCCAGTGCCCCTTGACCTAGGGAATAGAAATCTGCTCGTCGGCCTACTTTCCTTTGTTTTGGAAATTTGCTGGATTTTACGCCCACAGTTGTCTCATGGAATTGGTATCGGCAGGTTAGCGCCATCTTGTCTGACTTAAGCAAGCATTGTTACGCCCGTCTTTGATGATTGCCATCTACCAGGTAAATAATTTTACCTACCAATAAACCTACAAAAATGTTGTTGGGATGTAGTTAAAAAGCACTGAATGTTTTACAGTGGTGCTGATGGATGCGCCCCCCCGGTGAATTATTTTATCCGTGGTTTTTTTCTGTTTTATGTTACTGTTTGATATCTTCAGCTGGGGGTACAATCACAAGCTAATTTGGGAGGTATCCCCCGTTTTAATTGTTACCCCCTGCCCCTTAGGATATTGATGACAATACAACTCTTTCCTCTTGAGTTATATATCAGTTCCTCTAATTATCAATAAATATACCTTTTGAATACCCACAGAAAACTTAAACCGGTATTGGTTAAGACCATGTTGTGTTTTCTTTTTCATTCCATATAGCAAAATATTAAGAGGAAAACGTGTTAAAATGTATGTTGCTGAAGACGCACTTTTTCTACCTCATTTTCAAAAATGTTGAGAGGCAGTACTACGTTGTTTCTGTTGCCTTTCATGCTTCATTGCTTGTTATTAATATTCCACAGCGGCACCAATTTTTAGTGCCTCCGGAGGAATCGCTGTCCCAACATATGAACACGTTGCCTGTCTCTTGCCAGGGTCTTCATTTTGCTATGCAATTAAGATGCTGCAAATTGAAGTTTCAGACACATAAGAAAATGGGAATTAAATATTTATCACGCCAAACAACAAATAGTGGGAACATTTCTTTTTCTTATTTCTGGGTCTATTACTGCAGCAGAAAACCAATCCTTTGCTCACAGTTGAAGTTAAGGTCATTTCCTGGTAAGAACCGATTCATAAAACACATGCACCTGCTCTCATGGCGACTAGAGAATCGCATTGCAAATTCATAAGGCTTCACGCAGATGTGGATCATATATGAATGTTTTATGTTACAGTTTTAAATTGTACTGTAACAATGCTTCATATGAAACATATTAACAGTGCACCCCATTAACCTCATTATGGTTTACAGTAACTGTAACATCATTTTTGTTGTATTTATCGGAACTTAAAGTATATGGTGGAGGCCGTGTGATCTAAGCAGACCGCTGTAACCCTCTATGACATTCCATTAATTCTGCGGAGATCCTAAGACCGTAAGCTCTTGGTACCTTACAAATAACACTACAGATTGATTGTTATGTATCTCACCCCCCCTCATTTGTTTGTGTCGGCATGGAAGGCGCTTTTACTAGTATGTGGGCATTGTGTGGTTAATCTGCGCTGGTATTTACATTTCCTAGTAATTTGTAAATCTTTGTTTCTTTTGCAGCTGAGCCGGTCTTTCAGTTCAGCGTGATGGTTTAGTACCCTGTTCTTTTCTGAACCTCAGACACAGATAATGTCATTCTAACACTGCACATTTACTTCTCTGAGTTATGTAATTACATACACATTTAGTATGGGATAGTTATCACCAAAATTAGCAGCTCTTACACCTCTTGTACTTTCTTACTAATCCACATTTAACATTCTTTGTGACTTGTATTTACACCTCTACCATAACAATGTGTGGAGCCTCACTTAAAAATGCTTTTTTTTAATTTTTTTTTTTTTTTTTTTTTAGTTTTTCAAAAAACATTTCTCCCCCATTCATGATGGGTACCCCAGCAAATTCTGTACATTTTTATGTTTTTGGTGATTTGTATATATATTTTTTAATTGGGACAACAGAATACAAGGAAATATTAGTTTTAGAAATGAACTACCATTCTATTAGTCTGCATTATTTCCTTTATTTTAAACGGCTTCTTTGAAAGGTTAGAATTGTGTAGAAACAATGTAATTGGTTTGATTGTCGCATATGGTCTGTTACACTGTATATTGTCTTACAAATATGCTTTTTCATAAATAAAATGATTTATGACGAGATTGTGGCTTCAGCTTTTCCCGTTGGTCATCGTAAGTTTTAAGACGGGTGGGTGGTTTACGTCTGTTAAATGGGCTGTTTTTTTCTGTTATCCGTTTTAGCCGCCAGGGGGCACCATTTACAATCACATGCCTTTTATTGATGCTGCTGCTTGACCTGAGAACTGACTGGTGGGTGCTGTCTTAATAGACCAAAGGAGATCCTTTCTCCTGTTTCTCAGAGTTGATGGGGCATATCCATTACTATTCATAGGCGCATGCTTGATTGACAGCTGACATTCCTCCTTAGCATGTATGCCAGACTATGGCAAGGTAGCCTAGTTGGAGACAAGGGGGTTGGGGTGGACACGACATTTTTCTTATTAATATTATGTTTTTTTTTAGTAAATTCGGTGTATACCGCTAAGGGTGTACACCAGCCATATGCCTTTTGCCAGAAAGGCCCCTGTTCTACCCTCCGTTCCTGAACTGGTTACATGCGCTTAGAAGATGGATAAATTCACTAGAAATGGCCCGTGAATGTAAGCACAGTAATTGTGGTGACTAACCCAAGGGCCGTTTCCCACAAAATGATGAAAATGTAAAGAAGTTCCTGGGTGTTCTCAGGTTTTCACACATTTTAGAAGAAATCCTTTCACAAATTAAGGTGAGAGCTGCTGCCTTCGGGGTTGTTTTTCGAAGATATTTGTAAAAGACACTCCACCCAGTTTTATTAAGATTTTGAAACAAAAAAAACCAGCCACCTAGAAGGAGGTGAACTGCCAGAGATAAGTGATGCGATTCTGTGGTAGTGAGTATGAGTGACAGGTATGTTTAGTAGGTGTTAAATTAGCTAATTTCCTCATTTACATTCTCCCTGCACAGTCGGCCTAATTCAGATTCTGCTTACGTTTGTGATGTCAGATATTTTTACTCGTTTTTGATAGTACTTTTCTGATATTGTAAAATCGACTGTTAACTTGAGGTTTTGAATCTTTTATAATGCAATTCTTTACAATTCTTAGGTGGGGGATGTATAAGGTTTTCAGGATCTGATATTGCTGCAAATGTACAAAAAATAGTGCTAGTGAAAACATTTCATTGAAAATTAAACCATGTAAGGAGTGTGGAATGGGCTTAAGGGATTGATTTAAGTACAAGATTGTGAGGGCTGTTGCCCATGGCGATCAAGGACCATGTTGCTTAAAGGTCTGTACTGCAATTTGAGAGATTTTGACCTTGCAGAATAGATGTGAAAGCTAGCCTGGTTATACTGGACAAATAATATCTTTCAGTTAGTGCCAATGAAGTATTTTCATAGGATATGCGACTGCATAAGACAGAACCGGCTTTTCGCTAACGGTTCTTTAAAATTACTCGCTCAGTGAACTTGGTGACACGTCACTGTGCACAGAACAAACTATGAGAAATGAACAAAACAAACGTAGAGGGAATATATTGTGGAATGAAAGCAATGCATTGGAAGAGAATTAAGCAACATCTGCGAACCGGTTAAGGAATTGAGCAGCAGAAAAGCAAGAGGCAAAGACACAGTAGCTGATAAGAGAGGGCTGTTGGTGTTAATAAGGCTGCATCAGCAAGACACAGAAAGGGCTTCAAGGCGTTTTGCAGCATATGTCGTGTAGAAAGGACACATTATACAAATCTGCGAATGTTGGGAGAAGGAGGAGGAAAAGTCTTGATTGACCTTTTTGATCTTTGATGGAAGGCGGGAGTGGGGAGTGGGGAGTGGGGAGGGTGGTTGGGCTCAGATATTGAGGTCAAAAGAGGGCGACGAAGGAGCAGAAACCAATATCTGAGAATCACGATGTGGAAAGCAGAGAAATAACTGTGAAAGGTCAGTATTAGCATTGGAAGATAAGTAACATGAAAGTAAGCCAGAGACAAGGGCCTAAAAGTGGAACTTCTGAGGCGGTCCAGTTGGGAGAGAGTGACGAAGAGATGCATTTCTCAGGAGACCTGACATGTGTCAGGGACACAAAGCCTGGGAAGCACCAGAGACTCTGCTCAAAAGTTGAGTGACCTTCTATATCAAACTCAGCAGATCAATAAGAATCATGACAGGGGATGTGGCTGAGTGAAGCTCAGCCTTCTGTGTCGCCTCTCCGTCTGCGTGACTGGAGACTTGAGTGAAAAGTGCAGAAGAGCTGGATGAACGATGGTGCTGTACTGGGTAGGGCAGGCAAGAAAAGCTATAAAACTTTTTTTTTTCTGAATATCATGGTAGTATTTCTGAAGCAAAGAAGCTGCAGTTAAAGAAATGGACAGAAGCAGTTAATATGAGAGATGAGATGCTCAGAATCCTGTGAAGTTGCTCTCTAGCCGTTAAGGTGGCCGCTGAGTGCTTCATTTCGCTATTTTTTGTGTGAATGACTTTACTAGACCTGTAGATGTGCTTCACTAATTCCAGCTATTATTTGTTAAAATTTAGGAATGGCTTCCCAGGCCTAAATCCGAGTTATCACCTACTGTCAAGGAGGCAGGTAGCACTGAGATTGACTTGTCCCCTGAAGGGACACTGCAGTAAGCAGTGAGAAACGCGGCTCTACTGCTCCAGTATTATAAAATGTGGGGGAAAGAAAACGTGGTAAGCAGCTGAAATGTAATAATCTGAAATAGTCAAATAGTGATGTTTAATGAGAAGTGCTAATGTTTTTTGTGCATGGTTGCTGCAGTTTTTCAAAACATGATAAACAGATCTGACCTTGAGAGGTTGATTAGAGACCATAAAAATTAAAATTTGGAATAACAAGGACAAGGGCGGCGTCAATAAGCAGGTATTGCACAAGACGGTGAGGAGCCGCTGTTTTTCCGCTTGGCACATTTACATATTCAGCATGTACTGCTGTACATTAACCTGGCTTGAAACCTAGCAACCAGCCAACAGCAATTGCTCAGAGTTTGACTGATACAAATGAGAGTCTGGCTGCTACCCCATGTAGAATTGCAATGTGTGTCGCGATAAATATTTTAACAGCATGCCGTCAACCATCTGCTAAACCTGCAACTTAACAATGGGTCATTATCCAGTTAATACAATGTTATGAGAGCAAGTGGATCTGGAGGCCTGCAGAAGTTTCATATGATTAATTTTAACGTTATTAACAGCTATCGATGCATTGTGATTGTAGACGGTGTTTAGATCGCTGCATTTGTTATACTGTAGACCAAGTCACGGCACTTTGGTACTTATGGCCAAAAGTGTAAGCAGGTGGTGGAAGAATGAAAATGCTGTTTATGTGCATGGAAATTTCTGAGCTGTCACCCTGTGGTAGATAAGCATTTATGAATAATGCAGTGAACAAGATTACTGTGTTCTGTTTCAGGTTTATGCACCAAGGAAGTTTATGGGCACAAAAATTAGTACAGTCCCACTTTGCCGGTAGACCAGTAATAAATACTGAGAAAGTACTGTCTAAATATTGTAGTAAATAGTGAAGCAGAGAAGTGTTTTGCATCAGATTGTTTGATATGCTCCCTGTCCTTCCAGAATAATCTTCACCAGTGTTATTTGTCTCAAAGGCTCAGACATTTCATTGTACCTCAGTTAGAGTTTATATTACCATCACAATCAATCTGGCATCAAAGTACTTTCTTTAAAATTAAATGCATATGTTTGCATATGAAAGCCAAAACGGACACGTCTCATCCTCTACTGCTGAAATGTAAATGACGATACTAGGTGCCCCTCTGATTGCTGCTGCGTTTTAGCTTTGTGCTTTAATGTTGGAATATGAATTACTCAGGTCAATAATAGCTGAACCGAAGGACAGTTTTTGATTGGTATGCTAGATGTGTCCCTTTTGTGCATTTACATCATTGCTATATTCTCGTAACTTGCTTTGACGTTTTGGTTCATGTGAGCCTTAAACAACGTGACACTTATGTGCCTTACTTTGAAGATTAAAAGAATCGGCCTGTATGGCTGTACTTGATGTAATTGACAGTAACATGTTTTTTAAAGGCCATGTCTTAATACATTAAATAAAAATGTGTCACCATGTAATTTATTTACCATCCATCCATCTTCCATAACCACGTATCGAGCAGAGTAACAGTTAGTTGAACCTTATTCCTGGAACAAGGTCATCTATCTGTCTACATTACTCACAGACAGTCTTGGGATACTTGCTTAATTCTGTAATAATGTTGCAAATTTATTGGTTTCACAACACAAGTCCATTAACAAGCAATGTTTAACATACAGACATTTTCTTTTTAAGTGTCAGAATTGTTTTTGACTCATTCACTTCTGTTCTTGCCATTTTGCTGTCAATTGCAATTGTAGTGATTGGCTGCCAAAGGGATACTAAATGCACATTTGCCGTTTTATGTCATTGCAAAGGTTTTTTTGTAAACAAATTAATAAAGTAATGATTTTTGTTATAAAACCATTAAATCTACAATATTTTTACTCACGCAAGTGTACCAAAGCTTCCTGTGAGCATTCTGGCTGTCTGGCAGTCAGGATTTTACCCTGTTGTCCTACAAAAACAGCACTGAAATATTAGCACCTACTGGTTATCTGTTTGTCTGTCTGTCCGTCTGTCTGTGCCTGTCTGTGTCTCTCCGTTTGTCTGTCTGTGTCTGTCTCTCTCTGTCTGTCTGTTCCTTCATTTGTTTGTTTTTTGCCAGCTGGGTAACGATGTTCTCTGCAACTAGTAAGGACTATTAAGGAGTACTGGGACGAAAAAAAACATCCTGTACTAACAGATGTGGATGGATTGTATGAATGATGCAGGCATTCATATGTCATAGTTTTGTTTCTCAGTTCTGGATGTCAGGAGTACAAGATGCCATGAAGAAATATTTCACATTTTTGTTATGCAGATCTCCAGATTACTGACTAGCTGCTCACACCACATGCGGCATACAGTATGTGGATATCTCGGTAATTCCTCAGCCAAATGTTTTTTTTTTTATGTACAATACCTTCTCAGTAGAGAGAGAGAGAGAGAGAGAGGTTGTTTTCAAAGGTGTCCGTTGAGCTTGCTATGATGTCACATTTTGCGTCACCTAACTGGAGGGGGGGGGGCGCCCTTCACATGACAAAGTTCAGTCATTTTCATTTTCACGTGGTTGAGAAAAAAATCAATAACATAAAAATGCTCAGTCAAGAAGTGGTGGTACAGTGAGAGTGGATGTTTGTGGCTGGCTGGCTGGCTGGCTGGCTGTCTGTTTGTCTGGGGGGTGTTAAATTTTAGACCACACCCAATGAATTTTGAATTTTTTCCCCCATAGAGCAGAATAATGTGCAAATTACATCGTTACCTTATCTGATATTGATAATTTGTCTCTCATATAACAGCAACAAAATATTATTATTATTCTTTTATTATTTTTAAGTACAGTTATGGTTGTTTCTGTTGTTACATTATTACACCTAATGATACATAAATGTACTGTTTCTCCAGTATTAGGCCATGGGGGATCCCAGGCCATGGGGGACGCCCTTCCCAGGCCATGGGGGATCCCAGGCCATGGGGGACACCCTTCCCAGGCAGCAATGGGCACAGAGCTTCAGAACACCCTGGACAGGATGCCAGTCTGTCACAGTGCAGACTCACACTCACACTCACACTGTGGGCAGTTTAGAGACACCTATCCACGCACTTTGGTGTGCAGGAGCAGATGGGGAGAACATGCCGACACAAAGAGGCAGAGCAGGCCATGACCCGCCAACCCTGTGGGCCTCAGGCCGCATCCTGGCTACCGTGCTCCTGTCCTCTAGTGCGGTTTTTGCAATTGAGAAATATTCCTTATGTCTTATGAAAGCAAACAACAAAAATATGTTGCAATGGTTGTGGTCGTTTTTCACAAAGCTCAATATTATAAAAAATACTCCAGCTGGTAATTTGAATATATAAATTAGTCTCTCTAGGGCATTTTTAGGGTTATTTAACAATTTTAAGTTTGATTGATAAGCTCTGAACTGCATTTACATATATATTAGCCCTACAAGCTATAGAACTTCAGCCGCAACGTGAGCAGATCTAGATGAATCAATCTCTGTGGAAAAAGAGATTTCCTCACCTAAAGAGGATTACTTAAGCCTAACACACTGAGAGAAGGATAAGTGAGTGGGAGATTTCCTATTTTACGACCTCTGAAGAGGTATCAGTTTAGGTTGCACAAAAGACAAACTGGCCATATCTATCATCGTGTGTCCACTTCTCACATTTTTCAAAGGGATTGTGATTGGAATTTTTTCACAGTGTGGGTGAAATCCATGAGGCAGCACCTTTGAAGGACATTGCATGTATAATCTGTGCAAAACGTTTCAGTTTGGCCCTGTTAGCACATCGTATTTACGACTCTCATCTACGCTACACTGACACCATCATGGAACAGCAGTGCATGGAGGTTTGGTTTTCCTGCAAAAAGTCAACAATGAAGATCAACACTGGATTTGTGGAGTCCAGATAAGCAACATAGTGGTGCCATTTGGAGAACAACAAAAACTTAAACCTGGATTTGAATGACCAACAGGCCACCATCTAGGATGATGCCAAGACAAAGTTAAATGGAAGGATTAATATGTAATTCCAGAATATCCTGTACTTGAGGAAGTCGGTAAGAAGAGATATAGTTCTAACAAAGAATTTGTCAGTGCAAGAAATTTTAGATTTTGTTCAGTATTTAAGCCCATTGTCATGCTGTTCTGACAGCTGGTACATTTAGCAATTATTCAGTAAATCAGTGTTTTGTTTTTAGATTGTCTAACCTTGAGTCATATTGCTGAAACATTGACTGCAAAAAGCACAAGTTTTAATTTAATGAATTTCATTTAATTGCTGAAATTTTACAAAGTAGTGTCATCAAAAAGCATCATAAAAGGTGGTAGCTGGACCTGGGCACCAGGCGATTGTCCAACAGTACAGGAACCTCAAAAGTGATCAATCACACGCTGTTCTCTGTCAGCCCCTGATACTGTCTGCAAGTTGCTTTTAGTTTCGATGATGATGAATTCTGGCCTGATGTTGCTGGCTTGACTTGGCACTGTCTGTAGTTCCCACTGCTGATTTTATAGCCCATCTCACAAGTCTGTTTGATGTAGGCCTACTTTGGCCTACATGTTCTAGGGTTAGATCAACATGGAATAACTACAATCGACAATTAACTGAAATGAAGAACATTATTCATTTTATTAAGGAGATAAAAACACCCTCACTGTTAACCTTTTACATTAAAATTTAACTTTAATATGCCAAAACATTTCAGGAAAACTGAAATGTTATACATTGTGTTTTTCAGCTCAGAGGCAAGACCTTTATTGAAAATGATACTTTGGCTACAATTTGGCTCACAGTGTATCCATGACGACTACATTCTAAGCTTTTCATCATTATTATTGTATCCAGTGGTTTTATTATTTCGCCTCCCCAAAGAGGCATCAATCACTTTCTGCTGGCTATGGTAAAGCTTTCACAGTCAGGAAGTGATATTTTTACAGAATCCAACATCATGTTTTTCAAGAATTTCAATGTTAGTTCAAGAACACAAACACAAACAAAATTTTTGTGTACTTAGAAATATTCCTTGCATATTAAAAACTCTTGGAAGGGTTTGGTCTTGGCATTAAAATAGTTTAACATATAATTCCAACTTTTTCTTCCTATCTGGCAGACCTAAATAGTTCTGCCTGCCAGATTTAATGTGGGCAATATCAATACTACTTTCCAACAATAACAGCATTTGTTCCCATCACTCGAGGGTGGTGAGATCAACATCAGATTCGTTCTATCGTTGTCAAATGGATATTTATGCAGGAATACACAAAGACCAGGTTGTGGTAGTCATGCCCAACCATAGTGTTAACCATCAGTAATCTACAGAAAAACATAACCAGATGGGCTTGATGTCCCAGGTGCCCTAACTCTACCTGACGTTAAATGGACTGCATTTATATAGCACTTTACAATTTGCCTTACATTCACCCATTCACTCACCGGGATTAATTTGGGGTTCAGTGTCTTGCTCAAAGACACTTTGATGGGAGCTGGGGCTCGAACCTACAATTCTCTAGTTGCCAAATGGTCGCGCTCCCTCCTGCACCACGTCGCCCCATGTCGTTAACATCTGCCGTTTGTGCCACAGTAGCCGTTCGGTTGGATCATACCAGACAGTACAGCCTTCATTCATATCCCACATTGACAAGTCTTGACAAGCCCAACACCCTGTTGGTGGTTCGTGGTTTTTCCCTCCTCTGACCACTCTCGGCAGGTACTCACCACGGCTGGCCGTCAGCGCCACACAAGCCTTGCCATTTCGGAGATGCTCTGACCCAGTCATCGGGCCGTAATGATTTGGCTCCTATCAAAGTCACTCAGAGCTTTATTCCTGCCCTTTTCTCCTGTGTTTGACATGTTGACCATGAGTACTGCATGTTAGCTTACCGTCTAATATATCAACATTATTTACATCACGTGGGGGTGGCCATAATGTTTTGGTGCTTCACATCTTCAAGTATCTTCCCATGAAATTTTAACTTCAAATATGATCTGAGTACTCTGACGCTAAGGAAAATAGTTACAATATAACAGACAGAATGAAGATATATACCGATTTATATATAAATCAGTAATGGTGTGTGAGTGTGCCCTGCGATGGGTTAGCGCCCCATCCTGGGTTGTTCCCTGCCTTGTGCCCTGCGATGGGTTGGCGCCCCATCCTGGGTTGTTCCCTGCCTTGTGCCCTGTGATGGGTTGGCGCCCCATCCTGGGTTGTTCACCGCCTTGTGCCCTGCGATGGGTTGGCGCCCCATCCTGGGTTGTTCCCTGCCTTGTGCCCTGCAATAGGTTGGCAGCCCATCCTGGGTTGTTCCCTGCTTTGCACCCGTAGCCTCTGGGATAGGCTCCGGACCCGCTGCGACCCTGAATAGGATAAGTGGTTACAGAAAATGAATGGATGGATGGATGTAAATCAGCATATGATACAAAGTACATAAGTCTAAGTCTTTTTTTATGATGTTATCTAACTGTCAAACTTGATTTACTCCTGGTGCTTAGCATTCGTGAGCCGGGGGGGTCATAACAGCACTGAGGTCACGGCTTGTCCCCACGGCCAGTTTATACTTGACCAACCCGTCACACTTTACGTATTGAAATGCAATGTGGCATTTAAAATGCAGCATCACGGACGTTCTGGAGAGCTGATGCCACCTGCTAAGAGACTGCAGTTGCCATAGAACCGGGTTAAAAATGGGTCTCTGTGTTCCTTTACTTAAATCTAAGGCCTGGATTAACACTTTAGTCTTTAAACGCCATGATTACCATTTGTTGTCAGGCCTTAAAAAAGGACCTTAAAAAGATACTTACTCATATTCCATTTAACATTTTTGATTACTTCCTGTAGGCAAGGGGGTGTAGGAGACAGAATGAGATTGGAGGGTAGGGGCACATCATAATAATTTAAAAGGCCCATTTTTTTTTGTGGGGTACGAATGGAGCCAAATTAAATATTGGGGGGTACGAATCCCCTCGGGCAGTGGCGGTTCCAGCTTTTATGGCACCCTGGCTGAGGAGCCCTTCAGCTCCCCCCCGCCAACAAAAAAATAGCACCATTTGGCACTATCTGTCATTTTTATTCACATATCTGATAAATTTAAATCTGAATTTGCTAATTGCATTAGTAATGTAAAAAGTTGGTGATGCACTATTTTATTCCCTCGCTCCCCCTAGCTTGGGCGTCTAGTGGGGCGACCTGAGGTCAGCCCGCCCCCGCCCCCGCCCCCCCCCGCCTCATCTCATACTTCTGAGCGGTAGCCTGCATAGCTCAGAAACTAGAATCAGGGCGGCCATTCCGACAAGGTTCATTGACTCGCGCTGTGACATGATATCATTCACACGATGTGCAAATGATCGTGCAAATGTCAGCATTCTGAAATTTTTTGTCTGCACGTCCCCCCACCCATGTCACCCATCCCTATATCCATCAGTGCCCCTAATACCTATGCCCGTGCCTCTTGGAACCAGAATCAAATATTTGAAATCTTGGTCCACTGTCTCAAGGGGATAAATGGTACATTGATTCACAAAAATGACCCTGGATGTGCCACATATGCACATTTTATGTAAGTAAAACTTTAATGCTCTTAGGTATATTTTTTTTTGCCATCTGCAAGAGTATGAGTCTGCACAGGATATAATCACCAGCTTGTGGAAGCAGAATGTCCATATTTCTTTCATGTGACTATTGTTACCAGTCTCTGATACACAGGATGACTTTCATGCAAGGTTCTTGCGCTTTATTTGTGCAAAAATCCCTTTAATATTCTTTTGATCCCAATTAACTGCAATAGCAACGCAATAATGTAGCAATTGGATAATGTTATGTTGCCCTGTTCTAAAATGTCTCTGAAATAGAGTTTTGTTTTTTCATGTTCTCACTCCGCACAGGCGGGTTGATGAATTCCTCGAAGGCATTAAAATATAGAGAGGACTTTATTTTTCCATGTTTTTTTGATGAGTCAGAGAGCAGCCTTTTAGTTGTTTTGTTTATAGTTTTGCAATTTTTATATCAAAGCCTTTGGAGAGAGTTTTAGGACAAAGTTATTCTTTGTCTGTACTGATGTTGTGCTTCTTTAACGGCTAAATTCTGCCATTAAAGAGCAACAGACACATTTTTTTCTTACATTTTGTCATTGGTGTTATCAATACTTTATTATTCCTAAATGTTATTAAATTACTCAAACAAATTTAGGCTTGTTGAAGTTAGTTATGTCTTTTTGCATCACAATTTTAATTTTTATTCACTTGAAATTGGTGTCTTCTCTTCTAATTGTTAAATATCAGTCCAAGTCCTGATATTTGATTTAGAAGTTATTTAGCCAGCTTTCTCAATTTAGGCTTGTGCATAAGTTGTAACACCTGGCAACTGGTAGGAGGCACAACAAAGAATGTTGGCTTTTCCAGTTTTCTTGTGATTCCATGATAATTTATTACTAACAATGAAAACAAGTGTGGCCATTTGTCTTGCATTGTCAGTTAAGTTAATTTGCTACACGAGGAGAATGGTAAGACAGGTCATTTTTTCATTACATTTATTTGGCAGACATTTATGCCCAAAGCGACGACCAGCCAGTGTATACATATATATTTATATATAAATAAAATACATACAGCATACTGTTTATATAGTTTTGTCAGTCAAGAAAACAATCCCTATGAAAGTAATTGTAATCTACTTTAAATCCGTCAAAATACAGTTTGTTTCTTTTTGCTTTGGTTTGAAATGCAATGTGGGATGAGCTTAGTTTGTTCAGGTTCATTTTGCCTCCTGTAATTAGAACCACAAGGTCAGACATGTGATCTAGATTAAGAGAGTTGATTTAATTAGCAATTATCCCAAAATGTAGCTAGCTCCAGAGGAAAACACTGGATAAACAATGGAAGGCTTTCATTCAAAAAACTACGTAGGTATGTTTTTATATGGTGTCATTGCCTGGATTGAAATTTTAGCACTTCAAAGGAAGGTACTACTATTAATATTATTATATTGTGAATAATGAAAACAAAGGAAGAAAAAAACTAAAGAAAGGCACAGAATGCTAAGATACACAGACTCCTTTCTCTTCCTCCTGAGTCGGTGTGGGATTCGTGTCAGTCTCTGTGTTGTGTGGATACCCCACTTTCTTCTCATTTGAAGATATACTTCTGGGGGTCCAGCTGTTTTGCTGCACTCTTTTGTGGTGTTTTGGTTCGAGCTCTGAGCTCTGTGGTTTATCTGGGTTTAGTACGTGATGGCTCCTTGTGGTGGGTAATTGGGTAGCCTTCTTTAAATAATTGAAATTTATGATCATAGGGTTTGCATGTTTTAAAAGAAAGCAATCCAAAGACACGGAGTTTGGCATCCCTAGTAAATAGCTATGCTCAGAAGACTGATCCATTTAAGTAACTTTTGTTGTTTCATCATCCCCCTCCTGGGGTATTCCCTGCCTTGCACCTGTTGTTTCCAGGATAGGCTCTGCAGACTTCAGCAATAGGATAAGTGGCCAAAGAAAATGTCACTAGTGGCCAAATGAAGCTTCATGAACCACTTGCTGTATTTACTGACCCCACTAGATGGTGCTCTCTTTTCAAAAATGGGCTCAAAGAGCACCATCTAGTGGGGTGAAAAAATACAGCAAATGGACCATGAAGCTTTATTTGGCCATTACTGGAAGGATGAATGGATGGATGGATGGACGGATGTATCACCCCACCCCAGGCATCCTCTGCTTTATGCGTTCTACAGGCCCAGGCTAACTGCAGCCCAGTCCAGGATATGTAACAGCGGAAGACGGGGGAGTGGATATTATTTCTGCAGTGTTGTGGTGCTGAAATAGAACTAACATCTTTAATAGGATGAAAACTCCTCACCAGCAGTGTCTAATAACGATATTGATACTGCCGGTCGATATCCCACTGCAGGCACTATATGACATGCTCCGTTTTGTTGGTATTGATGTATCGTAGTAGATGTCCACTTTAAGTCCAGGGCAGTCTGGGCCACAGCAATAAAACGGAGCAAATAGTAGTTTGACATGAAGACCTTATTGTGACAATTCCATCATGTTCTGTTATAATATCATTTAAGGGAGTTTTATAGTGTTTGTGTTTATGATTATTATTTGTTTCCTACAAATTCCTTTAAGGGTTTTCAATATTTTGTTTATGTATTCATACAAATATTTTAATGTATATATTTATGTTTTGCAGTAGGAGACGAGGGAGTAGTATGATAATAGCTTTCGATATATGTTATTATGGTCATCTGCAGTATATACAAAGGTGGATGTTTGCTTGAATATACTTTCTAACCTACAAAGTCTGTTAAACAGTTAGTACAAGTTTTTTATTATGTTGCTCTTAGCATATGGACATGATTTGTGTCATGGGGGTAGTTTTGTAAAGGGATAATTTAAGAATACAACAAAAGAAAATTTATAGCTAGTTTTTGGTTCACTTGTGTTATGCAAATTTAGTTAATGCAGAAACATGTTTATTACATGCAAAATATTTAATGAAAGTAATATTTTGCTGCAAAACAATGGAAAATTGCAAAATATAAGAATATACAGAACGATAAAGCACATAACAGAAAATGCCAAATTCTAAAGATATCAATACTGCTAAAATGCCATATTATTCATTATACATCAATACATTGTATATTCAGTTTTATATTGACAACAAAACATAGATTACAACATAGAGATGCATTTTTCCTTTTTCTTTTCAGTCTTTTTTGCAGAAATGCAAAATATTTCTCTTATATTAAAGATGAAATTATAAATGATTTAAAACAAGTAAATTCTACATGACATCTGTCATTGTATTACTGTCTCAATGAATTATTAATGAAAGCTCGATGAACAATTATAGATGTTTTATAAACGAACATACATAAACAATGCATCTGTCCAGAATTTTTTGCATAAATGTTACATAAAATATCAAGAGATAATCCTCCTGTACCTGTTCTACACAAGCAGTCTTGATTACTGCTAACATTTCCAAAATGCAATCAGTAAAATATTTAGTACCTTGCTTTGCCTTATGCAGCAACTAGCATCTAACAGAAAGAACCCTGTTATTCATTTAAAGGTGGAGGTACTTCAGGGGCCTGAAGGACCATGCAGGGGTTGCCTGCATCTGTAGTAGCAACAGTGTTGCCTCCCTCAGTCTTGACAGTGGTTGTCCTGGGGGAGCCGTGATGGGCGCTGCCTGCTTTGTTCCTTCGGCAGAGCCGCTCCCGATAGTTCTGCGCGAAGATGAGCAGCATCAGAGGGTTGATGCAGCTGTGCATGTAGCTGAGGCAGATGGTGATGTTGTAGGCGTAGATGAACAGGGCGGTGGGCTGGACAATGCTCAGGTTCACCATCTGGATGATGTGGAAGGGCGACCAGCACAGGAGGAAGATGCCGATGACCATCAGCACCGTCTTGGTGGCCCTCTTGGCGCAGACGGACTGCTTGCGCTTCACACGGCGTACAGAGCGGAACACGTGGTAGAGGGTGAGTGAGTAAAAGGTGCTGATGATGATGAGGGGGATGATGAAGCCAATGGCTGACTGGTAGAGTGTGTACCAGTACAGGTCCTGGGGACCCTGGGGGAAGTCCATAATGCACACCTCTATGTGCTTCCGACGGGCCGTTCTTGTGTACATCATTACTGGGATAGTGGATAGAAGGCTACCCATCCACACCAAGGCATTAATGACGATCGTCCACCGGATGGTTCTCCTCTCAGATGTGGGGTGGACAATCGCAACATACCTGCAAACACCCAAGAGACAAAAAAGGACAAAAATCGCCTATTTGTGTTGTGTGAAGAGGTAGGAGTATTAATTTTTCAGTTATAAATGACCTCTGTTCCTGGGACTGAAGAGATCCATTTAAGCACAGCCTTCCTGGTTTAGCTTCTACAAAGGGGGACACCTGAAAGTCAACTGATAAACAGAGTGGCTATATAATTTACCCTTGATCTAAAAATGATTTTTTTTTTGCTCTCTGAAGACCATTGCTCTTCACATCCCTGTTTAAACATGCTTATAAATATTCAGCATAAAATGTAACAGAATTAAAATGCATCATATGGGAAATTGAAGCATTCAAAAGGGACAAAACAATGAATAAAACCATTCAAAGGCATTACTACTAGTCCTACATACAAAACAAATATTAAATCCCACTGGAAATATGAGTTTAATTACTAAAGAAAAGCTCAGAAATACTGAAGAAAAAAAACTGGATGCAATAAGTTCACATTTTGTATTTAATATGTAATCACAAATATTTTGCTTCTAGACTTGCTATATAACCGATGGGCTGTTTGTTAACCAGGATGAAAACAAACATTAAATGCAGGGGCTGAACAAAACATTATTAATGGGCATCACTAAGATTTTAGTTTGAATATTTGAGCAATTTTGGTACTTTTTTAATTATCTCCGTAATAAAAAACACTTAGTTTAACAATTAGGTTTCAAAGTAGGAAGGTCTCAGAATGCCAGCAGGACAAATGAAGTGAGCTGCTGTACAAGACGAGTTTTGAAATGGGGTATCCAGTATCCAATGGGTGCACATTTAAGTGGAATTAGCACAAAGAAGTCAGGTCATTTAGATATACTTCTACGCCCTAAGACTTAAATTTCAATTTTTATGAAAAGGTAGCACTTACCTAAAGACAAATGATAAATTACACTTTTATATTAGTCATAATTAATAATTTTTTATACCTTGTGGCTGTTTGCCTCATGATATTCACTTTATTATCACGTATTTCTGGAACGATGCTTATTAACAGATAGAGAATTTCCCCACAGAGATTAATAAAGCACCACTATTATACTCTGTTCTCTCTCTCTATATATATTAATACATTTCCATATAAATGGCCATCACAAAAATGAATTCACAATAATGGGCTGCTAAAACTGGAATTTCCAGACATTATGAGTCTTTAATTATATGAGGCGGCATGAGGCACCTGCCAGGTGGCATTCTGGGACTACGCCTGAGGTTTCCTTAGCTTATCCCGTATCATCTCATTGTTATACATGTATAACAAGCCTTACTAATCACACCTTCCAGAACTGCTATAAGTATATGCTTTGTGATGGAGGTTAAAGGGGACTCTTACGATCCCCAGCTACGCAGACCTATTGCGCTTTTCTGGTGTTTGTCTTTCCTTTAGTGTGTTATATAACTAAATGTGCATGTAGACGGTCTGCAAAGTCTTAAGGCCGAAAGTACACACCACAGGGAGTAAGTATCACCACAGAAACCACTCTTCTCTAATCTGCCTGAAATGCCTCGTTGGAACTCCGGCCCTTACTTCCGTGACATGATGAGGTCACCTCATAATACAGTCCTTATTGGCCGCCTACTGTACCTGCAAGGATCTGTCTGCAGACTGCACAATAGGGGAGGAACGTGTAAGGCAAGCTGATCAGTTGGATAAACTGTCCAATCAGAGCACAGGGGACCCACGAAGGTGGGGCTTAAAGCTCTAACAGAGTGTTTCAGACAAAGGGTGAATAGAGATGTACAGTATGAGGAAAATAATGTGTTTTTGTAACACTGAAGCATGTAAATCTATTCTAGTAGACCCCAAAATTAAATTATGAACAGTGAAAATGAGCATGATAGGTCCCTTTTAAAACTTTTCCTTCCTCCATTTGTAGGTTTGCTTTTAAAGCAGTTTCTTGAGACCCTTGTCCATTTCCTAAAAGTATTCTGGGCTCTGTTCAAACCAGATATTTTCAAATATTATCTCATTCCTTGTTTGTTAAAGATTCACATGAAAATGACTGCATACTAACCCTTTCTTATTTCAAATTGTATAGTATATCTGTAACAAGGCAATAAAACTATAAAACTTATTATGGCCCTTTGCCTATTGTGTGTAGCCCCATCGTTTCCATGAAGAGAGAACACAGTCTTTCCTGTGTGACAGTGGACGGCACTGTTGCCTCACACCCATGCGTGTAGTTTACAGGGCAATGTGAGCTGCAGGCTTTCTCAGGCTAGTCCCGTTTCTCACATAGCCCATAGACACGCAGCTAAGTGAGCTGCTGTTTCTAAATGATGTGGACTGAATGGCTGTTTGTGAACCCTAACATCCCAACCAGTGCATGCCTGAGATGGACTTCAGGTCCTCCCGTAGAGCTCTTAGAGCACCGCTCCACCACATGTTTATAATTCGTTATTAAATCTTTCTTTTTCCACAGAAAAAGATATAAAGTCCTTCTGCTACTTTGGCAGCCCAACCCCCCCCTGCTGCCTGCAAGTGGCTTAGAGGTTAGCTGGCAATATTAGACAAAAATATATTGGCATCGGTCAAAGATTTCCGCATCAGTCTGCCGCTAGCTGTCCTAGATGAAAGTGGCCAATCAGGTAGCGCTTCCTTTATGAGGGTGGGATGTTTGTTCGTACAGTTCAATAGTTGACAGTTTACACTGACTTGTTCTCCTTGTTTAATAATAACAATAAAAATGAACCTTCTGAGGTTCTGCTCTTTGTATTCCATTAACAGTGTGTTATTAAATTCCCATTGTCATATTTGTGACATTTCTCCAGTAAGGTTAAAAGAAGCTTGAATTTATGTTATCAAGAGAATCAGACAGTCAATTAATCAAACTGAAATCTGGTAGAAATGAAAGATTTCTGGGGCATCAAATCATTCCCAAAATAATCATATTTAGACCCCAATAAACAGCTATTACTGTATATGTGTAAGTAGTATATGTAGGTATGTATATAGGTGTTACATATGTTGTGATGCCAGCAGGGACTTTTAATTAGCTTTTAGGTCATTCCTGTCACCCATTGAAATAACTGGAAAAATCTGTAGCGTTCCATCAAAACACTGTTCCTCATGTACAATGAGAATTTGGTGCTACAATATCCTCAAGCAAATTAGGGGGTGCGTTTAGCCGTCCGTTTTTCTCTTACTATTGACTCTAGCAGAACCATATCAAAGGATTCTTCCTTTCTGCTGTCCTTCGGCTGTAGAGCAACACAAAGCAGTGCTTCAGTAATGGAAAACTCGGGGCTGTCTTATGGTCCTAAGGGATCCTTCAGTGGCCTTCATTTTATATCACTGGGTTACTTTTCTTCTGTTAGCTATTTCACCCTTTGACATGTGGCTTAAAATTTCGGACCAAACATTTCTTTGGTTTCATGTAATTACAAGTCAATAAAAACACGAATATGGAGACCAGGGAGAAGCCAGACATTCTGAGGCCCTGTCAAATTGTCACCTTGGGGAACCCTGCTTCCATTACATTATATAATTTTGTAATTTTGCATATTCAAGGGCCCCTATAATGTGCTGGGGCCCGGTTTCCATGCCTCTCCTTTGCCCCTGTATGCAACACAGCATAAATGCCGTATCCTTTATACAATAGCTGTAAACTGGAATTTATCTCAGGCAACATAGGGTACAATGCAGGCCTGCGCCCTGGACGAGGTGCCAGCCCATTGGAGGACACGTGTACTATGGGCAACTGCACTACTCTGAACTGCGAACAGGCAAACTCTGCAAACACAGGGACAAAAAATCGATACTATCTACTGAGCAACAATGCCATCCTCAATTAGTCTGTAATTCAACCATATAGCTGATTAGTTCCTTAATGTTTCCCAGACCCTATAGCACCCCTTCTCAAGACTTGAAGCAGGTTTTGTTTTCCTGTGTTTCCTTATTCTGAGGCTGAAACGGTCGTCTTTTGTTTGCAGTTTCCCCTACAGTTTTATAATTCTGTCTCCATTCCTTCATCCTAACAGCATGTCAAATGGCTCTTGTCACCATTCTGCCCAAAGCAAGTCTCACAACACATTTTCGATAAACAAGTACTTCTGGTGTACACCGGCTTCCTGCTTGATGTTTTGATGTATTGGAACAGCAGAGTGTGAAGGTTTCAGCCATGCTCTACAGGTTGTGGCCACAGGGTACCTTCAACTAGACCACTTTAACTCCGCATTACTTATAACAAATGCTCTGTCATCCTAGAGTGTATGTGATCCTTACACAGCGATGCACAATGCAATTCTCCTTTAGAACAGCAGCTTTTGGCAGACATTATAAAAGTAAAATATCAATGTGCTGATGCCATCATTTATCTGTTTAAACAAGGGTGCTGGTGCATAAATATAAAGACAGTAGTCCTTAATATTCTATGCATGGCTGGCTATACAGCCCTACAAAGGTAAAACTGACCACCCACATGGGCAGTGTGTAAATGTGTAAATGATAGTGCTTTTTTTTTCAAAACGAGCATAGTTGACCTAAGATATTTCTTGAGAGATAAAATAGACTCTAAGAGATCCGATTTTGGCCATAACTCAGTAACGCATAACTCAGTTTTTGTATGGCAGTAGGTTGTGATGCCTAACGCCCGGACACAGAAACATACTGGCTGTTAAGTCCATTGCTCTCAAATGCCCATGGGCCACTTCTATTCTTACTTTTCTTTCTGGCTAAAACTGCTTTTTGTTTTTCATGCCTTCCCTCCATTTTGTGTTGACCCCGTCACTGTCTACCTCTATAACCCAGATAACAGAAACCTGATCCCCTGATTCCATTCCTCATTCTGTGCCTGATCCATATGTCATTCTTATATTGTCTTATGATTTTTTTATTCTTCATCTTAGTGCAGGGCAGGTTCTGAGGAACAGTAATATAAAGGCTAAACTTAAGCTTAATACTCACCATTGTTACTTTGCCAGAAAACTCTTTTCATTTTTATGGTACCCAGTTAATTTAGATAATCTGCGTAACCCATGCTCTGTGTCTGAAGATTTGCACAGATGTGGTTAGCACCACTGCCTCACACCTCTCGGACCAGGGTTCGAGTCTCCACTGTGACTCCGAGTGTGAAGTTTTTCCCGTGTTTCCTCCACAGTCATAAAAGAAGCAGAGGTTAACTGGAGTTACCAAATTGCCCGTAGGTGTGCATGTGTGAGTATAGGGTGTGTGAGTGTGCCCTGTGATGGGTTGGTGCGCCCTGCCTTGCACCCGTAGCCTCCTGGATACTTTCCGGACTTCCCGTGACCCTGAACAGGACAAGCGGTTACAGAAAATGGATGGAGTTACCCATTGCTCCTACATAATTGGTGACCCATGTAAAGAGTTACTCCTACATTATTGACCTGTTGTACCCATGGTTTTAGCATTAGCTGAAATTGGAGTCAGATGTGCTTGGGAAAGGACAAGCTACAAACAGAAATAAATACGGTAACTGGAATACTGAAGGACTGCGTACAAATATATAAGTGATACAGTGATACATCGATTAGATAACTGGCTTATATAAAATGGTTTAAATGGGAAAATAATCTTTGCACATGCTACATCTACCAATGAAATAATCATTTTAAAGTACTGATTTAAATTATTTGCTTGAAAAAGCGAGAAGTTGTTGTAGTCCTGTTCTGAAATGCGTTATGACATTGGAAAAATAAATAGCATTTTTTCCCACAAAATCAAAAGTCTAGAATTCTGTTACACTGCTGCCCTGTTCTGCGTTTTAAAAGTAGTATTTTACAATATATTAGAAACCATTTTCACTCCAGACCATTTATCAAATTATATTTGATTTAGGAATCTTGTGCCTGATACATGTGCAGGATATTAAACAAAATCATTTATCAAATAAAAATGACCAGACCAAAACATTTTTGAGCCTGAATGTGTAAAGGATGTCAGAGTGTTTTCAATACTGCAGGAGACTATGATGTTTAAAAAGTCATTTCCTATTCTATAAGAGCTGCAGTATGACTAGGTGCCCGTAATTAAAGAATGCTTCTGCCGATTGCATTAAGTTGCTCATATTTTCTCCAAGACCTGGATTAAGGAAAGTTTGGTGAAAGAGCTAAACCTAGAACATTTTAAGCCAGGGGTTCCCCAGTTCCAGCCATGGAGGAACAGAATCCGACAGTTTGCAGATTTTCCTGCTTTGACACACCTACTACAAGTACTGCATAAATGTAACTTCAATGGTGTGAAACTTTTTCCTGCATCTCACTGTGATGTACTGACTGTGATGGACTTTCTAATATGTAAGCTTTTTGATCCATATAAGTGGTTGATCACTCTAACCTTGATCACTATAAGCGGTTTCCACTGTATGAATTTATTTACCTTACTTGAAACCTGAGTTTTCAAGTCAGTCATTTATATCAGGATTCTCAATTCTCAATTGGAAAGGTCTTTACAGAGGAACAAAACCATGACTGTATACGCTAATCTCTATTTCTGCATCGAATCGACACCGTGAGTATGATGTAGCCATGGACCTTACGCCGTAGCCTGATGTGCATCTCCCCAGAAACTTGACTATAAATCATAGCAACGCAGACCGCGAGAAGTCTGACTGGTCTGCTTGGTAGTGTTCGTGTTTTTTTATAGGAACGAAGAAAGTACACCCAGGTGTACTTGTATTGGTGATTGAACCTGAAGCGTTAGTTATATCTAACATTCAATAGCTAAACTTATTTAATTTTCTATATAAATAATGTTTCAGTTTCATTTTCTCTTGCTTCTCCATAATTTGTGCCAAAGTTTGTTGTCGCAGTCTTTCTCTGCTAGCATTATGAAGCTCCGTGTACTCAGAGCTATGGTGCGTCGTTTGATCTAATTGCTTATGTTACGTGGCGTTCGGTCCCTTTCTCCTCTTGACACTTTAGCAGAACAGACCTTACAGTCTGACAAAATCCTGTGGCTTTGAGTTTTAACGTAATGTTGCAACTGAGTGGTATCAGTCCTTGGTATCGGTCCTTGGTATCGGACAGTTTTTACGAGTACGAGTATATGAGTATATGAGTATATGGGTTCATGTTTGGATGGGTTTCCTGAGGGGACAGAGGTGTGTGTATATCTGTTATCTAACTGTTATCTCATTGTTATCTAATTGTTTACATAAGAAAAACCTTCTCCAAGCAGGTTTGAGCTTACGGATTGGTTGCTGTGACATCCGGGATCTAGTCAAATCATCAAAAATTAAATCTGGATAACTTGCTAATCCACGTACGAAGAACACTCCGCTGGTAATTAGCTGATTAAGATGTGTTTGAGCAGGGGAATCCGTGATCTGTGTTCGATTATGTCCCTGGAGGCCCGCACCTGGGTATGCCAGTTCTAATCAGAGGGCCCGGAACCTCTCATGCCACAGAGGGCAAAAGGCTGGGATGCAACCTGAATGGAGCGCCAGCCCACTGCAGGCGAGATACAAACCATGGGCACGTCAGTGACACTAAACAGACTAATGCAGAATGCCCAGAGGAATTCCACATGACAAGGAGAATGCAAACCCTACAAACAGAGAACAGAGGAGGATTTCAAAATCCAACCCTGGAGGAATAAGGCAACAGTCCTATCTATAGATCCACATGTTGGCTGTTAAAACTGAGGAAATTGTTCATTAAACATGAAAATCGTGAACAATATTTTATCTTTGACAGCTTTAATTTATAAACTGATCCATGTTGGGTGGACCTAATTGCTTCCATAGTTAACTGCTGAATATAAACAATGCATTCTTTAATTACATGACATATCAATACGGTGTGTTCAGCATATTTGTCAGTGTATGGCTTAGACCAGTTACTTCAGCAAGCTACTTTCCCATGATCTGGCTGATTAATCAGGTCATGAGGCTTCATCCAAGTTGAAAATTTCTCCACTAGGAAGTTAAAACCAGCCGGTAGCATCTGAACATTGTTATTTTATTCTAGAGGATCCTGAAGAGCTTCTCCATTTAGACCTCAAGTCATTCCATAAGGTTCTTGTTTTTCAACACCAACACACCAGGTCAAGGCTAATATCCAACTGAGAATGGTCGTGGAAGGTCTGGGAACCACTGTTCTACTCTAAATTCCCACACATTGGTCTTTTTTTAAGACAACTACCTAGGTACTATATTGTCCATTATGTAGCATTGATGATTTTTCTCTTTATGTCCAAAACTGGCTTCTTTTTTCCTTGTTTTTTTTCACTTGACTGTTCCAAATAAATATATACCCATGCCTTTTCATGTTTTTTGTTTTTGCTTCAGGACAAATGTTAGCTGACTTGACCTAGTTTGAATTCACTGCAATTATGTTTTTTCTCCTGGCCTTTACTGATTTTAATTATTTGAGCCACAGTTGTCATAAAGTCTTTGTAATTTCTAGTCTAACGCTAACTTCTCTTTCTTACAAATATAATAATCAAATCCCAGAATGCACTACACAGCTCTCTCCACAGATGTCAACAAACAGAAGCCATCACTGCAAACATGTTCCTTGAAGTTATTTAAATTATAAGAACTACATGATCCTACTAGCATTTGTATGCAAGCCAAGACTTGGGTGGAAAAATGCTGAGCACTAACACAAAATCCTCCACAAAATCAATCTCTTTTGCTCTTCTGACCCGTTGCCAGAATGTCGTTCCTCTCATGTATAGTGATTTTATTTGTCATACATCTTATATCAATTCTGGAGAAAAAACGTTTTCTTGTAAATATTCTTAAATTCCCCATTAGTAGTAACGGCACACAGGTCAACGTTTAATAGATTCCTACTTGATATCCTCTGTCACTGAAAACCTTTTTTCACGAGTCGCATCATTAAGTTGTTCTACTATGTAATGCATATTCAGGCTGTCACCCCATGCTGGATGTAATAGACACAAGCCACAATAAAGACCTAATCTAGACAGAATGACTGTGCAATGATGAAGCGCAAGTTACACAATACTGATGTAAGATAATACACAGTCCTGAAGGAAAATTTGGAGGCAAGCAGAACTACAGTTACATAAGTTTATACATCCCACAGATACATAAATTATTCCAAAAATCAGACTTTATGTATAAGCAAACATAAAACAGACGAATCTCAAAATGTTTTTGCCGAAAATAATTTTGTATTCATTTAATTATTTTAGCAGTGTTACAAATTTCTGACGTACACTTACCTTCATTATTCCTAATTCACCTAAAAGCAATCATGGCTTTAAATTAAAAAAAAAGAACTGTTAACTTTTATATTTCATCAGTGCAATTTGTATATTCAGTGCAATTCGTATAGTCAGTGCAATTTGTATATTTTTAATATATTCTTTTATTACTCATGCCTCACATTGAGTTGATTACATTTTCAATTTCGTGGACGATAAAGATTTATACCTTAACGTTTTGAATTGAAATACCTTTCCTTGACGGCAGATTTGCTCTAATGCTATTTCTCTTAAAATTTAATTTCAAAGTATTTTCACTCATATTATCTTCAAAATTATAATTAAATATATCCCTTAAAACATATTCACATGAGTTGTGAACGCTCACTTTATATAATGCTCTGTGTACGGTGCTCATAGAAAGTCTTCGGATGTTTGCTTAATTCTGTAAAAATGTTGCCTATGCATTGATTTCATAACGATCGCCAGTTGACAAATAATGTTTAACACACCTCCATATATCTTCCATAAGGACATTTTCTTAAGTGTCATTATTACTTGACTGATTCATTCAGTTCTCTTCTTGGCACTTTGCTATTAATTGCAAATGTAGTCATGGGTTCCCAAAGGGATACTAAACACAAATGTTTGGTGTTTTATGTTACTAAGTAAAACGCACCCAAATGAGACGGCTTTTCAATGAACTTTTTAACTCAGAACAGCTCTTTTAGAACTACAGTTTGGTTTTCAATTTACTACTACTTGAAATGAATGTTTCACTTAAAACTACTGGTTGTTTATAAATATGAAATATATTTCTGTAAACAAATGAATAAAATAATCATTTTTATTAGAAAACTAATACATTTGCAGTATTTTACTGGATTAAGCAAGCGTCCCAAGACTGTCCGTGAGCGCCGTGTAATTTCCAGTCAATATTACCAGCACTATAAATGCAGTCAGTTAGTTACTGGCTCAGCCTTATTAATTTTCATTTGATGACTATAAATTATTTACAAGAAATCTTCCTTGAAAGTAATTTAAAGTGCATCAAACATATTTAAGATGTATTATTTAAGAAATGCCTTAGGTTGTGAAGTGACTATTTTCTTTAAAGAAAACTGTACAGTATCCGCTTACAGCGACTCGCTATATACTGTAGCATCTCCTTCAATCTCTAAATCACGCTGCATATAGTTTCTAATGCAAGTCTCCCTCCTTAAGGATACTCATAGAACACTGATGATACGTTATACTTTAAATGTAAATATGCTTAATACTATATATTAATATTGTAGCCCACTTACCTGTCAATACAAAGGACAGTCACAATTCCCACTGTAGTGAACTGATTACTGACATCCAGCACCATCACTGCGCGGCACATGAAACTCCCGAAGGCCCACTGTCTCTCTCTGACAAGCTGGTGAATGGTAAACGGCATCACTACCAGGTAAAGCATGTCGGCTATGGCCAAGTTCAGGACGTATATGTCGGAGACCATTTTTTTCTTGCAGCTAGTCACCGCATAGATAACCAGAGTATTGGCGATAACCCCGATAGTACAAATGATCCCATATATAGTTGGGAAAACGTGCATGAAGGATGCGACTTCGATGGCGTTGTAGGACCAAGAGCTTCCATTCGTGCATGCTGTCAAGTTGGCGAGATCGGCGTCCCTGCAGTGCGTCTCCGTGCTGTTCATTTTCCGCTCGACACACGCAAGTTCAAAAAAGTTGTGCAGAGTGTGAGTTAGCAGAGGACACGTCTGAATAACAGCGCTCTATGGCAAATGAAAGGCACTTCCATTCTGTACTGAGGACATGCTGACAAACGAACAGCCTGCTAATGGCGAGAACTTTTGGAAACCCTCGAAGGTGACTGCTGGGGAAAGTTTCATCTGCCCTCCAGTTTATGAGGAACACCACCAGAAACACGCCAACCCCCAGACTGCCGGCATAACTCAATGGATACATATGTATATATGCATATCGAGTCTCCTCCCTGCACACCCAGACGTTTAATCTGGCAGTTAGAAAAAGTGGTAAAGGAGCATCGGGCCAACGATATGTAAATTTAAACGATCCAATGGCCATACCTTTGCAAAACCTGTTTCTTTGCAAGTTTTGTTGCATGAATAATGGTTTTTAAAATGGACAGGATATACATTTACAACTTTCTTCTCGCAAGGAATCACAACCACCATTCTGACAACAGCGTCATTTACCGATTATATTACTTTTCGATTATATGTATATAAATATGAGACGGTTTCAGGATATAATACAAATTCCTAAACACAGTGTGATGAACGCAAATTATTAATATGTTTAGGGACCTGAAGAATGCATATTAATATACTACGCGACAGTCGCGCGTACTTTAATATATAGATTAGATTACATTACATTAGATAGACTCAGCTTTATTGTCATTGTGCTGAGTAAGGATAAAGAACCAATGAAATGCATCATATATTAAGTTCATTAACTGTAAATTAAAATGTATACATAATTAAGATCACATTCTGAAACATTTTACCCAGTGTTTCATATAATAAATGCATGCCCCCAAATCAAAAGAAAATATTGCTTTTTAATTATTATTATTTGTTTGCTTTATTTTTGAAGTCATGTGCTTGAGATATGGGAATATGTATCTTATATCAGAATATATAGTGAATGCAAATATATTTACAATTACCCAGAAATCCATTTGAGACACAGAAGAATCCCAAATTTTGACCAGTCACACATCATTTCCTTGGAAGTTTAAGGATGGCTATCCTACTGATTTGTGGAAAGGGACGTGACTCAGCTATCTTCCTTGCAGATTAGTTGACAAGATTAACAAAATGCTTTATCACCGGACTTGAGAAATAGAATCAGTTAAATAATGAAAGTTCCACTGGCTGCCCAAGTGAATGAGATAAAAACACATTTTTGAAAAATTCTTCTATCATACCTCAATACAAATTTCTCTCTTTAATGCTTTTGTAATCTGTAATTTTAAAAAACATATTTATTTTATCTTTACTTATTAACTCATCTCATTTCAGTGTAACAACTTCTGCATTCCAAAGTGCTTTATTAGAAATGTCAAACGAGTCGATGTCAAAGTTCTCTATTTGTCCCATGCAGTGGTACTCATACAGCATGCACTAAAATGCTTGTTTTGGCAGATTCACCAAATGACATATGTAAATGGGGAATATATTATATATTATACTAAATATAATATATGTGAAAGTATACAGAATGTAATAAAGTAAAACACGACATAAAAACACCAAAATATCCATGCATTTTCTGAAACCGCGTATCCTGGTCAGGATCATAGGGGGTCTGGAGCCTATAGGCACAAGGCAGGGAACCCAGCATGGGGTGCCAAACCATCGCAGGGCACACTCGCACACACATATATGGGCAATTTGGCAACTCCAATTAGCCTCAGCATGTTTGTGGACTGTGGGGGGAAACCAGAGTATCCAGAGGAAACTCCACGACAACACGGGGAGAACATGGAAACTCCACACACATGGAACCTGAAAGAAACTCGAACCCTGGTCGCAGAGGTGGAGGTGACAGTGCTAACCACTGCACCACTGTGCCGCCCCGATATAAAACTATGAAATGTCAAAAAAAAAGACCAAAAACAATACAGGGGTGCCTGAGTGTGGAAGAATGTCAAAAAGGTGAAAACGGGGCGGGAGACACTCAAAAAAATCAATGTAAGTATGAAATGTAGTTTAGGAAGCGTAATATTCAAAAAAATTCTAGTTGTGATTTTGCTGTCATTTGTCATTTGTGATCATTGCATCCTGGGGATATTTATTATTCCTGTCAAATACAGACGCTCCTCTACTTACGAACGAGATACGTTCCGAACGGCCGATCGTAACTTAAAATGTTCGTAAGTCGTTATTCAACATCATTTTAAGGGTATACGCAAGTACAAAGAACTAGGATGCTGTGAGTATGCGCGCTACGCTGCTGTGTGGCGGGAGTAGCAGCCAGAAGTCGTACTAGGCGGAATTGGCGCGCAGAAAAAAAATGATGTTGCGGACAGGAAACGGGAGCCCAACGAACACAATTTGAACTTACAGTCCTCTTCGTTCGTATGTCTGAAAATTCGTAAGTAGAGGAGTGTCTGTATATCCGAAATACGGTGCCTGTGTGGCATCTTAACGATGAATGTTATGGACGGCTGAATTATTTGCTGTGCTCAGACTTTTTATTATTTTATAGCTGTTATATGTTGAATATTTGCATCAGTTACATACAAAATTATCTTTGCATGGTCTTTAAATACTTTATAAGTTGATCTACATACAAAAGTGAGCTCTTATTTATTAAGGAGGATGTAGCAATATTGGAAAAAATATGTGAAATTTTAAGGCAAAATGTTGGGAGCATCAGAGTGAGTTGGCTCCACATCTACCAGAATCTCTCTGAACAAAGATGAAAGGATTCCATCTGTGGGCTCTACCTCAATAAAGAGTAATGTGCAGGGATACTGAGTCTTACAACATGTAATAATACTGAAGGCTTTGACATTCACATGGCTTACAGGAAGACCTTCATGTCATATCAGAAACCCACATAATTCATAAAAGAAATTGAGGCACTCTGTTGTCATTCACACATATTGTGCAAAGGCCCTGAAATGCATCTTTAAGTTTCCATCTGTAGAAATGGGCTGTTTATAATTTTATTCATTAAGAAGCCAGAATGAGGTGATCGAGGCTGAGTCTATTATTAAAAAAGTACATTGAATTGAATTTAATTGAACTGAATTGAGTTTAATTAGAAAAGTTTTCCAGGGTAACAGGTAGTGCAACGGTAGTTAAGGACACGGTGTTACTTTCCTTATTTAATATTGTTGTGCAAGGCAACAAATAAAATCACTCTAATAAACAATATAGAAGATATAGTATATTGGGTAATGCTTTACATGAACTGCACCTTCATAATGTATTCATTATGCATTCATAGAACATTCATAAGCAGAGCATAAGTATACTTTACCATCCTAACATACCTTAACAGCTTTAATATACATTAATAACAAACATTATATGATTATATGATTATGTTTGTAATTATCATGCAATGTTTATTATTACTGTTTATTAAAGCTGTTGAGGTATGTTAGGATGTTATGGTATACTTACATGCTGCTTATGAATGTTTTATGAATGCATTATGAAGGTGCACTGAATGTTTTATGAATGCATTATATACATTATGAAGGTGCAGTTCATGTAAATAGCATTACCATATATTGTTTAGAAAAGTATGCTCTAATGCAGGGGTCATCAACCTTTTGGAAACTGAGAGCTACTTCACGGGTACTGAGCCATACGAAGGGCTACCAGTTTGAAACGCCCTCCTTAACTTCATGTATAATAAACATGTTTTAAATGCTTTTTTTTTTAAGATATTGTCATTTTCAAATCCACATAAATGCAAATGTGATTAAAGAAGAATAGCAACAGGATAAAATTAAATTTTAGACGCTGCTCACTGGTGAGTTGTGCTATTTTTAGATCAGGTCTGCGGGCAACTCATGTGGTCCTTGGGGGCACCCTGGTGCCCGCGGGCACCATGTTGGTGACCCATGCTCTAATATAACACTATATATTACATACAGTTGTATAATAGCAGACTACATAGGATAGAGAACTCACCACCCTTAATACATGGCAGGGCGGCAGTTTGCCATGTAACCTCATAAAAAACTCACTTTATTCATTACTTTGCACCACAGTAGGAAATGCATTCATTTTTATATCTGATCATTAACCAAATAAGATGCGAATAAAGGATCTTGTTAATATAATTTAAAACAGTATTACCATTTGTAACAGAGAGCTGGGCTGTCCTTGCTCACTGGGTGGTGTGTGAGAATTGCTCAGAAGCAAAGGTCATCTTTTAACTGAACTGTCTTGTTTGGGGTGAAATCAACCCACACAGCTGCACAGAAAAAATCAAATTAATTTCTATGGTATGAAATTTTGCCACTTTCCTAATTTAGAGGTAATGAACAAACAACATAAAAAATATTCTGTGCACATTTTGCATCCAAAAATGTCAGACCTGACATCGATTAAAACTATAGGAAGCAACCAGGATTTTTTGGTGATGCAACAGGAGTACACACAGTTCTCTAACTAACTGTTGGTGATGCAATAGGAGTCCATACGATTCCCTAACGAACTGCTGTTGATACACTAGGAGTCCATACAGTTCCCTAACTAACTGTGGGTGATACACTATTGTGCTTGGTCCCATGGTGTAATGGTTAGCACTCTGGACTTTGAATCCAGCGATCTGAGTTCAAACCTCGGTGGGACCTCATACCTTTCTGTGCTGCAATACACGACTCGAACCACATCATCAAGTTTTTGATGATACTACTGTGGTGGTTCTCATCAGCAAGAACGATGAGTCCGTATACAGAGAGGAGGTACAGCACCTAATGGATTGGTGTAAAGTCAACAATCTGACTCTGAACGTAGACAGAAGAGATGATTGTTGACTTCAGGAGAGCATGAAGCGATCACTGAATATTGATGGATCCTCTGTGGAGGTTGTCAAGAGCACCACATTCCTTGGTCTTCACCTGGCAGAGAACCTCTTCTGGTCTCTCAACACCAGCTCCATAACCAGGAAAATCCAGCAGTGTCTCTACTTTCTGCAAAAGCTGAGGAAATCCCATCTCTCACCACCTTCTACAGAGGGACTATTGAGAGCATCCTGAGCAGCTGCATTACTGTCTGGTATGGAAACTGCCCTGTATCAGAACAGCGGATAGTGAGAACAACTAAGAAGATCATTGGAGCCTCTCTTCCCTCTATCACAGACACCTATCACATCCACAAACAGTATTGTGGAGGACCTGACACACACTCTTCCCCCTCCTGCCTTCTGGCAAGAGGTACCGGAGCATTCGGCCCTCACTGACAGACTGTGCAGCAGCTTCTTCCCCCAAGCCGTCAGACTCCTGAACAATCAGACACTGGACTGAGACATACACACCCAACTACCTCAATGAACTTTTTGCACACCCCGTTGCACTTTACACTTTAGACTTAGCCTGTCTTACGCATTATCATCTCTTCTATTTCCTGTCTCATGTTGCACTTCATTTGCAATGTTTGCACTTGTTGCACACTTGCACTTTATGTAGTCCTGTGTCGTAGTAGTGTTACATGTAGCACCATGGTCCTGGAGGAACGCTGTCTCATTTCACTATGTACTGTATTATTGTATATTGTTGAAATGACAATAAAAACCACTTGACTTGACACTAGGAGTCCATATGGTTCCCTAACTATCTGTTGGTGATACACTAGGAGTCCATACAGTTCCCTAACTACCCGTTGGTAATACACTAGGAGTCCATATGGTTCCTTAACGACCTGTTGGTGATACACTAGGAGTCCTTACTCCATACAATCTGCTAATAAGCCACTGTTTGTTTCCCTATTGTGAGCCCAATCATCGCCAATTCAGTGAATGCCAGCTGATAGTGAATAAATCCAACTTTAACACTATTTGAGATCTACTGGTATAGAGAAATATGCATATTGTGAATAACTAACAATTAAAAAAAATCCAGATTCAGTGCATATAGTTAAACAACAATGTTCAACAATGAATTTATTACGCACATGTCAAAGTTTAGCCGTTCAAATCCCCTAAAATGGAAGAAGAAATATGGGCGAAAGGCCCACAAGTACTGGGCCTCTAATTCAAGGCTTAATTTTGCTGTGTTTTGTCTTTCCCAGACTTGACTGCATTGTTCTCCTTAAAGTTATCACTTTTGGGTGTGCGGGAAGTAGATGTTTTCTGTGGTCTCCTAGAACCTCATCTCACATGTATTGCATGGAGAACTGTCAACCCTGCAAATTTAATGAATGTTTTTGTGGACCATGACAGGCTTTTGTTAGTTTTATTGACTCACATGAACTCATGTGTAAGTTGATGCAGTGATGTATCATGTCATTCTCTTTAACTGATGCATTCATTCAAAC
>JAODLD010000002.1:7375455-7396111 GCA_026781065.1 Mormyrops boulengeri
AACTGACATAACATGACATAACAATAAACCGCATTTTCCAGCCTAAACTGTTAGTTTTAATTTTGGGCTGTTTTTTTTAAATTATGATTTAAGCTGCGCTTTGTGACGATGTCAGTCAGGGGCGGTCACTGATGATGTCATTCGGCGCCGGTACCATTTTTTACGCCAGTGGAAAACCGAGACGAAAGAAGTACCATACTTTTGGCACTTTATGGAGGTACCGAAAGTACGGTACCTGGTGCGGTGGAAAAACGCCCTAAAGAAAGTTCTAGCCAGGTTCATTGTTAGTCATTGTTAGTGAGACCAGTTGATAACACATTATTGGGTATTTTGCGCAAACATCGTACCAGCATGTCCATGTATAGCAATTGGACAGTACTGTGTGTACAACCAATTTAATGAGCCACAAATAAGCAGCAAGTGCTAATAAACAGTATATTAACTACAGCTTTCACTTCTGTTGATAAAGGGCACGGCCATCTTGAATTCTGAGGTTGGGACTGCAGAGTTTCTCTGACTTTCCAAGTCGGAACTCCGACTTCAGGGAGGTGTTCCAGTTGAAATTTCCGAATAGGAACTAAGAAATTCTGACTTCTGAGTTGAAATGGAATATAGCATTAGTGACAGATGGCAGTTTGTGAAGTTCTGCAACTGTGTGTTGGAGATGGTGGTGAGCAACACTGGGGCACCTCAGGGAACCGTCCTGTCTCCCTTCCTGTTTACCCTCTACACGTCGGATATCCAGTTCAGCACCAGCTCTTACCATCTACACGAGTTCTCTGATGGCTGCTCCATTGTAGGATACATCAGCAACAGTGATGTGTTCTCTGACTCTAGTAGAGGATTTGGTTGTATGGTGTAACAACCTGCAGCTCAACATCAGCAAGACAAAGGGGCTGGTGGCGTGTGGTGTACAGTAACAGGGAGCCCCTGAGACCAGTCACCGTCCAGGGGGAGAAAGTTCCTGGGGGTCCACCTGAACTGCAGACTGGACTTGGCAGACAACACAGCAGTGCTGTACAAGAAAGACCAGAGGAGACTCTTTCTGAGGAGGTTCAGGTCTTTTAACCTGTGTGGCAAGCTGCTGTGTATGTTTTATCAGTCCTTGGCTTAGCAAAATGCCTGAAGAAACTCATCAGGATGGCCAGCTGCATCACAGGACTGACTCTGGACTGGAGGCAGTAGCAAAGAAGAGAAGAGCACTGTGCCACCTGCTGACGTACCGCTCCTCGTCCACAGCCATAAAACGTCAGCCTAACTTGGCAATGGAAAATGTCTGATGCAGTCTCTTTTTTTAATTGCCTTCCGCTATTTTATTATTTATTCCTAACATTTCTTTCATTAATACTCTATAATAACATGTATGCTCGTCTGTGCACTATGTTGTTTTTGCTGTGCACACAAGAATTTCCCTCTGGGATCAATAACGTTAATCTGATCTGACCTGATTTATTCTGATCTAATCTATGTTCTTTTCATCTCTCAACTAGACTATTGCAGCTGTTTACTCAGAAGGCCACCAGCCTGTGCTAATAAAACACTGCAAATGATTCAAAATGCGGCAGCATGATGGGTATTCCATCATTCAGATGCTTTAACTGTACGCCCCTGCTTGTCTGTCTTCATTGGCTCCTTATAGGAGCCCACATCAGGTCCTTCCAGAGCCATTAATGGAACAGCATCCATCTCCATCAACGTGCTGATCAAGTTCCACATCCCATCTTGCCCTCTTCAGTCAGCCATCTAATCCTTCCACCATGTACTGTATTCTTGTGTGTGGTCCAGGAACATCTCTACTAGCCTAAGTCTATGGTCGTTAAGCTGTTGCCTGTACTACGAAGTGGGGTTACTGGCTTATCAGGGTAACTTGTCGGTTTTAAGGTACCGGATGTAAGGAGTTAAGAGACGCCATCGTTTGTAGGATGCCAGGTGTCATTCAAATGTGATCACACGGCAAGGAACTCTGCTATGCAGCCACAGCTGCAAAGGAAAAAGGACTGAGCAATCAGAATTCTCAAAAAAATCTCAAAAAAAATCTTCTGGTTCCTGATCTCGTTATCTTGTGGTTCCTGACTGGCTGAGACTAAACATTTCCCATTATCTTAGACTCCATAACTCGCACAAGTAATGTGGAGAAGGTTGAGAAGGCTTTGAGTAAGAACATTTATTACATCTGAGAACATAATCAGGAAACAAACTTCTTCCTTTTAAAAAGATCACCTCTGGTATACTTCATTACTTAAAGGGTGAAACAATGGAATCCAACAACTGGCAAGCCAGGCAAGAGAGACTAAGAAGAAAAATAATATAGTAGAACATGGAATATAATAGAAGAGTAATACATTATTAATTTCTGCAGGTAAATTTGTCAGGAAAAGATCTGCAGACTGAAACCAACATCTTTTTCCAAGCTGACTTCATCTTAAGGTCTATATTTTATGAATTAAACCGTCTGGGTCTCTAGTGAAAGCAGTTGTCTTAAAGTATGTTAGACTAGACTAAAGTAAATAGTTTAGATAAATATAGAAAATAAAAACATGTGGTTGTATTTGACTAGTGTTGACAGTGACAGTGAGAGCTTGATTAAGCTTAAGTACTAAGTAGAACCAGGTCTCAGTACAAAGTTGTTAACAACCAAGCTTAATGAAATGTGAGTAGATTTGCATGCAGTATCCACTTGAGAATTATCAGCCTCTCTGTGTACTCCAAAATTCTAGACGGGAGCTGGATTCCAAAATCCTTTCTTGCTTGTTTGCTGATTGGATGAAAAATTTAACCGCCCACTGTACACGCCAAGTAGCCTACTGTAAAAGACGACCTAAGATCACGCTATGCCACAAAATCGGCATGCATTGCGTTCATGAATATAAGACTTAATAACATAAATAAAGAAATGTTGAACAGAAAATATTGAAGCTGAGCAGAGAAAAGGCCAGATAAAGAGAAATTGTTAGAATAAAGAGAGAAGCTGCCTGAAATAACATCCCCTTTAAACAGTTATCACAGGGCTGTGCGGTATCGTTTTATTATTTTTTAAAAATGATTTTTACATTATATCGATATATAAACTGATAAAACCAAGGCTGTCAAACTTAAGTTGTTATTTGGTTGATTTCATTTTAAAAGTTAACAGATGGTCCAGTACATTAAAAGTATTGTAATTTCCAGTATTTATTTTATTTAAAGGCTAATACCTTAAAATGAAGATCTCTCCAGGTATAAAGTGACAAAGGAGCCACTTTCATCCACTCATGTAAAAGGGGCAGGTGCTCAGGCGCATTTCATTGGTTAATAGCGCATAGCTTACCGATTCACCGCAAAGAAAAGTATCACTGCTTATATTAATAGCTGAGCCCCCGTCCTGATGATTTTATTTGCATTGGATACCTAAATGAAAAACCTCTCACACTGCAGAGAGGTTCGAAAGATGCATGTTCGTTTTGAAGTGTAGGAGACACTAATTCCATGCCTTCTGCACTCTTTGCTGATGTGAACGGAATATAAGCAGTAAAGGGTTCAAATATCACAGGCCAACATGATAGCATGAGTGTTAATTCACTTTATCTATTTACAAACATTAAATTGTCCTGAGCTCTGTATTTTTTGGTTTTTGGTTGTACTGCCCCCCCCCCCCCCATACAAATTTTATCTTGGCTACCCTACAGACAACACAATTTAAAAGTACAATAAGTCAAGATGAAAATAAAAGTCCATTTTTATGTGGATATAGTCAATTAAAATTAAAATTGCTAATAGACATGCTGCACGTTGGCCTATGCTTATTATAAAGGCTGCAGCTCCAAATGGGTGATGACATCATAACAGGGGAGGGGCCCTATCGCATGGCTGCGGGGGCGGGGCCTCATAGATCACAGGTACTCCACTGATTGTTAACTGTGAACTAAGCTGTGACATTCTTACCTGTGCAAGTCAGGACTTTATTGTTTTAGTGTGACAAATAAGGAACAAGCTATTTGAACTGAGACAGAATTTTGTGATAGAATGATACTTTTAATTGCGAGAGAATTAAAAGTTGGTGTCTTTTCTTAATTGAGAGAATTAAGATTCCTAGTCTACCAGTATAGTAATTTGTGAATAGAGCTAAGGGTGATGAATGGTGTCTTGTTCAGCCGGGCTGGTAGTGTTTCTTTAGATAAATACTGTGCTGAATTCCCCTGCAAATAAGCCTTCTAGAGACTTGTTTTTTACTTCTGCGTTGAGCCCACGCCGTGACCTACACCAAGTAGCCAATGTCGTGGTAAGCATTTATAATTCTCTGCTGGTGTGTCTGTGCTGCTCACCAATTACACCGGCAAAACTCCAGGTGATACGTAGTTTTGGATGCTGCATTTATTGTCTTCCCAACCTGCAATATATTCAGTTGTTGAATCACGCAAATGAAGCAGAAAAAAACATTTAACAAGGTATCCATTTATCAAGTCTTGCTTATGTTTGTGTTGCTCCAAACTTCCCCTAGACAAATTTGGGAAAATGTCAAGCCACTACAAAATAGCTTTTTATGCATCTTCTAAAGTTAGTGTCTATATTACTTTCTACTTTTTTAGTTTTGTGAAGTATGAATAAACTTATTGGAGGTAAGTGAAATTGGCGCTGTCATTATGAGTGCTTTGTAGACCTGTTGCTATGGGTTATTTAATGCTAGATATAAACAACGCTTCAGTTTCAATCAGCAATATAAGTACACTTGGGATGTACGCTTTCTTTGCTCCCGGAAAAAAAATGAATGCTATCAAGCGACCCAATAACAGTTTTTGTGGTCTGCATTGCCGTGATGTGTAGTTACATTTCTGGGTAGGTGCACATTAGGCTACAGTGTAGGGTGTAAGCGAAGCCGTACTTATGGCGTCGATTCGACAGTGAAGTGTAAATCAGCCTTTAGCCAAAGATAGCCTTCCTCACAAAAAAGCAGTAAATAAAATTGCAACTACAACAACTGCATGCTATAAGCCTACTGATTAATCATCAGAAATATGTAATTTTCCAAATAGGAAACCTTGGGGCACGATGGCGCGGAGGTCCTGGGTTTGGTCCCGGGTCCTTTCTGTGTGGAGTTCGCACGCTCTCCCCGTGTTCATGTGGGTTTTTGCCAGGGGCTCGGGTTTCCTCCCACAGTCCAAAAGCGTGCAGAATAGGTTGATTGGTGTGTCTGAACTGGCCCTGTAGTTGTGTGTGCCCTGCAAGTGTGTTGGCGACTGCCAAGGGTTGGTGCCACGTTGGGATTAAGCAGTTTCAGAAGATGGATGGAAACCTTGGCTTTTGTTTATTTTAGAAGAATATACCAGTGCATATTTCCCTCACTTGAATGGTCTTCTAACCTCTGTCATACATCTATATTTTGAGGGTAACAAGGAACACTGAAACTATCATGGCTGAGCAGGCTGAGAAGATCGAGCAGGCTGAGAAGATCAATCAGGCTGCTGAAAATGGGCAACGGGCAAACACTGAGAAGGGTGGATGGGAACCCACAACACAAACATCAGCCAAATGCTGGATACCCTAATACACATATTTAGACAAGAGGTTTGGATTAAGGAAGTGCCAGGACGATATCCAGACAAAATATAGCATTCAAAACTCAGAGGATGGATGACGGCCTTTGCCAGACATTACAACGGTTTGGGGAAAGTTGCAATGCATGTAGCCAAGAAGCAGACATGATGGATGGTCAGCCATTGTTTTAAAACAGATGCCGGAACATGGAGAAAGTTTTGAAATTGGGAGATCGAGAAAGGAAATTACAGCTGAAAAGGTAAAGGTCAGAGGATTGGCTGAGGAATTAATGAAAGAGAAGAGTGAAAAAGACAGATTGCAAATAAAAAATGAAAAGCTGTAAAAACTAATTACACTGCAGCAACAACTAGAGGACTCTGACAAAACAGCTTCTCCGGCAACCTCTCCAACAACAATGAACAAAAGAGACAAGACTGAATCACTTTACTCCTTCAAGCATTTAAAAAGGATTGAGTGGCAACAATGTCACCATCTACTGACATTGCCATGTGATGACGATGTCAGAGCTTCAGACTCCAACACATCAGACAACAGCAGACATGTGAGAAAAGCTGCTCCATCAAAGGTGAGATGTACACCTGTGATTGTGAAGCACAAACAGACTGAAGTGGAAGTAGTAAGTGAGGAGGACTAGGAGGAGAATGTGGAGAGATGGTAAGGTACAAAAATACCTTCCATGTAGGGCCTACCAACCAGCCATGCCGGAGCAAATTGACAAATGGTTGAGAGAATTGCCTGACATTCTAATCACCCATGGAGCGCTTGGCGAATTCTTGAACGCCGTATAGCATCTACTATATTCATCCATTGGATGGTGCAGTGATTTTAAATGTGAATTTGCAGGACACAGATCAAAATAATCTCAGTGACAATGTTGAGACATTACTGGGAGATTCCTATGAAAGGTCAAAGTGGGATGGGATGCTGTGCAGGGATTTCCATATGGCTTACCTCTCGCAGAGGTAAACTGGGCCAAAATTACCTTTCGCAAGCGGAAAGCACAGGAAAGGAATGACTATATGAATATGAGGAATGATTCAGTCACATTTGGCTGGAACCTTCTGAGTTGAATGATGTCAGTGACATCTACATGGACACAGATGTGCCTTTAAAAACTGCTTTTGTAAATGGA
Organism: Mormyrops boulengeri; assembly: GCA_026781065.1. Classification (NCBI taxonomy): domain Eukaryota; kingdom Metazoa; phylum Chordata; class Actinopteri; order Osteoglossiformes; family Mormyridae; genus Mormyrops; species Mormyrops boulengeri. The sequence continues at coordinate 7,382,120 of JAODLD010000002.1, forward strand.
CTTAAAGCTGAAGTGCCTAAAGCCCGTAAAATCCAATACGAAGACTGGGACGGTAATGGGACTGCATTTAATCAGATTGTTGAGTGGACAGTGAGAATTGAATGCAATCAGGACATACAACTCGACTAAAAAATCCAGGTAATGAGCCAGAAATAAGAGTCATGCCTGGGAAAGTGTTGGTTTTGTCATAAGCCAGGACACTGGGTATATAAATGCAAGCAAAAGCTTGGAGATCACAGCAGAAGTGATGACGACCTGGACAAAAGATTTCAACAGCTCATCACGGAGAAAAAACAAACATTCTCTAATGCTGTGGATTCCCAGGGAAACTACAGCATCCCTCACTTCAGCTCCTGCTAAACGCCGTCCTTCCAAACCCCAATGAACTCTTTATATATACAAAAATAAACAACGGTAAAGCCGATAGAGCTGAATTGACTTGGCAAATTGATATCAACAATGCATGCCAACAAACGAACAATTCCTTTGAGCTGGGATTAACTGAAGGCAGATGGAGGTATTCCCTAAGGACTTTACAAGCTAACTGGGATGCTTTACAAGCTAACTGGTTCAGGTTATCTTAGTTACTGATTTAGATGTTTAAGTGCAATGGAAGGCTAAATGGATACCTGTTAGCCGTTGTAAGTTAGCCAATTTGCTTCAAGAATAGGGAGAGACTGGTAGAAGTATTTATCAGAGTCTGGGGATGGTGAGTCAACTCCTAATAATCAACATGGTCCTGTGGATGACATAATTCAACACTATGGAAAACAATATATACAAATTAAAACACGTAGGACAGCAAGACATGCAAATGGGATAGGTTGTCATGTTAGAATGATGGCTCATTATGTAGTCTATGGACTACCAATGATATCTGTTCCTGTATCTGAGTCTAATCGCAGGCTGCCAAACATGAGAGTCATTAAAGGTGATTAACTGATGACTGGGCTCAAGCATAACCAACAGACTAATTAGGATCATTCTCTTCCTGGCACAATATCCCTTGGGAATTAAACAAAATGGTTCTATTTTTGTGTCAAATGTCAAAATGGTTCTATTCTTGTGTCAAATTGTGTCAGAATTATGGAAAATAATGGTTTCCCCTGTGATGAGTTATTCCCTACCTTGCGCCCCGTTGTTTCAAAGACAGCCTCTGGACCCCTGCCACCGTGAATAGGACTGACGGGTATAAAAATTGGATGTATGGATGGATGGATGGATGGATGGATGGATGGAATTCTTGTCCTAATGGTAATTTCACTCACCCACAGATATAGTGGGTTTGACACAATGGCTATAAAAGGAACGTTACTAGCTAATAAGACCAAAGACCACACTAGGACTGCAAAAGATGAAAGGAGAATTAAAGGCTGTCAGAATAGTTGTTCTGTAGAACAGAACCCCACTAGACTATACGCTTTCTGCTCACTGGCATCGAATGCTTTCTTACATTGCTAACAACCATGGGGATGTGTAGATTGTGGTCTTCAGTCTTTACAACATCTTTGTAGCAGTCCATGAAGTATGAAATGTGAAACCTGTTTCTTTCTTTTTAATTGGTTATATAATTTCTTAGGGGATATTAGGCTGCATGTGGTTCTGTGGGCTAGAATTAAGATAGGTGCCTATGACTAGAAGGGTCAGCAGAGTGACGTCACCATTTGACCCTTGAGTGAGGCCCTTAACCTCATTTACTCCATGGACTGACTGACCCTGCCTTCTCAGCTGTGCATTGCTTTGGATGAAAGTGTCTCATAATAAAATGCAAATACTGGAAGACAATTTTTGAATGCATTTTTCTAGCTTTATTTTGGATTATTTGTACTGATTTTGTTAAAATGTGTAAGAATGGCATTTGTGCATCTTTTCTGTAAAACAATGTAAGTAGTTCTGTATAACAGGACTGCATCAACATATATCTTATAGTGCATTAATCCCATGATACGTATTTACCACAATCCTTTGATTTAATTTCTTAATCTTTTTACCCTGTGATTGTTAATTTTTCTTTAAGTTTTTTTTATCTGTATTTCTTTCATGATGATAAAGGATCAAAGGGAGGAATTTTCGGATTTTGTTATATTGCTTTGTAACGCCGAGGTAACACCTTGGGTGACCTCTTTTAATCAAGCACATGATGGTAACGTTAATTAGTAAACCAGCCAATCATCGCCTGTTATCATGTATGCGTGACCAAATGACAAGGTCCCTGTATGTTTATGCTGTGGAAATCGACAAGCGGCAGACAAAGGACTGAGCAATCTGGGCCGTGCACAACAGCGTCTACTGCACCAGGGAACATCGTCTGCAAATAAAAATATTCCTCCCGGAATCTGCTCTGGCTTTATTACTTCTATGGGTCAAGCACAGAGTCTAGCATGCGCTACAGGGAATATTCATATCATTGGAGCTGCTTCCGATGATCTTGCTCTCTGCAGCATCACATCACAGGACACTGCGGCAGATGACTTTTCACATGATGTCTGAGGACATTCCGGAATGCGTCTCCTGCAGGCATCACATGGGCTTGGAGTACAGGACATATCAGTAGAGACCTCAGAGGAAAGTCCCTGTACTACTCAAAAAAAAACGCAACCATGCAAGATGTAACAGACCTGTGTAGGATCACCGGATTCCGGTCCAGGTGGTGAATTCAAATACAGGTTTAGATCTCAGGCCGTCGTCGCAGGATACTTTGGTATTCAGCGGTTATTGTTAAAAGACATGTTGTTAAATCTGTCTTTTATTGCCTTTTGGAAGTCATGAGGTCCCCTCCAGCTGCCTGTAATCCATGCCCAGCTCTGTTATTGTGCTGCGTTTGTTATCTGGACTCCTAGTGACCCGAGAAAATGATCACAGCTGAGCCCTGCCATGACTTGGCATCATTAGTTAAAAGTAATTAAGGCGTGGGTGCGGTGGAAGGGCAGTAATGAGTTCCATATTTGGTGATGCAAGTCAAATGGGTCTTTTTTTTGGCACATTTTTTTCAGTTATGAAGGCGTTTAACTATAGGGACTCATGGTCAAATAATGTTTTATTGTTTTTAAACCAAAGGGGTCTCTTTGGATACACAGAAAAGTTGTTTAATGACTTTTTAGGCTTTTCGAGGGGCGAGTGGTGTGTATGTATCTGCTTGCAGAAGCACAGAGGACTCCTGCGCTTGCAGTGCCTGCAGCAACTAGCTGATGAAATGGAGTCAATTAAGAAGACAGACAGTTTTGCTGCAGTGACATTCATAATGTGGCCCCATTGTGCAATGCATGTTCCTGTGTTGTGCCCTTGAAATCTGTTATCGAACAGTCCATTGAATCCCATTTGGAGTGTATTCATTTATCTCCATACTCCTTAAAGCCAGCACTTTGATTACCGCCGCTGGTAACAATAGCTCCTTTTAAACCATTCATGTCAGAATGAATGTGTCACTTTAATTGTGTGTGTGTGTTTTTTTGAGGTATCCATGTGAATCCATGTGCATGTGTGTTTTCCGATTTAAGCCGCATGTTTTTTAACCACTTATTCACTCTTCGTTGGTCTAGCTGTCTATGGTGCACGCTTATGGGATAAGAGATGGTGTTTTCGGAATGAAGGTCAGATGTCATATTGCATTTAAATACTGATTTAAAATGTCATTAAATGCTGATTTAAATGTCAGCACATTAGCATATAACTGCTGATTTTTATTTGTCTGCCATTTCATTCTAACAGGCGTACCCCAGGTGTACTAGACCTGAATAATTCCACACTCTTATTTGTTTTGCATAAAAATCAACCTGCTTGATAATACTGTGATAATGCAAATTAACCTTTTTTCACCTCAATCTAATTCAGATAAGTGCACACTGTAGTGGACAGTGATAAAACCGTAAAAGGATAATGTTGCAGTTTTACACTTATCTGCTTTCCTGCCTGCCTGTGTCAACGTGATGGTTTTTATCCTCAGTGACTCTGCGTATGGACATTTCTGGTGGATATGCTTCACCGATTAATTGTAATCTGCTCGAGCGGCCCGTGCCGCTTGTAGCCTCCAGGTGAAGTTATGTAGGCAGTAAAAGTGCGATGACCCATCTGCTGTGATCAGCTGGCTGGTAATTTCACAGGCCACTTAGTTTACAATGACGAACACGGGGAGACTCCTCACCTGTTTTTGTTGTCTAGAACGTAACTGACAAGTAATATGTTACTATCCCCACCTAGTGGATAAAATGTATAAAAATTAGATATAAAGGGAGATAATGTATTACGCATTGGGGCCGGAAGCATTGCCAGAGTATAAATATTAACAAATAAATTTGTGCTGGAGATTATTTAGTCATTTCACAGTTTCTGTTTTGGAATGTGTTAACCTTCATCGTGTGCAACCCTCAAAAGACATTCCTGGCAGGACTTTTAATTTATGCAGAACTAGGCTCTTTGTCCACAAGCCAGTTTGTCGTGCGCCCCAATGAGATTCTTCATTTTTAATTCCCATCCCAGCCATTTGACTGCAGATGTAATCATATTCAAGTTCTCCTGTGAAACCCTGGCATCCCGAAGGTCCTAACCAGGTTCCAGTTTCTCAGAAGTCTAGCTACTCTCAGAAGAAGCCATATTTGTAATAAAACTCAGACTTTTACTGATTGTCATTTTCATCAGAATGATTTCATTAAACCATTTCTCTGAAGCTGTGCATTCTTTGCAATCCAGAATTTTTACAAGTTCCAAGAATCACAAATGAATGTCTAGCTAAGTTGGGACAAGTGATGCAGATGAAAGTATTTTATAATTAGTGCTCTCTAACTGTAGTCACAATCTCAAAGTTGAAAACACGTGGCAGAGAAATCAGGCAGAAAAGTTGGGCACTCTGTATTTGAACTTTTTTTTTTAAATTTTCTCCTGTGCGCTAAAATTAGCGATGATTAATTAAAAGAAGCATTATATAATTCAGTCTAATATTTATTAATAGCTCAGTCTTTTAAATTAGCTCAACCCAGTTTCCCTGAAATATTCATGTGATACATATACTGTATACATAATATGAATGATAAATGAAAGCCAATCTATAGTACACTGCATTTATGTTATGTCATATCCATTCATTTAATTTTCATAAATTACTGTGCCGCCATATCTCAAGCTACCCAAATGGTTTTCCTGATAATATTTGGTTTGTGTATATGGACACAAACACGACAGATTTATATCGTCCATGGAAAAACAAGACAGTAAGTAAACAAGCAAACAAATAATTAAACTGACTTGACCTGCCTCGTTTTTAAGAATTACTATCACAATTAAATATAAATATGATTCAATTATTTATATATAGGTTTATAAAATATTTTTAAATTATTCATATACGGGTTTGTAAAGGTCACTGCTGAGGGTATATTTGATTCTAATCCATAAGCATCAGTTTATGCAATATTATTGCATAGGCTTCCATATTTCATTAAGTCAACAAATTTCATATCCAAGTCATCCTGTAAAACTCTGATAACAGTAATTAAAATAAGAGAAAGTCGTTCAATCCATCTCTCTCGATAAAATCTATCACTGAGTTGAGTTAATCTAAATTTTGTCCCTCCATTATACAGTCAAGAAACGGAACCACATCACCACCACATCACCACCATTCCATGTGAGTATGTATGTAGTTTTGTGTAGTTTTCTCTCCGGCTAGTTTTTCATCTGCATCCTTGAGTCAATAGTAACATTAAAATAGCCGTCAGATACCTTTTCTATTTCTTGTAGAGTTTAATATTGATTTACATTTTTTTCTGCTTGAATATAGGATATTTAAGGCTTCGAACCCATCTCTAAGACGAGCAATCGCTGGTTCAAATGCAGTAATTTTCTTTCTAAAGTCTATTGACCTAAAATGTATACATAACATTACAAATCAAAAATGTTTTGAAACATCAATATATATCATATAAAAAAGAGACAAAATGTTCAAGTTATTGTTCAAATGTTCAAAGATATTTGGTACATTGTATAAGAACAGATTCTTATAAACCACTAAATCAGTTCATCTTGTAATCCTCGTGTAGAACAATTTTGAAATCTCCGCAAAAGTGATTCGGCTCCTAAAAAAATAAAATAAAAATTGAACCCTTGATTTGCAGAAATTTGCAGAAATTTTCCATTTAGAGTGAGCCAACAGTTACAAATGAATGTCTTTCACTGTATTTGTATTCCATAAATATCGTCCATCTGATCCAGAACACTGTAAAGTATGAAACACTATCTCCAAGTGGAATCAACAATAATATGATCTGACAGGAGACCCTAATGCGTTTTGTCAGCTAGCTTAAATTTTGTGGTTTGTCACTAATGCAGTGATCGCAGTGCAAGGCCTGCGGAGGGGGATGAAGATCATGCTCTCCTTTGGCACTCATTCAATGTCAGTCTAATCAGGTGCATGAAACTAACAAAGCCACCACATATTGAAGCACGATGTGTGTTTTTTTTTAACTGGAAAGTCTCCCTTTCCACCATCCCTGCTCCTCCCCACGTCTCTTCACACGTTGTTGTCATTATTGGCTCAGATACTGTGTTGGTTATACCTAAAGGTGACCTTACACCATGCATTAGATGTCTGTGTATCTAATAATCACACTAGAGCTTTAAAAGATCATTAATGAAATAAAGAGGCGATACAATCACCTCCTAAAAGGCAATTAACACTGCAAGCTTTAAAAGTGTACACCACCAATAATTTTTTTTCGTTTTATAGAAATACTTTGCATAAAACTCTTCAGGTACACAACCAAAGGCCAGATGCACCTTACAGCCAAGTAACTGTAGTCACTGGCGACACAGATGTGCGCGCTACAAAATTTCTCTTATTAGGAGACAGAATCTTTGCACATGTTTGTCATTTTCCAACACGCAGCATAATTGCCAGATTCAATTGCTTCTCTGTGGGAGTCAATGCATCACTGTAGAGAGGCACTGCGCTGAGAAAAGAATACGGAGAAAACGACTCTATGACATTGGCTTTCGAGTGTCAGCTGGCTGCCAGTGCTGTAGAACTGGACGTCAGACTGCCAGCCCAGGAAAACAAAACCGAGTTTAACTGGGGGATTCATATCCTGTAGAAAAGGGAGATTATCAGTTGTAGGATCCAAATTGCTCCACTACCACCAAAATAGACTCTCATTGCTTTTTTTTGTAGACATCTCTGATCTTGACTCAAACATCTCGGAGCTGATTCAATTTACTGGATTAAGTCCCTCCACAGAGCCTCACTTTCTCCTCTCTAGCAATAAAATCCCCCCTGTGTTTTGTGACAGAGAGATTACACTAAGGCAAAGCAAGCTACAAAATCCAGGGAGATATCTATCAAGTTATATGGCCACTGAGGGTACCAGTGAAATTTTACAAATGCAAAACAATGTAATCCGTGGAGATGGAATCAAAGTGTGCAGTTAGGGTGATAGGTGCGCTTTTCTCATTGACTGAGATTAAAGCAGGTAGCGTTTGGTGTCGGGGAAATGTGGATGAGTCTTTTCCTGGAAATGCTGAAAGTCATTCTGTGAGTTTTGCTTTCCTCCCAGCTGTCCCAGGAGGGAGCCCCAGGGCATGTCTGCACCTCATGAGGAGCAACTTGAGTTATGGTGTGCTGTGGAGAAGGGAAGGGGGGGCAGTTCTCACTCTGCTGCAGATTAATAATCACTGAAAGGAGCAACACTGCGAAGGCCGGGAAGAATCACCAGCATTTTCCCACACCTGCTGAATCTCAAAACAGTATTTCAAATTCAAACTTCATATTATTCCTTACACACACACACACACACACACACCAATCAGCCATAACATCAAAACCAACGGCCTAATACTGTGAAGGTCCCCCTCGTTCCCCCAAATACAGCTCTATCCCGTTGAAGCATTGACTCCACAAGACCTGTGAAGGTGTCCTGTGGTATCTGGCACCAAGACGTTAGGAGTAGATCCGGTAAATCCTCAAAGTTGCGAGGTGGGGACACCATGGATCGGATCTGTTTGTCCAGCACATCCCACAGATGCTCGATCGGATTGAGATCTGAGGAAGTTGGAGGCCAAGTCAGCACCTTGAACTCTATCATGTTCTTTAAACCATTTCTGAACAATTTTTAAAGTGTGGCTGAGTGCTTCACCCTGCTGAAAGGGGCCACTGTCATCAAGGAATTCCATTGCCATGCGGGGAGTATGCGGCCTCTCTGTCATAGCCAGCATTAACTTTTTCAGCAATCTGTGCTACAATGGCTCTCCTGCGGGATCGCACCAGACAGGCCTTTTCCAGCCATTTATTTTCACACACGAATATGCATCAAATCAGTAAAAGTACCAGTTCCTGTGGTTGTAGGGGTGCAAAGAGGTAAACAGCAGGAGAGAGCAGGTCTCAGAAATGAAACACATTTTCCGCATTCAACTGATAATTACTATTAATGTTAAACTTGGTTTGCAGGGCCCTTGTGTCCTTCGGAGAGATAACTGTGTGTATGTGCTTATCTTGGACACCCCTGCCCCCCAAAATGTGCTCATAGGTACGTGTGGCACATCTGTGTGCTGGACACATACTCAGACTGAGTGACTCTTATGCGTGTGTGTGCCCAGTATTCTGACTGGCGTGTCAGAGCGATAGGGGGAAGCCAGAATATGACAGAGCTTGCGGAGTGGTGGCAAACTTTGAGTGCAAGGGCACGTACCTTGGGCGTCCCTGTCTCTTGGGGTAAAGCTCCCTGTAAATGATCATGCACACTACAAACACGGCTCGCTGTCCCTCTGGCTTGAAAGGGTTTAAAGTCACTGCTTCACATTTTGCTGTCGCGGTGGATTTTCATCAAGGGGTCTTGCCGACATCATGGCTCAGCAATACTTGATACATTATTTGTCTCAGGAGAAGATAAAATGGGATTAATTACTATGTACCCCACTGATAAATTAATGCTGTAGAAAATATAGTGTGTACTCCATATTTCTGTTATTGGAAACTGGAGGACAGACAGAGAGACAGAGAGAGAGACAGACAGACAGAGACATACATACATGCTGATGCCTTCAGCTAAAATTGCAGGCGTTGTGTTTACATTCTAAGCATCCTCCAGACAGCTGTTCATTACTCACATGGCCCTATGGCTGCATATTCAGTATTCATGCATTAGTGAACATTAAAGTCATTGCATTAATTTGCCTTGAAAAAGAAGGTTTCACTTGAATAGTGTGTTTCCCTATAAAGACAACAAGGCTTGTAGTCAGAATGCAGTGATAGTTGGACCTTAAAAGAATACTGACTGACCAAACTTACAAAGTATGTAATACTCCTGAGGTAATAATTCCTGATAACGCAGCAATCCTTACTATAAACTATCCCTTAAATCATAGACATAAATGTATCATTGCTTGAGCATGGGCTGAGACAGTAGGTGACTCAGGATCGGTGCCCATCTCGCCCTGTCCCATGTGTCTTCTCCTCATTTGGCCAGTGGTTCCCACAGGCCATCTTGTTTGCTGTTACCCTAATGTGTTCGCCTGCTACCTGTGCCACTGTGTGGCTTAACGGGCTAAGCGGTTAGCCACCATCCCAGCGCCCTCTTGGTTGTGAGTTCCAGGCTAGTCTCAACCAGCTCTCTTTCAATGCTCATTGTTTTGTGTTCTCATGGTTTAGCACGTAATGTATTTCATTTATAGTTCCTTGATTTTTGCTCCCTGTTTGTTCAGTCTTCCTAGTTTTAGTCTTCCTTGGTGTTTGAAGCTCCGTGTGACTGTATCTAATGTTGATTGACCCCACCTGCTCCTCATTGCCCCAAGTCATTTGATTGTAATTATCCTTATCTGTCCATCGTTACCTCATTCCCTGTGTTTGGTTAATTGTCTATGGCCAACACCTGTTCCTCATCCAGCCTCATTAGTGCTTATAGTTGCCTGCATGCGTCATGTTCTTCAGTTGGCTGTTGTGGCTGCTTCTCTGTGCTGCTGTGTCAATCTTAGTTGTAGTTACCCTGCGAGATTGTAGCTTCCCAGATTCCTCCTTTACTTTTGTATTGTTGTTCTTGCCTTAGTTCAGTTTTGACCCCTCGTGGTTCCTTTGTTTTCTGTTCCTCTCCTTCTGTTTTGTTAAACGAGCCCTGGTTTGTTGGATCATCTCTCCTTTGCCATATAACAGGTGACATGGAATCATATGCTTGCACAGCTCATTGTATTTTTTATTTTTTTTTACCAATACAAATTTTCTACTTTTTCATGCCATGAAATGGCATACATTACATTGTGAGTGACATTGTATGAAAAATATATTTCCTACTCTAGCTTTTGTGGTAAGATGCTCATTTCAGCTGTCTGTTCTGTATACTGTAGCTCTAACAAATGCTTGATGTAGAATGTATACATATATTAAACGAAGATCCACAGTAATGTCTAATGAGCATGAGGCCAAGAGGAAGCAGTGGTGTTTCATTGACCTGAACTTAGATCAGCTTAAATCAACACTTCTTAAAATATGCTTCCAGTCTTATGGGATGCAAACAAACATCTGGCTGCATCAATTTTTCATTTGAAATGCGATCTTCTAGCGCAACCGTACATCAAACAATGTATGAAACATTCAACACCAGCAGGAAGGCTGCAGACACAGTGAGGCACAGACATGTGTTTCTGGAGGAACGGGACCTTATGAGACCTTATAGGTTTGATGACACTTTCTTGGTGGATAATAGAATTCTTACGGCCCATTTTCTTTCCTTTCATGTACAGCAACATGAAATCCGTGTGTTCAAAATCCGAAAAAAAAACTGCTCAGACTGACGCAGTTTTGCTTTGCTGCCACTAGATGGCAGATATGAACCCACGGCTTTGGAATCGCCGTCACTAAATACACTATTATGTCAACTAACGCAGGTAATCAAAGCCTTACTAACTGCTGTCGATAACCTTTTTTCATACAGAGGTTTAAAATTAATCTCTTGATATTTAATATTAAGCATTCCATTATGAATACAGCAAAACTGAGTATGGCATCATTAATATAAAAATATGTAAGAATGCAGTAATGCATGTTACATGTGTATTATGTGTAAACATATGTAATATTCAATAAATGTTAGTTTACCTTGTGTCTGATTTTGCTTTCCTGTTACCCTGTAGCATTAGTTAGAAATAAGACCTTTTAAATAATGTTAATATAACACATCTATCAAGAAGAGCACGTTGTAAAAGCATCCATCAAGAATTGGCACAATTGAGGAGATACTTAAGGATCTGTGATTTTTTTAAAGCGCTCAGCCACAGCTGTAGGAAGACATTTATTGTCATCTGGCCGGCTTATATCATTGTGCCTCAGTCCTCTGACCTGAGAGCCAGCCATCCACTCAGGCGTTGTCTAGCTCGCAAGCCGTTTTTATCCTCACTGTAGCCTGGGGTTAGATTTAAGAGAGATGAAATAGGAATAATTTTCCTGAACCTGCAAGTGTCCACCTAAAATATATGCCTCTCCTTCTCCAACTTTCCATGCCACCGCATGTCCAGATGAATATAAATTTCTGCGAATCAATCATAAATTCGACACAGACCATGCATACACACACCGTGCTCTGCAGACTACATATTCATTTTACCTTTGGCAGAAGTTTGACATTAATGCCACAGATGTGAATGTGGCTGTAATGAAACATGAATTAAATGACATAAATGAAAATAATCAAAATTACTAAAATACTTTATACAATTGTATGGATATTATGTGTAATTGTGTAGAAACAACACGTAATAATTTGAGTATTATCTAAAGTTGTTTTTTTCATTGTGTTTTCATTGGATTTTTTTTATTGTGCGAGAAATAATGCTTTCCTCCTAATTACCTGTGAGGCATACTTATTTATGATGAACTGCATCCACATTACCCATGTCAATGACCCTCTAGCCATGTAATTATTATTTGTTTTATAATAAACCAGTCCAGACATTATTGACCATGAAAAACATTTCCTTTGACTTTCTTCAAGTGTTCTTTTGTTGTTTTGAAGATTTCAGTGTGAATCTTTGAAATTCATACCATCTGGGACTTGTTCTGAAAATGCAATTCCTCCATGCTTGTACAGCTCTCTCTGCATTTAGGGAAATCTTCACAGTAGACTGACCCCAGAAAAGTTAAAACTGAAAGCCTAGTTATTCCTGTACCTGATTTATCTATTCATTCATTCATTCATTCATTCATTTCTAAGCAAAGGCATATTGTTCAGGAATCACTTTCAACATCAAAACAAACTCTGGGTCATTTAACATTAAAATGCTCCCCCTCCTTCACAAAATGGGGGGGAGGGGGGGTGCGAGTGGCATTGCCTGACTGTTCTGACCTTAATCCTTGAAATTACATACACACACTCAATCACTGTTTCCTAACACCTCCAGGGCTGGGGGTCCACTCTGTCTGTGTGGAGTTTGCATCTCCTCTCTTTGTCACGCAGGTTTCCTCTGGGTATCTCTGAGAGAGAGTCTTCATTCTGTAATATACACAGACAAGCCAAAACATTATGACCAGCCAAATAATGTTGACTATCTCATAAAACCAGGTCTGGGATATATTTGATGGTAAGTTAACTTTCGGTCCTCATGGTCGTCATTTTGAATTCAGAAGCAATGGATGGTAAATGCCTGAGTAACTTTGATAAAGCCTGATGGTCATGGAAGTAATGTGTCACGACACACTGTGCATCAAGCCCTGCTGGCCATGGGGCTCTGCAGCCACAGGCCAGAGTACCCATGCTGACCTCTGTCCACCATCGAATGTGCCTACAATTAGTACAGAAGCATCAGAACTGGACTGAAGGTCATCTGGTCCGACGAACCCCGTTTTCTGTTGCATCGTGTGGATGGTCGTGCATGTGTCAAGCATCCATAGGATGCACTGGACTGAGAATCAGCTATGTAGCCCCATACACAACAGGGTTGATGTCCTGTGTGGGGTTACATATTACTCCAGTCACCATTATTAAAATGATCTGTGATTTTTGTCACCGTAGCCCTTCTGTTGGTTTGAACCGGGCGGGATAACCATCATTCACATCTCACATTGATGAGTTTTGGCCACCCAGCACCATGTCAGTGGATCTTGGTTTTTCCCTCCCCGGAACACTCTCAGTAGGTACTGACTACAGCTGACCATGAGCACCACACAAACCCTACCGTTCCAAAGATGCTCTGATCCAGTCATGATCAAAGTCACTCAGGTCTATCCCCCTGCTCATCGCGTCTGTGCTCAACATGTCAACTAAAAGTATGGAATGTTACTGTGCAATACATCCAAGTCCTTGTCATGTGCCGTTTTTATGAGATAGCCAATGTTATTTCCGTCATGTGGGTGTGGTCATAAGGTTTTGACTCACTGGGGTATCTACGTCATTGTCTATAAACAGTAAAGAAAAAAAAATCAAATATGTTTCTTTGGTGTAGAAAAAAAAAATTAATTACACATTGGAAATTTCAAGTCATTTATTATGCAATCACTCATTTGGTCATTAATCAGAGTGTCCTTTTTGGAGAAAAAGACACAATATCTCGTTAAGTGTACCTTAGATAAATGTTTTTTTATATTAAAAAATTTCCTATGTGACAGAATGCAAAGCACACAATTAGTAGCAAATGCCCATAAAATAAGACATGGTTCCGAAATATTATATGTAGCTTTTTTGGCTAGATGGTATTGCAGTGGTTCTATTACCCTGACTGGTAAACCCACCTAGAATGTTGATTATTATGCAATGTTTTGCACTTTGAACACAGATGAGACCAGACTTATGATCTTGAATCTGTACTCCAATCACAGAGGCTGCCTTTGGGGGCCCCTTCATGCAAAATGTTACTCCAGCTGAGCCCCCCAGCTTTAAGTGCCTGGTGGATTTACCTGATGTGCTGCATTTGACTGAAGAGATTAGCACTCTCTCGTAATGAGATCCCGAGTCATAGCCGGGGGGGGGGGGGGGGGGGGGGGTGGGGGGCCACAGGGAACACCCCCGGGGGGGTTTGGTGTTAACA